>VXAY01002647.1:1476517-1657629 GCA_013399855.1 Oxyruncus cristatus
TGATGAAATAAACTTTTGCTCATAAAAAAAGAAAAAAAAAAAAAAAAAAAAAAAAAGAGTACGAAGGATACTAAATATAGCAAATAACCAGCAATTAGTAATTAACCTTTGAGCTGAGTATTAGCTATTCAACTCTTTTAAGACAGTAGAGGGATTTTAACCTGATTTCCTGAATCCAGTGGAAGTGCTGTACCACTCAGCCCAGCAGACAAAAGAGGGGTCACCCAACACAGCCTCTCTGGATTTCCAATTCCCATATTCTAACATGGATTTTACACTGGAAATCTAATGACAAGTCAAATGGTTAGTCGAACTAAAGATTTTTTATCTTATTTTAGTTGAAAATGTAAATGTTTTGGCCATGACAAATAATTTTTCTGATGGTTTGAATCATCACTGTAGCTCAAGAAAGCCCCAGTTGTTTGCACAACCGTATACAACAAGTGTTGATATTACTATGAGCTCCACGAGCTTCAAGCAGCTAGCTAATTAACTACAATTCATTCTAAAAAAACAATTAGAACTATAATGAAGGAGCATGTCGGAATCGTGACTAAACCAATCATCAGTCAAACCATGTCTAGTAGGTTGAGACACACTGAAAACATCCCACAGACATATTGTTTTCCTGTAAAACTACTGCTGAATTAATGACGTCTCATGGTAACTCAACAAAGAATTGCTCAATTACTTCCTAATTAAAGAGAACACACTGAAGAATATGTGCGCGAAGGAAAAATTGTCAATGCCTTTGCAATCTTCAGCCTCCAACAGATCATAAAGATCCTCAAATGCCATAAACCTTCCCAGTTACAGAGGGAAGGGCAGCCACAACGTTACCGTCAACCCAGATTTACACAGGTACAGCTGAGCACAACCCTTCACTTGTAAGGCTTCTGTGAACATTTAATCGTAGAATCAAGAATGGTTTGGATTGGAAGGGACCTTAAGGATCATCTCGTTCCAACCCCCTGCCGTGGGCAGGGACACTTTCCACTAGACCAGGTTGCTCAGAGTTCCATATCTGGCCTGGAATACCTCCAGAGATGGAGGCAATTCCCAACTGCTACAGGTCATGCCAGCAACATGAACTGCCATAAAACTACACTGATTTTTATCCAAAATACATTCATTTGGGCATCCGGCACATACACAGGGTACAAATCCGGTGCTCAGGATCCCATCGAACGTGGGAATCCTCCAAAGTTTCTCTCTTCAGTTTCATAGGGTAACTCTTATTTCTCAGGTTCATTCTTACTCAGGAAATTCTCCTCAAGTCATAAACCCAAGTCCTGGCTTTGGTGTGATGTACCCAACCACAGGGTACCTTGAGCTTCTTCACATTCACCAGCTGTCTGGTGTCCTTTGTTCGGTCACTGGATGCGCTGGTTAAAAATTCTGTTAGTCAGCCCTGAGCAGCTCAAGAATTGGGATAGTTGAATATGACATCACAGATTACGGAGGAGTTTGGGTGAATTGAATTTCTTCACTGTTGCTTGATAGCTTCCTTTAAATTAAGGAACTCTTCATATGATCAAAACAGATGCTTACTCATTTGTTTATTTTCTCTTCATTTGCAGGGAACTTAATTCTGAATTCCCTGTGTACTTGAGGTGTTTACTTTTATAGGAAATGGTATTTGAAGCGCTTCAATTACCACTTTTCTCTGACAGACTCTAATAAATCAAGAGTCCAAAAGAGTGACTCTAGCTTAGAGCCAGACCCCTGCTGCTCCCAGGCAACACAAAACTCAAGACAATGAAACTTCCCAGGGCACAGAGGATACTGGTGCAAAGGTCCCATGGTCACCCCCAAAATGTCCTCTCTGGACCCCATGCACAGGACACAGTGAGAGCTCAGATAGGTCGGGATGAGCCTTTTAATGTCAGGGGACTCCAGCGCTGCCTGGGGGCACACTGCAAACAGCCACTGACACGTGGTGGCTTTCTTTAACTGCACGTGGGAGGGACAAGTGATGATGAGAACTCAAACTCCCACTTGGAAGCAAAACTCCACTTCTAGACTGTGACAGCAGAGATAGCTCTGAATGCTTGCAGGGAATAAACTTAACAATGGAAGGGAATTAGACACAACCCCGTATTTACTATTTTAAAATAATTGCAAGGCACAGTTATACAGTTGTATCTATTGCTTTTCAGAACAACAGGTGACTGGAGCTATAACCAAGCTTGAGAAACAAGTTATTTCATTACTGAAGGTATTTCTTCGTGGTATTTTCCAAACCTTGAAATCTCCTGAGTTTCAGCAGGCAAAAAAGCCAAGACCTGTGTATTTCTATACTTAATAATGTAGGGTAGGATTGAATGAATCTGCAATAATTTACAACAGCTTCTGCCCAAACTGATGCCAAATACGTACAACACTTTCCCCAGAACTATATGACCTTAAATTTGTGAATAAAACCCAAATTGTGCAAAGTATATAATTTAATGCATACAGTGATGAAGAAGAAGTAAAACCATAAACTTCACTACTTAGAAAGCAGAATGCCTGTGAATAAACATTTTAGCAAATTACTATGAGCTGTAGGACTCTGAGCAAATCAAAATGTAGTGAATCAATACAAGGTGCAGCTGTCAACTTAATGTATCAGCAGCCATCAGACAAAATCTGCATCAGTCATATTAAATAAAAGACAAAAATTCGCTATATGTAACAAAGCTTTATGCCACAATCAATGAGAACAATTACACTCTCTTCTCCACTTTGGAGAATATCAAAAGGTGCAGAATATTACCCCAGAAAATGCACATGGAGCCATTAGACATGCGACCCAACAGGCTGGATGACGGTGAGGGGCCACTGAACTGTTTATCATTTATTTATATTGTCTCAGTTCTGTATCAAAAACACAAATCTAAACTCCCACACCCACGGCAGTACCCATGTGCCCTACATCCAACCAGAAAACTGTGTCACCAGGGCAAAGCCTGCAGCTTTTGTTTGCCTCCTTGTTTCTTGCTGTTTGAACAGTACAGAGAGAGAACACTGGAAAACTGATCAAGGGCAGCTCTGCTGGATTACAGCTTTCCCATACTATGTGATTACGTCCCAAAATCCTAAAAGATTGCACTAGGAAGTAAATTCAATGCTTTGATAGCATGTAATCATTCCACTGGCAGAGCAGGGTTTAGGATCACATCAGGGGAATGGTATTGCCAATGAAGGAATGGAAAGCCTGCTAGCAGGACAACCCCTACAGATTTAAAATAGCTCAAGATGTGGCTCACATTATCAATGTGGCATAAAAGAATTAGGACATTATATTAAACTATTTAATTACATTAATTAAACTACGACATTGTATTCTCATCTGTGAAACAGCATTCCTACACTAACTGTTAAAACCTGCTATTTGACTCGCCAAATAAAAAATAAGGGATAGACTGAACCCTGAAGTTTGCATGGGCACATTTTCAATGCTCAGAAACTATCAAGATTAAGGTTCTTAATCTTAAATAGTATATACACTAACAACAGATTAATTCAAACATCTAACCCTCTGGATTGTTGGAAATCAGACTCTGAATTCAGGTTAACAGCTTTCTGAGTGTACTTGCTTTACCTGACAACGCAAGAACAAATTTTCAAGATTCAGTTGAAAAAACCCCTAATTTTGAGCTCAGGTACTAAGATCTACACAAACCATGTATTTAACACCCCTGAAGAAACTTCATCACTTTATGTTACAGATGCTATAAACTGGGAAGACTAAGGAGAAGGACCCGGTTTCTGCTTCCTGTGCCAATAAAATTTTTATTAAGGAATAAAGCACAAAATATCCCCAGAAAATAGTTTGTTTTTTTAAAAAAAAAATTAATAAATGATAGAAAGTCAAACAAAACAATATAAAGACAAATGTAGCTATTAGAAAGATTGATCAGGCAACTAACATCCCACTAAGTACAGCAGCTACAAGCTTATGGTTGTGATCTCTGTAAGACACCCTTGTCAGTGTTCCAGTGGAATCATGGAATTATGATTTTTAATGTTCCTTCGAACTGAAATCCTTCTACGACTCTGTGATTCTAAAATAAATAGCAAAGGCCCACCAAAACATCAACTCATGCCACAAGACATTATCAAAACAAACTCATGTATTTTCAAATTTTGAAACAAGGAGCTGTACCTGTAAAAATGCATGTCCCACACTGAAATATTAAACCTTATACATGGGGTCTAAGCGAGTGTAACTGAGTCAGGGCAGTTGAACACCGGTGTCTCTTTTAGCAAACAAAAATAAAACTGGATGGCATTCTCATCACAGATGGTCAGAGACTGGATCTGATCTCTTTCTCCTCATGTTTGAGAATTTGGTCCTGAAAGCTGGATTGTGGAGGCTGAAGTCAATGCAAGTCTGCAAGTTGTTTCTGCAGAGCCACTGATGCAAACTTAAGGAAAAGCCAGACATGTAAATGGCACTGTAACCCCAGCCAGAATTAAAACTGAGCTTATCCCAGTCGGAATTAAAACTGAGCTTTCCCAAACACAGCGTCCTAATTTGGGCACAATGATCAGGCAGATCTTATGGCTTCTAAACCTGAGTGTGCTCAGGTCCAGCTTCATCTGCTCCTCCCTGTACATTCCACCCTGGTTTAATATTCTCCGTGTAGTTGGCACCAGCCAAATGAGTGCCTGCATTGTAAGGCACCAGCTATAGTGCCTTGGATCTTTACAGCAGTAAGATGAATTGTTTGAAAGCCTTCATAAAATTGTTAAGCAGATAGTTTAGACATTTTGATGAGAAGAGAAGGTTTTATTGTGACATGACTGACAGTCCCTGTGAAGGGTATTTACAGTCTGACTCTTATTACTAAAAACACCATGACAGGTAGAACTTGATGTGGATGTTTAATGGGAGATGAAGGGAAATTATGACAAAAAGAGCTCATTAAACATTTCCATTTTTTTAGAACAGTTAATTTCACACACAGAACTAGAATTTCTAAGTGGAGCATGCACCACTCAACACAAGCTTTTTGGGGTGAGCTTGCTTTCTTTATCTGGCTTGATATCTACTCTCAGTGAATGGAGAATAGGAGAACTGGTCTAAGGAAGGAGAAGAGAGAAAATAAGAGTGAGCACAAGAAGTGTGAGATGATACAGAAGAAGGAAGAGATACTGGGAGGGAACTGGATACCGTGAAAAGTGTGTGTTCGGAGCTGAGCTGCACAGCCGGCAGAGGAAATCTACAGGAGAGCAGGATTTGCTGGGAAGGGATGCAGCAAAAAAAAGGGAAAATACAAGAATCATATTGAGTAAGCAGTCTTTTCATCCCAATGTCAGACAAGTGACTTGGCAATCAGCCACCACTCCTAATTGAGTTCAGCGGGTACGTTCAAATCCTGAGATCTGAGACTCATTCCTTTCTGCCTCATTTGCACCTTATTTACATTACTTGATATCAGAGATCATGAGGAGCCAGACTATAAAGTACTTTGGTACCTGCTGACAAATGGCCTCACACAATGGCACAGCACTGTGTAAGTACATCAGCTATCTCAGTGCATGCACAATGTTGAACACTTCTGCTTCATGGCACCACCACGTGCTCTGTACCTTCAGCCTCAGTGGGATCCCCTATGCATGGAGAAATATTTGCCCAACGTTCTTAGGAAGACGTATCTTGCTGAAAATCAGTGTGAATTACACTCCCCAGCTTGAAAGCAGACTCCGAAATGGGGATTATGGCTTTCAGTCTTTACACTGTGGTGAATCTCACCCCATCTAAGCCTAACTTTTAGAAGTCATCATACCTGCAAGTCATTTAAAATTCACATGTGAACCAATGAAATGTAGACAAACATTTATTTCCACCTGAGAGGGACATGTCATGCAGACAGAAGGAATTTCATAGACTCAGAGAATCACAGAGTGTTTTGGGTTGGAAGGCACCTTAAAGATCATCTTATTACAACTGCCTCCATTGGGCAGGAACACGTTCCACTAGACCAGATTGTTCCAAGGCCATCCAGTCTTGCCTGTGAAGTGCCTAATTCCCTCCATGGGCTACAGAGTCAAGGCTGAAGGGCACCTAAATGACTACTTCAGCATCCCTCGCTATTCAGTGCACAGACTAGAGTTAACTAGCCTGGGAACATACCAGAGGAAAACAATCCTAAAGTGGAAAATTGATCTCTGTCCAGGGAACATGGGCAATTCAGTTTGAACTCAACCAAAACTTGCTGCATTGTTATTAAGCGTTAAATTTATCGTCAGGACAGAGGATTCATGGTGCCTGAAACCTATCAGGAGCTACAAAAGGTTGTTCACTTCATTCATCCATTATGAAATTACTGAAAGCAAGACCTCCTAATAAAGAAAGTGTCCTTACATGTTTAAACCAGGTAGATGAGCTAGATTATTTGCCCTCATACTGAATTTTAGAGGTTTATATAATAATGACAGCTATAAATTGAAAAAAAAATTATGGCAAGTGTCTCAATGACAGAGAGTCTCACACATGGAAGGGTGAGCAATAAATCAGATGGGCAGTGGAATATTAAACTGCTAATTTTAAGAGCTATTGCTCTTTTTTTTTTCCTTTTAATACATACTAATATAAAAAGGTGAAACAGAATCTCAGTTACCTCTTTCTTCCTCTTCTCTTTTTCTTCATAAGATTCAGTACATAAGTTGTTAAGAGGAAAAGCTTTAATCCCTTTAAATTTAACCATGAAATAGCAAGGAAAAAAAAAAAAAGGTGCAACCAGCTTCATGGGGATGACAGATTCAATGTATTTGATGATTACAGAGTAGATTCCATGTGCCCTATATCTCAGTCATGCTATTTACCAGGACAGCCTAGTACCAGGTGTCTGCAGACATGATTGCAAGTGTCCTACACATCCAGTCCTACTGCAACGACCTAAATTACAGACTATACCCTGAGCAAATCTGAAACATCACTGAGGGAGTAATAAAAAAGTCACATGAAATGTACAGCAGAAGAATTGTAACACTGAACTGTATGAAAAGCAAGTGAAAAATGAACAGCTATTTTGTGCCCACCAATACCTTAATTAGTTATGCAACGTGAGTTATTTTACTAGATTTTCCCAAGCAATACAACGATGCCTCCCTGCTTCTGGTGGCTTATCGTGAAATATTTATGGCAAGGTTTATTTGTTTATGCAAAGCCCAGAGGTGTCAAAATCCAGGCCCCCATCCAGCCCCTCCCCAGCATTTATCTTTTTTATCCCACATCTCGGTCTCCATGCTCAGCCCAAGCTGTGCAAGTTACCACAGCCTTGTGTGAAAGAAGCCTCTCCCTACTGAATACAAGCTTCTTCCCCACACTTACAGCAGACTGAAATTCCTGACTTTTTCCATTGTTTTTCCCTACTATCACACAAATCCTCAGAAATACCAATTTTCTGTGTAACCAAAGCAATCAAACAATTTCCTGAGGTCTTTATAGCCCAAATTTACATTAAACAGTACAACCCACCCTTCAGCAAGTGCACGCCTTGCTGCTAAGGCATCTGTCACTCCACTTCTTCCCTCAATCACTTGTTAACATTTCTTATATATTTTGGGGATAAACTATTCACCTCTTCGAAATGCCAATACACAGAAAGGGAATGGTGGTTTTGGATGCAAGAGTATATTATCACTATTTTTTTTAAATATTTTACTGTCCATGCAAGGCATAGGACAGAAAAAATTAAGCTTAGTCTCTTGGATACTTAGAGCACAACAGAAATAATTTATAGCAACGTTGGGAGGGATTCTCCTTGCACTGATTACAGCCCACAACATCCAGGGCAGGAATGCAATACATAGAGAAAAAATTCTGCCATTCAGGAACATTCTGAGTGAGGTTTTTTTGTACACTTAATTTTGCTGTAGTTCCTGTCAGCATTTCCCACAGCTAAACTGACGGCAATTGCATCTACCTCTGCCCTACAACTCTACAGCTCTTACTAAGCTACCACAGAAGTTGGCTTTATTGGAAAAATAATTGCTTTTCTATGGTATATGTTAGGTTGGACATTGATGTAACTTATTTGGGTTGTTTTTTTCCCCAAATGACAGAAAAGTAATTCTCATGCAAGCATCCTTTTTTTTACTAATATTTGATCTAAAGCTCCCTATAAAATCTTCTGCCTATCAGCACACTGTATTCACCAGAAAATCATCTGAGAGGAATAGCCATTAAGCTGCAGAAAACCACTGTAGAGGTCACAATGCTCTGACACACCTCTTCCTAATGCTACTTCTCTCTATCTCTATTCAGACCTTGCCTCCCCTGCTGTCCTACTAGACCAAGCTGTGAAGAGCACAATATATAAAGTGCAGCTCTGGCAGATCCTACAGGGGAGAAAATGCAGCTCATCCTTGCTCAGAGCGAGACTTGTACATTTTTGGGTAATATAGGAACCCTTCTAACCCAAGCAGCAACTCATGCATTAACATGTAAAAGGCTCATTGTCGGCTCTTAACCACAAATAACACATTTACACACAGTGACTTTCACAACCATGAGTGGGAGAAGAGAGAAAGGAGATTCAAGCAATGAATGAGATGGATATAAGTGACATCACAATCCTGGTTACTCTGCACCAGCCCAACACTGATAAAAGTCGTATCACGAGGAATGTACCAAATGTTACAGACAATAATGAAAGTCACAGAGGCTAAGAAACACATTTTCTTTACTGTATATAAACTGGGAAGATACTTACACTTACAGGTTGACTTTTTGGCACATCATAAACACCTTCCTTCTTTTGGCTGGTAGGAACCTGCAAAAGCAAAGGAAAACTAAGGTCAATATCCAAGGAAGTTGGATGAAAACCTGGAGTCAGCAACTTGTATTTATGTACAGGGTAGTAATTTAATATTAATGAAATCAAGGACAGTTCCCTTCTCATCCAAGTAGCACCAGTAATGTAGAAAATACTGAAGAAATAAAACAATGTGTATCTGTCCTAGAGCTCAGCAGTGTTCAGAAAACAGATTTCCATTATCAGATAACCTTGGTTGCATGAATTCCAGGTGCTTTTCTATCTGCTTCCTACTGAAATGGCTGTTTTTTCCATTTAGGTTGAGAGTTAGAGATGTGAAATTATATGATGGAAGTTACAATCAAGTGAGTTATATCAGCTTCCCAGAGACATAGAGCAGAGTTACTGATCTGAGGGTAAGAGATGTTTCACTTATGGTTTTAGATTTCTTCCTTCCAATTACTTTAATAATCTAAGTCAAGAAAAGTCATAACATGTGCCCCTGTAGTGATGGGGCCCTGTGTCTGTCTGCTCCATGAGATATTTGGTTATAATGCTGCAGTTTTAATAAGGAATTAATGGCCTCCTGAAGTATGACATAGGAGACATGGATAGAGGACAACACATTTAAAAAACTCGGGATGAGCTTTTAGTTGAGCCAACAGTCATGATTTACACCCTGGGCATTTACAATCTGCTCACGTAAATTCAGTTGCTTTGTTATACAGGGCTGTGCTTGCCCAAGGACCACTGGTTCCCACAGTTATAATTTGTGACTGTATCTCTTTTCCTTCCTAGAAGCACTGAGTGTCTATTGTAAATGACAAAAGCAAAAAGAATAGTAAAAACATTTTCTAAACTGGCGCAAATACTCTAAGGAAGTCAGGGATGCTTTTCCACTGAGCAGGGCATACAGCATAGGAAAGGTACGTTTCAGACGTCAGCAAAACCTCACAGGTCAATAAGACACAATATTGCAAATACAGAATTATTACCTTTTTTTTTTTTCCCTAAGACAAAAAGTATCTTAAGGTCCTGATATTTCACTCAGACTGCTTTAGGGGAAGCTGAAGGAAGGATACTTATTCACTGAGATGCACTATCTTTTCTTAGTCTGAATAATTATTCTGTATAATATTCTGTATAATACATTAAAACCTCTCTCTGCTGTTGTCTCTACAGTTCTCTTGCCCATGTTTAAACACCACAATCTTAACAGGAAACTGTGTGTCATTATTTCAGTGCACATTGAAGAAGTCTATCAAGAGCCTGAGCACAGAACCCTCACAGAAACTGAATAACCTTTTCAAAAGACCTCTTCTATTCCTATCCTGAGAATGATTTGCTTGCCTTGTTTTTTTCGAAGTACTGGCCGCTTCCACTAAGACCACCTATGACATTAAATATGTGGAACTGGTAACAGTGGAGCAATTCAATTTCAAGGCAGTAACAGTCTGTTAAGAAAGAGAGCTGTAAGTGACAGTGTGAGAGCAGGAACCAGGAACAGTCTATTTAGGAAGTGACTAGAAAGCTGAGTCCACAAAAAGAGGACAAGTATGGAAAGATAAACTGTTTCTAAACTTTCATCAGGATGCATTTTTTTTCCTATATGGAAAGTTTTCCTTTCAGCCATTCTCCTCTTCCTCCTTCCAATTTTTCTATGAAGTCACCTCAATTTGCACATCTGCCTGCAGCTTATTGTGGAATGAACATTTCCCTGCACTATCAATCCCCCTTTTTTTACTCCAGTTTATATACAGAGAAAAGCTCACTCCTAATACAAAGACAGAGAAAATTTTCTGAAAGACATTCTTCTCTCCCAACTGATACCACCTGTCTTCCTGCTGTTTTTGCTTCCCATGTATCATCACGCTTTTTGCATCACTAAACACACAAGGGGTCTACAAGGGATTTCTGTTTTTCCTTTGATTAACAATACCAGCAAAGAGGTACCAGCACTGCTGCTGCTGTCAGCTCTGTCTGTGACAGGCTGTGAAACATTTGGATGTATTTGCATCTCACCAGCAATACAAGCACCGCAATTCAGAAACCCCCATCTCAGACTGTCAGCTCCTCACGGAGCAGAACTTGCCTCCCCATAGAGACCAGTGCTGCTGCAAAGGCAACACCAAACCACCTCCCAAAATCCCATCTCCACCTCACCAGAACACCAGGCAAGTGGAGAGATGCCATTAAGCAATCTGACACCAGATGAGAGGATTCGTATGTGCTCAGTGATTGAGTCCTTGCCTAACTAACACATTACAGCAACTTATGTAGACAACATTAAAAGAGCAGACACAGAGAGTCTTCTGGGTAATGTATCAAAGAAAGGTGACAGACAGAGAAAGAATGCTTAAAAAGAAAATTGTGACCTCTATTATGCTGAAGAGAAATAGGAATTGTCACGTATCTTTCATCAGCAATTCCCCACAGGGAACCTTTTCCACCAAGGGAGAAGTGCACACCAGCAAGTGAAACTCCAGAGCAAAACCAGCAGAAAGATTTGGTGAGGCTGAAGCAAGGCTGCATGAGGTTATTGAGCAGCTACACATTTACCAACATGTAGTATGGGGAAGGCTTTGTAGTAAAATACAGAAGCTGCCACAGCTTTGCAGCAAACTAAAAAAAACTCACAATGCCAAGCAAACAAAGGAGAACACACACACAAGAAAAAAAAAAGAAAAATAAAAAGAGGACTTTTACTAATTTGATTTTTAATAGTAGCCTGCATGTTTCTGGGAAATAATTTTGTCAGTGATCCCGAGTGTAAAATCTGAACTGTGGAAACCCAGATTTACAGTAGCCAAGGGCTCATGAAACCTGTGGGAAACTGGCTACGGGCCAGTCTGTGGCAGCGATACCTAAGCATCCATCAATTACAACTGATACCACAAAAAGACCCCTGGCTCCCTAATTTCAGCATTTGCTGTACTCAAGGTAGTGCCTGTAGTAAATACAGAGGACAATGCTAGACTGTGTATAGCCAGAGTATGGCATATTGATCACTGTCATATAAAGCCTTCAGCAATTCTCTGGTGACTTACAGGACAATAACAGCAGTACCTCAAGGTGAGGCAAGACCTCACTACCTGCTTATCATCTTCTATTTCCATTTTAAGGAAAAGAAATTCCTCCAGAATTTCCCCCATGAAGTCCTCCTGTTCATTAGGCCATTCCTCAGAACACAGTTCCAACTTGTTTTCCCACCAAAGTTCGCTCTAAGATCTACAAACACTGTGAGCAACAGCCCCATTTTGTTTCCTTCCACCAGTACTTATCTAAAGTGTCACTAAAAGCTCCGTACTTTGATGAACAGCAATCAGCAGTTTTTTGCCTGAATGTAGTTCTCATGGGATTTTTGTTTGCAGCATAAACCTGACAACTAGAAAAGTAATTTTTTAACATGTGCTAAAAAGAGTCAAACTTTCAATACTGAAAATGTTCAGCCTTAGGCAGACTCTCACCTTGAGAGCTTTGCATGCCTTGGTCTGGAGATGCAAAAAGATGCATATTCCAGTGTGGGCTGTGGGGGTGCCAGGAGATCAGCAGAGATAGATCAAATGAATCTCATATTAATGACTCTGTGATGGTTATTTTCTAATGTTTAACCTGCATTTCCCTTTCCCACTCAACTTCTTTCTATTTTGGCTTACAGCTACACTACCCTATAATTTTTTCTATTATCTTCCTATATTTTCTCATTACCTAATACTTTTCCCTTTTTTTTTATTATTGTTAAATCCTTGCTCCTGTGTACCTTAAAATCTTTTCCTATTAGCAGATCAACCTCTAGCACAGCTACATGAAATTCTTAATCACTGCTTGAAACTCCTTCCCCTCCACACTAAATGATTTCTCTGAATCACAGTTTTCTTACAGCATATAAAGATTTCTGTCTATCTTCAGATTTGCCTCTAGTATGTGATTCAAAATGAATTACATTACATTTTAATAAACCTTGTACTGATCCCTTGAGGATAAATGGAATGACAAAAGATTATTTTATATTACTTTCAACGCAATTTTTTGTCAGGGTGAAGAATGTGAGCTTGGGCTCTAATATAACATACGCACTCTGAAAATAGTTTCCCTGGTCTGGGGGATATCCCTTGAGAGCTCTGGGCTTTTGCTCAGTTAGCCAGAAAGAAGAGCAGTACCATCAAAATTCTTAGGAACTGCTTGGATGGTCTGGTCTCCATGATATGTATGCTTCTCAGAATAGGTGTAAAAAAATTCCAAAAAATTAAGAGAAAAAAAAAATCCACTATTTATCACCTCATATGGTGTATTCAAAAGTTTAAGACCCTTTGTAAGTTGACAAAGTTAATATAATTTGTAGAAGCTGAAATGACAAACAACACAAAAATCACATTGAGACCAGGCAGATAATTCACGTCACGTCACCAGAATGAAATACCAAGACATTTTTGTGATGAATGAAAACTAAAAAGTGAACTATATATGAAATGTGCTTTATTAAATGCTCGCAATCGCTGCAATGGAAACACGGAAGGTAGAGATTTTATACCTGATAAATGTTTTCTTCCGTTTCAGGCTCACGGATCGGCTCGTGTCCAGCCTCAAACACAATGTACTATTACACCAGCCGCCAGAGAGGAAAAGTCAAAGATGAAACAGAAGGGAAAAAGGCGATTTGGAATTCCACGTCAAAACAAAGGCAGGCATTAAAGAAAACAAGTTCAAAGCACAGGCTGGCAGCAGGACAACTGGTTTGTTGGAAAGCACCAGGTAAGGTTGTTTCGTATTTCATTAACCGGCAATGAATAGCCCTAAATCTCCTCTAATGATCATTAGAGCAACTTCCTAATTCTTTCTCACTATGGAGACCGCCTGTGGCCCAGTATTAATTTTCTGAAGTCAACATGAATTTTGTCTTTTTTACATAATGGCAATTATTTCCACATATATTTATTATCTATGAATAAAAATGCTAAATCCAAGCTGGGAGAATAGACTGGTGCACATGGAACAGGGCACATGGCAAAAGGCTGTCACAACATTTTTAATTTTCAGGTTCTTTCTTTATTGTGAAGAGTACAGAGTAAAACTCCTGACATTATAAAAGCTGAATAGTAATTTAGGGCATCCTCATTCTTATCATCTTTCTTGCTGCACCTTAGGCACTGTTCAATATTCACTAACAGCTAAATTGGTTCCTTTCACGTGCCTCCCACTGATATGCCTAAGTGGAGGAACACAAAATCCCCAGGAAAAAAAGAAGTCAACTATCACATATTTTGTTTCAGCACAAAAACATGAGAATTAAATTACATCTTTTTCTTCTCCACACTCAGTAGGGTATCAGACATGAATATATCGACATATTTCTGATAATCATCTTTGCTCCCAGACATTTTGCTTGGATGAAACAAGACTTAAATTTCAGATCTGTTATTAAATTGTAACCCAAACACCAACAAGGGAGTGTGTTACAACATCAATGTCACTGTTGTTTTTTTCAAAATATTCACCCTCTAAATTAAATTCTGGCTCCACAGAAGACAAAAAGAAAATGTCAACTTATTACCATCAGAATGAGACGTCACCTTCCCTAATTCTCAAAGTAGTTCCCTTTCCAGTTAGAGTTTGTATTAAAAAAAATCTGGATGTACAAGCCACATTTTAAGTAATATTTATGACATATTAATCCAACCAAACATATTCTATTCTATTCTATACAGACATACTGTGCTATTACTTACAGCTTAATCTCTAAATATGCTACTTTCTGTAAAAAGGGTTTCTCACAAGACCTATCTCGGTAAGTTTCAAAACATCTCGTTAAAGGTTTTGGCTGTGTTTGAAGATAACATATATCTAGTCATTTCTGAAACTCCAAGGCCATACAGCTTCAGAAATTACCTGGTATACAGGATCTTCTACATCTTCTTCCAAAATTGTCTACAGCAAAGTAAGAGGACAGGCAGTAAAAGCAAAGAACATAAACAGCAGAGATAAAAGAACTGTACTCGGAAATTAAAGGACAGCAAAGAAATAAGCAAAATTGGCAGGTAAGTATATAGTTTTGTTTCTTTAGGATACAGATAAAGTCACATTAGTGCACAAAGTAACTTTATTCAAGTTTCATCTGAGTTTAACAATCTGCACCTCATTTGCTTTGATTCCGATACACACATTCAGAAATATATTTAACCTTCCCTAAAGTATCAGACACTTAAAACCTGACTTACAACACTGACCTTCATTAAAGTTTTCCTTCTGAATTAGAAGAAACACTAGGCAGGAAATGAGCAGGTCATTTCCAGCTGCTAAACAGGTTCATCACACCCCAAGTGACAGCTTTCATCACTTTAATCCTACGTCTGAGCTCACGAAGGCTGTTGGGTTCACACTGGTCCGTTTGAAGCCAGCACCGTTCAAACCCATTGCTGTTAAGAAGTGCTGAGGATGCTCAGTGCCTCTTTGGAGCAACTTGGGGGGATACTTCAAACCAAGCTTTTCTTGGCAGTAGTCTAAGCTTATTCGTGTACCTGGTATACCGCTTGTTCACACTGTTTGTCCTTTTGTGCCTTTTTTTCCATTTCTTCCCTTTGTTTCAGTTCATAGATGAGCTGAAACAGGTCTCTCAAGTCCAGGATTACTGGTTCAGCCTATGGAAGCAAAAACAGGAAGAAAAATTTCTGTAGGTAAAAACATACATCTCTTATCCCACCCTGCTGACAGAGCAGTTACAGCATCTCCACAACTGAACTTCATATAGAATTAATCTCTATCTTAGCATCCAGACTTGGGTTAATTTCTATTGAACTATACTTGAAAATTAATTATAATTATAGTTATGAATATAAAAAGCACTATGAATATAAAAGGCATATGTATTAATATAAAGGCAAAATTATTACTGGTTTCACATCCAACAGAATTACAGTAGACTATACACAATGTAGGTTTCAATGAGTTCAGGAATATAACGAAGCTTATCTGCATCCAGTCTAGCTCAGCCAGAAAGGAAAACAATAACAAATGATCACGAAAAACTGGAAATAGTGAAATACATTCCCTTTTGCCCCAACTAGTTTCATTAACTTGCTATTTAAGAGCACCTAAGCAGACACTCATGACTAGTGTAGCAGAATCAGAAACAACCCAAGACTGGCCTCTTGAACAGCTTGTTTTGAACAGCTTTTTAGTTGAGTTACACGGTAGAAAATGACAGTGATTTGATACTTACTGCCTGGGCTGTTTTTATTGCCACAAATCTATGATTTCCCTCCTTTCCACATACATATCCAAACGCTCGGTGGTCTGTGATATCCTTTGCGATGTAGGAAATTTCATGAACTGCATGGTGATGCTGTAGTAGCTATTAAAAAACAAAACAGTAGAGAATTACATCAAAATGTTGGACTAAAAAACAGTATAATTTTTCTTTCATCAGTGCTTTACCTGGATCTCAATTCACCTATGGAATTCAAACAAGCAAACACATCCTGGTATTGAAACCAATTAATATCTGAACTCTTTAAGCCTGTTCTTTTCTCAAAATCTAGACAAACTCGACTTGCTTTAGTATGTTGACTAAGAGCTTCCACTGAAGATTTTTCTTGGTGTCTTTTAGTGAGATATAATTAAATAAGAAATGTGCTACTTAGTTATTACCTACACAGCATCGGAGGCACAGAATCAGTATTTGTAGGTATACATATAAAGAGGGGCTGCAGATACCTATTAGCTTCATACAGGATGATTCTGAGGCCAGGCTGCTCTGCAGGAGCTTCAGAGCTACAGCTGAGATCTCCAATATCCCCAAGAATTGGTACCAGACCTGCTTTATCTCCGCAGCACTAAACATCCGCCAGGGAGAGAGATTTCATTTCAAGCAGTAATAGAACTACAAACAATTATTCTCCTCAGAAAATTAATGGAAATGCAATTATTCAACTGGAAATCAATGCTAAATGCAAAAGTTCACATTTTACTTAAAATCCCACTTTGGTGAACTGTAATAATAAAAAGACTCAATTTTGTTTTAAATGTATGAGTAAAACTCTCCCCCATAGTCAGGACACAAACCTGAGACTCCTATAAGCATCTCTTGTAGTGCCAGAATCTTTCTCACTCTGGCCTAAATAGTATTCTACTATCAAAGTAATAGAGAAGTATTTCTACTTGGAATGATGTCCTTGAAAAGCTTATCTAAAACAATCTATTAGTTTCAATTTCTACCTTCTGATATATTGACCTGCTCTTATATCCTCTAGGGATAATGCTATTTCTGAGAGCAGGCAAAGCCTCACAAAGAATTCTTTTGAGGTCCAGATTCCTGCTGGTTTTGAGAAAAGCACATTTTGAAAACCAGCATGGTATCCAGGCAATCTCTAAACAACCAGTTATTTTTAGAGTTTTGAAAAAAACACACATTTTAAAATTCAAAAGCAGAGAGGATGTCTGCGCGTGCAAGAGAAAAGGCTAAGAGTGTGCAGGGCAAGAGACAAGCCATGGGACTTCTGTAGGACAGGGAGTGAAATTTGAAAGGAGATGCAGCCTGCGAGAGATGGATGACTCCATATAAAACAAAAGACTGGACATGTTTCATTTTCATTTCACAGTAAATGGCTCTTAATGTCCCAAGATCAAGATTGCTTGCTCGTAGGAGAGTGGAAGTGTTGCCATTGACTTCAGGCAGAACGTGGCTGAGCTGAAGGTGCACTTCAGGCTCTCCCGGTGTGTTAAGCGTTTAAAATTAATGATGGGATCTTACTTAGATAATACAGGGATATTGATTTATTAGAGTTTTTTTGAGAACCAAGTTACATGCTATCTGTTACAATGAAATGAAATGTTCCCATCTCTCTATTCTGCATATGACAGGGAACGTTATCTCTGGCTCCTATTAAATCAAAGTCCTTTGACATTGCTTTATTGATTGCCAGGCAGCATTTTGCACTGAAATTAAACTGTGATCAGATGCCTTCCTTGTGGAATTAAATTTGAAGACCACTGTACCATGGAAGAGTATCACCCACAATGTAAGACAGCAGATGGAGACCCTCCAATTTACTTGGGAATCCTCACTCACTATTACACTTTCAACGGTTATGATATTTTACATACTGCATCAACAGAAGTATAAATTAAGTAAAGGTGACTGCGACATTATCCTTTTAGGTATTTTACTGGACACAATGTCTAGGAAGAGTTTTTCATTTGTTTGAGGGATACTGAGTTGGAACATACACAAGAAATGCAGTGTTGCATGCACACATCTGTACTCAAATGTAGATATAAACACTTCTTTGTACATGGTTTTTCACAGTCCTTCATTCACCTAATGTGTCCTTTATACATATTACAGTACTGTATTAGTTAACAAGTACCCAATTTTTTGCTCTTGCAAGGCAGAAATGGGACTCCTGTTGCAGTCAGGAGAGATTCACCACTGTAAAATGCAAGATCAGAACTGCATCCCTTCTGTAAATATTTATTTAAGGACTCAGCCTGCCCAGGACCCTGCAGAGCCCTTCACAGCAGTGAAACATGGGCTAGAGCAAAGGATAGCAGAAGGGACAGCATGAGGAGAAACACCATCTCATCCAGCCACCCAACAGAGACAGACACTTGAGGCTATCTGTAAATATTCTTTGCATGTTTGGATCAGATGTGTGTCTGATGCATTTGCATAGATTAATCTGTCCCATTAAATGAGGTCAACCAAAAGAAATGTTACATTTATCCCTCAGATTGTAACTGCTCACATGTAGCCACCCCCTCGATACTTGATATGAAAGGAAATGAAACAAAAGCCCCACAAATTGCTCATGGCAGAATGGCTGGTCAGTGCTCACAAGCTGAACTGCCCCTCTTTCTCCTCACTCTCTTTTTTAATATATTTAATATTTTCAAGTCTTTACCATGACTAAATCCTGTGTCTAGTGATCATAAGCACATAAATGAATTATTTCATAACTTAACACCCCTGTATGCCAATGCTGATGGATTCCAACACACACTATTGGGTGTTTTTACTCTGTCTGTGCCAAGAGCTGCTACGAACCATTTACCAATTCTTAAGTGAGGTATCAAATTGTTTTGGAGTGCTGCAGTACGACAGAACAAATTACAGAGAAGACTTAATTTGTATTATGGTTCAATACAGTCAATTACATATTGAAGAGATTAGAAAGTAATTTAACATTTAAGTTTCGGTTGTTAAAAAAAATCCACTGCCTCCAAATTATTTTAGGTCTCCTGTGACTTTAGTTATTGTTGGAAACAGAGATTTTAAATGGAAGCACAGATAAAGTCTCAAACTGGGTAACAAGACAATCTCGTGATGCACAAGTCCTTCTTTTTAGGCTAAACATGACATCATTATCATATTTTATTCATGCACTAGAAAGTTTTTGCCTGGTGTTAAAATCAAAATGTCCAAAATACCCACCACCACCACCACCAAGGCTGGTTAATTGCCTCTTCCCCTCAAGTGTGCTCTGGTCTCTCCCACTGGCCATTATTTTCGCTCCTTGTCTCCATTCTATCGCCCACTTCTCCTCTTCCCCCAGGTTGCTCCCTGTACATCACACTGAATTGATTTAGCTGCCTCTGAGATGTGTAGCATTTCTAATTTCCCTCAGGCTGCTTGGCACCTATCATAAATTTTTTCACCCCTTATCCTCATCTTGCCCCTTTATTTCCATGCTGTAGCCTCCAGTGCCACTAAATCAATTAAGTCAATCAATTAAGTACTTGGAGGGTCCAGCAATCATGTCAAATATGTGAGTTAGGTGGCATGAGAAAGTCACTGCTTTACTATCGCTATTTCTCTTTTAATGAGGTTGTCTCTTTAGTGGAGCCTGGGGCACAGTGTTAAGAGCCACAACAAAAAGTACCCTGCAAGCTGCAATGCCTCCTAGAAAAGCTACCCCACTGAAAGCAGGAAGCATGTTCCACACAATATTATATCCATAAGGACAAGTTTCACAGGGATTTAGCCTGCACAGCCTTCCACCTTGAGCATCTAAATGGTGAACCTGGTTTCAGATAGGTGGGATCAACTGGCAGCTCCACAATAGATACTGGGATGTGGGAGACAGACATGGATCAAGCATCCTTGAGTTTCTATCCCTGCCTATTCACTTCTACCATATTTGAATAAGCAATAATACATTTTAAGTGTCACATAAAGCTCCCCAAACATCAAAGTTACCCATCAAACTGCAAAATTCTTAATGGATTCATAATAAAATAAGTTTGTGGACTATAGTTTCAGTCATGCTGCTGTCTACCTGCAAGTCCCCTGTATTCCAGTTCAGCAGCATATGACAAAACCAGGCCCTGTATGTTCAGGAATACCACTGAAAAAATCACAGAAATTGAATCTCACGTGGAAAATTAATGGTAATGCCTCAAAAACAAGCTTAGCAAGCCTGAAGTGCAATACACCATTCGACCACTACCTACTGCAACACATTCAGTGAAAACAACGAATTGTAAACCACGTGAGTGGCTCCAAGATTAATTTTATCTCATTGCTGGAAGAAATGCTGGTGTGATACAGATGATTCTCCCTCACTACACCCAGGAGGCTGCTGTGTTTCTTAGCAAGGTTCAAGATGTGTATGCAAGGGTACTTGGTCAAACGTTCTTCATGGCCATTTCCTTACAATTCCAGTTTGTTTTATCACAGATTTGCAGGGATCATGGGGACAACAACTGGCCACAAGCATTTCTCTAATTGCCTGTGTTTGTGCTGCAATGCTTCTCTGCTGTTTGTTAAAATGCACTTATAGTAGAGGTGGTCTGGAGCCGCTCATCTCCATCACAAACACCCCACAGTCCATACAGATGTCCATGGCAGTGGGATTGGAATTAGTTGATCTTTAAGGTCCCTTCCAACCCAAACAATTCTATGACATGAAACACTTAAATTCTCTACAACTGCAGATTCAAATCCCAGACCTGTCTCGTTTTAGAACTTCTTA
Organism: Oxyruncus cristatus; assembly: GCA_013399855.1. Classification (NCBI taxonomy): domain Eukaryota; kingdom Metazoa; phylum Chordata; class Aves; order Passeriformes; family Cotingidae; genus Oxyruncus; species Oxyruncus cristatus. The sequence continues at coordinate 1,497,234 of VXAY01002647.1, forward strand.
AAGTTATAAGAGATGGAGAGCAGTCCCTTGTATGTAGACAACCAGAAAAAACCCCACCCAAACCCTCTTGCTGGCATGGACTTTGTCCTGGTACCAATTAATGGTACATGGTTACCTGTTAAGCAGTTGTGAACCCTTCCACTTCCTTTCCCCTAGAGACAAGTGCATTTTTTATGGGGCTGTGTACAGACAATTTGGGGAAAAAGTCAACGATCTCAAATGGAAAATGAATCAGTAAATCGTATTTGTACCACAAAATTTCCCATGTTACTTTCTGGAACTTAGGATCCCTGCAAATTACTACTGGACACAGCACAGGATGACTGAGAAACATCGTATTTCCAATCTGAGAGTCCTTTCCTAGTGTGATAAGCACTTCAGTTGCATGTCCATGGAGGGAGGACAGCAGAATAAACAATAAATGACAGATCACAGAATTAACCTTCAATGTGGTAGTGGTTGGTGTGAGTAAACCCTAAACAAACAAAGAAAAACCCTCTTGTACAAACATTTACTACAACACGTGGAAAATCTTATCTAGTTTGATGTAGAAAAGGAAGAGAGCAATACAGTTTAGGCTTAGCAAATCATCAAAATACTGAATTCCTACTAGAACAGCAAGTAGTCTTGGAAAAAAAGCATCATTCCAATTCAGTTTTCAGAAAGAAATGTCACATACGAATACCTGCAAAGCAAAACCTACCAGAAACCTCTTGCAGTTATGAAGATTTCAGTATTTGGGAGGCATTTCCTGGTACCGGCCAAGACGATCAGTTTTGGTCATAAAAAGAGTATAAATGGAACATACGAACCTAAGAGTGGGAACTGAACCCTTTTGCTAAAGGAGACTCAACATGTGTTTTGTACTACTCAGCCAAAATGAATAGTCCAACCCCGAATCTGAAGCAGAGCTACTCAGGGAATGTAGGTTTGAGCAATAGGTTATGGGCTTTCCATCTGCAAAATAACCCACCCCAAGTACAGGAGTAGAAGAGGAAAATGTAACCTCTGGAGTGTTTTCCAAGCCTGAAAGGACTTCTCAGACGGCAGCCTTTAAGCCTGTCTTCACAATGAGAGAAAATAAATCTGTCTAATCCTTGTGCTTCTTCCACACACACTGATTTCGCAGACAATAACCCAAAGAAAGACTTTTCCAAGTGCCAACTACTAAAAGGCGTTTCAGTGCGCAAGCTTTGCAATACAAACACTTGGCACAAAAAACCTCCCTTCGAGATTATATGCAGATCAAAGCTTGGTCTGTGTTTCACAAAGGGGCACATGAAATATGGTGCTGATAAAGAGAAGAATCAAAACAGATTTAGCCCCAGTTATCACAGACTCAGTCCCTCCAGGGGGTCAGCTGTCTGGCTGTGACACAGCACAGCACCCAAAGATGTGTAAATTTAATTTCCTCTTAATAACAATAACAATAAGAAACTCTTAAGAGCCATTCTCTTCCTGAAACCAAGGAGACTGAAGGAAAACAGATTATGTGACTTCCCAAGCTTACATGGCAACTTGCAGCTGAGTCAGCAGGGACTAAAGTCAGTGAGGAAGATCGTATGTGTAAGGATAAGCATGTCTTCAAGTGAAGGGCTACACTCAGCTCAGTCTATACACTCCACCCTAAATAAAGACAAGCACTTCACAAAAGTACCCCAGGTAGGAGCCTGTTTGGTTGGACTCAGAAAAAGAGCTTAAAAGGGTACTTCAGCCTCAGCTAAAATCCAAATTAATCCTTAGCATTTCCTTTGCTTGATGAAAAAATCTCCTGCTACTGCCTGTATCTTACCTGGGGAGCAAGAGTACCAAATTCTTAGGAGAGCAAAGGTAAGTGTCCTTGTTGGTGCCTCCTGGGACAGACACACAGGGATGCTCTCAGCTGGCCTGGCACTGTCCTCACCCCAGACCCCTGGAGTCAATTAAGGCAGCTGGACATAGGTTTGCCAGCACAGCAGTCTAATTGTGATGAATGGATCTATGATACTGAGCTAGCTGGATGCTCCAAGAACCTAATTTGTGAAAGAGAACACCACTAAGGTAATAAACTTCTGTCCAGCTCTCATAATTTGTAATAATGTCTGACAAAGACCAGATATGAATTTAGTTATTGTTCATTGTCTTCAGAAGCAAATGCTAAGTTGCTCATGCAGAAGATCCATTTATTAGATATATGAATTTGGAAAGGAACAAAACAAAACTGGAATGCACATATGGCCAATTTCGTATCTTCACTTCAAAGGCTTTTCAATTTTTTATTCTACTAGGAATGAAAGCAGCTAGTTAAATCCAAAACCCTTGACCAATTACTATTAAGGTCAAGTTATATTTTAAATATGCACTTGCAAATATTGTTCCAGGAAAAAGAAAATCCTAAAGTGCAAGGAAACATTTTCATAGAGCTTTGAAGAGACAGACGTGCTACACAAAAACCGCGATGCTGGGCCTCCCAGGAGTCTTGTACTATTTTCTTATTGCTTCCGCATCAGACACAGTCATTATTTTATCAGGATGGTCAAATCCATACCAAGAAGCAGCAAACCCGACCCTTGATACCAAAGTCAGTGGCTCCACCAGGCCATAAACAGCTCAGCAACCCAGTGTGCCCAAAATTGCAACTGAGTCTATAGGCTGCAACACATTGCTCTCCCTTGCCATGGCACTGTTTCAATGTGCTGTTCAACTAACAATACTTGCCTATAGGGTATTATGACATTCTTTGGCCACTGCTGGGTTCCCAGGGCTGTAACACATAGGAATGTATTCCCACTTAGCACCCACCTCACCACCTTCTGCAAAACAGTCAGCAGAACAAAATAGTCATAAATAGGCCAATATTGCCCTCTACTCTGCAGCGAAAGCTTTCACACAGCTAAAGTGCAGCACCTTTGGCCATGCCTTGTATTTTTTCCTGATAGACCCTGATGTCTGTAAGACTCTTAGTGATTAAATCTCGAATTTGAGGGAGCACGATATTCAGTAATGAGACAGTTAGTTACAGCATCACTGAACCTCTCCATATTTTTACTGTGTTCATTTTTGTAGCTTGTGAATGTCTCTTGAGCAGCCTCTACTTTTTACAAGGTCCTTTTGTTCCTATACACAAACATTTCTCACCTACTGAAATGCTTTTGATTTACATGAACAGCACAAGAAATTCCTTCATACAACTTCTAGGAGATATGGAGGTAATTTTTTTTTTTTTTTGCTTTAACTGTCTCAGATCCTAACTGCTTCAGATTCAGCAAGCATTATCAGCCACCCTCTTCTTGTAGCCTGTGATTTGAAAAACTCATCAGTGAAAGGCAGCCACTGATTCTCTTGATTTGTCATGCAAACCCCATAAAGCAGAGCTTGTAAAGATCATAAAACCCCTACTCATACTGGCAATGCTAAAATTTAACCTGCACTGGATAGTCATCAAACAGCAACTTTCTTGAACCATAAATCTGCTTGCACAGTGTTACAAACTTTACTGAAAAAGGGGAAAAAGGACAAGGGGGATTTATTTTATATTTCTCTATTTGTCTCCCAGATACTCTCACTAATTTAGTAAGACTTCAAAGGGGGTTGAGAGACAGAACGTGTACAGAGTAAAGAGTAAAAAGGGATTCTGTGAATTCACAAACTGTGTTTAATCAGTATGTTTGTTGTGTTCATGAGCCAATTGAAAATTACGCAAAACAGTTGAGAATTTCAGGATTCAATTTTTATTGTAATTACAATGTTGAAGGTGCTGAAGGCTGTTGATGGACTTGAGGTATCTGCTCGTCAGCAAAAGGTGACTCTGGAGTGATGAGTTTTACAGTTCAGAAACAGCATCATGAACTACCTATCGTGGTCATAAAGACCATGATATTTTGTTTTCGCTCTTCCTACAGAAGAGAGTAAACCTTTCCCTTTGAGTTACAATTGAGTTACATATAAATAAGCTTCAGACAATTCCATAAATGGGATCATTCATCAATAAATCCTACATTTGTTCAGGTCCCACAACAGACACTTCACCTTGGATATAAACCATCCATAGCAACATGACAAGTGTGTGCAGCACTTGAGCCCTAAGATATGAATAAAATAAAACGTAAAAGACAAACCTCAAAGAGACTCTAAAAAAGGGCAAAGAACTTGCAGGTAACTTTTTGCTCAATTTTCTTCCCCCTCCTCCCGCATTATCGCAAGGTAAGAATTTCTGGGACTGCCCTTAGTAGGTGCTTGGCACATCTTGTTTCAACAGTTCTACATTTCAACTCAGGCAATGGAGAGTATTTGTAACCTCTGCCCTGGCACCTTCCAAAAGAGATCCCTAAAGCCCCCATTTGCACATTTTAATGCCCAGAGTTGTTTCTTCCCTGCTCACTTTCATGTAAAGCAGGATTAATGTTTAGTTTTAGTCTTCTGCTGTTAATTGAAATCTCTAAAAGCAAACTTTGATTAACACTCTGCACGCAGACCTGGCTCAGCCGAGAGCACAGCTAAAGTCTGTTTGCTTTTCTCTATCTCTGCCTTAGTTTTCTGTCCTGGCCATGGGTGTCACACAGCTCTGCCTTTCAGAAAAGCTCTCTGGCAGTGCTGCCCTCACCTTCTACTTTAATGCATACAGTAAGGCCTTTCACAGCTTTGATGAATGGATGCTGGCTTGTTTTCTACTACTTACCCCTTTCATTCTCCCCCTCCTTTGCAACTTCTGTGCACAGCGTGTCTTCTCCTAATCAAACCTGAACTTACTCATTACTTCACTCTCATCACTGCTCAGCACTGAGCCTTATGCACATACAGGTTACACTCACATGTGCTTTTCACTTTAAAGTACTTCCAAATTCCTGTATCATCCAAAGGAAAGCATTTGGCTAATTAAAGATTGCAGAGGGCTGCATATAAACCTTTTACAAACCAACTCAGTCTTTTTAAAAGCAGGGACATAATAAAAAAGTTGGATTCAAATCCATATTTTGACAATCTGGAAAGAAAAAAAAAATACTTTGAGCTATGCCAAGCCAGGGCTAGGAGCCATATGCAGTATTTTCAGATACCTAGACTTCTTATTTGCTTTAAATGTCAAGACACTCCAATTAATTAGTGTTCTGCCTCACCTATTCACAACACTGCCTTTGAAGTCAGCAGGAACGTTGCTGCGGAGCACAAAGACGCAGAATTAGGATGGAACCCACAAAGGATTAAGAAGTATTAACAGCAGAGACAGGTAGAATGCTACAATTCAGGGCCACGTCAGGCACTGCTGTAATTCCACGATTACCACCGGGCACCGGGAGCACAACGGGAGATGCTGTTCCAGCCCCTGGGCTCTGTGACACATGGCTGCCCACACGCTGGGCACACAGCGCGTCCACCACAAAGGTCATGGAGCACAATGATCGCACTTAGGGGGACAACTTTTATGTCCCATTATTTTCATATTAAGCAAAACTCTACTGGTATCTGAAATGTATTACTTATTCAACTGGAAGATGGGGAGAAAAGCAGGTATTTGTATTTGCTAAGTGTCGACAAATAAGAGCAGCCAGCGGCAGTGGTCTTGCCTCCTCCTTCCACAGGACCACTTATGACATAAACTAGGAAGGAAAAACAGACATTTATTTACCTCTGTCAGACTGAACAAGCTCTTGCTGACTTCCCTCTAAACACATACACATTTCTGAAGGCAGAACATCATCCATTGGTTTAATTTCCAATAGTATCTATTACTATCATCCTGCAAACTCCAGGTAAACTTAAAAGTAATCCTTCCTGCAGTTTCCCTCTCCCATTGCCCTGACAGTGAAGGACATCTGCCCTCCTTGCATCTGACCCCAGCAGTAGGAGAGGTTAAACACCCCACAAGGTAGCACAGGAATTCAAAACCATCCTTGGTGCTATTGCTACTACCAGGGCAACCCCAAAATTGCAGAGCAGCCTACCAGATAAAATGCACTGAATAGGAAGAAAAATCATCAGCACACCTGGGGTGTAATGTTTCCCAGCCATCTCCACCAAGGAACAGTGGATTTCAAAGGGGGACATAACTTTCTGTTCTGGCACCTGCTGAAGGTCCCCCACTGCTCTCCAGGGAGGTTTCAGAGCATCTCAGCTGCCTGTGCTATTATTATGTCAGCACTTCTCTTGCTAAATCCTTTCCCAAGCAGTCTGAAATCCAGTCATTGTAATTCCAGGTGTGCTGAAAATGGGCCTGAAATTTTCCTCTACTGTGTGATGCATTAACCTGTCTTAAAAATGCCAATACTTGCACATAACTCTGTATTTTGGGTGCTCTTCTGTAAGACAAAATTGCAGCTGGAAAAAGGAATATGGCTCTGCTGGAGACAGCAGGACCACAACGTGCCATTCACATCCTAACTTATTAATCTGGATCACAAAAGGGTAGTGACTACAGACAAACCTCCCTCCCCCCCTCAGTATAACTCTATACCATGAGTTTTCTGCAATGGGACAATAGGAGGGATCCTGTGCAGCTCCACTATGTAACAGGATCCATAACAACAATTGACTTGCAACTTCTTAGCAAAATTCACCCCAAATTGTGGTTAAGCATACCAGAGATTTAAATTATATAAAATCAGAAGTGTTGGCATGTAATTTTTACTACAACAGCTCCGCATGCAGATACCCATCCCCATATGCAATGGAAGCCAAATGGCAATTGGGAATATGCCAATGTTCATAATATCTATTATTGGGAACTACTATATATCACTGTTGTAACTCTGTAATTGCAAGATTTTCCATACCATAATGCAGAATGCATGTAAGCACTACTTCCCTTCTTAAATCCATCCTGGGGTGCTTGAATTAAACAACAGGAGGCCAGATACAGCCAAATGAGACCATCACAAAACTCATAAAATCTCATTTTCTGCCTCTATGAAAGCAATCAACTTTTTACCCTTTTCACACTGAAAAAAACCCACTTAACTACAAAAAAATCGCACAAATTATTTCAATTTGGATAAAATGTTTGGAATAGCTTTATTTTATCGTCATGCCAATTAGGGTCAGAAATCTCACAAGGCAGTTCCTGCAGATTCTGGCCACAAGAAGGCTGAACTCACCCCTCGATCAGAGCTTTTCCGGATGAGAGGAATGAGAAAAATTGCAGCCTTCCTCTGTATGCCAAGTGTTAGGAATGAAGACAAAAGGTTCAAACCAAAGCTCTAGATCCCCAAGACTTCACAATGCACAAAATCACACCCAAATTTTGCCTTTTGGGTTCTTTTTTTCCACAGGAACAAAACTGCCATAACACACAGGGCTGTTACAATCCTCATACAGCAAACCGGGGCATCTAAAGAATGTGACTCTGTGAGCTTGTGGCTATTAAAAATCCCTGTGGAGCACTCTGAACTACCCAAACTGTCCAGGGCCCAGTTTGGAGGGCCAATAATAAATGAATTACAATAGACAATAAGGGATGTAATTAAGCCAGTAGGTTCTTCTGACATTTACATTTTGCTAACTGTCAAATGTTATTCATGAAATGTGTTATTGTTTCCCTTTTGAAGTATCAGAAGACTATAAATACCTTGTAAGAGTAAAATGCAAGGTTTTAAGCTCTCTGCCATATTCTAATTAGACACATTTATTGCATGTAGAACAGTAAATGCCATGTTTTACTGTTCATATTTACAAGCAGAAAGATGGGAACTGTCAAGGAACAGAGAATGACTCCCAGTCAACCAGAGGGATCTTCTGCAAGCAGAAGCTGAGGACAGTGCACAAAAAAAGGCCCCAAAAGCCACCATTTTTAACTACATGTGCAAAATTTGACTTTGCTCTTTTTCAGTTATTGCTCTTTACTATCATTACACAGTATTTTTATCACTGCAGTCCTTAAAAGCCCTCAGCATGGTCCAAGATCCAACAATTCTTAAAAAAAATTCCTATAAATAGATAATATTGATTTTTTTAAAAAATGAATTAAAAGGGAGTTTATATTTTAATTCCAACTTTTGAGAGCTAAGGGTCCCTTAGGAGACCTCTGGGATGCATAACTGCAGTAGCTCCTCATAAACCAAAAACTTCGTAGCATGGGAGTGTTTTAAAGAAAAAACAGTGGGGTACTGCATGAACATGTGTAAAGAATTCCTCCTAAGTATGATGGGCAAGATGGGAAGAGACCTGGAGGTATTTATTAGGAAAACTGAATAAATGAATGATGAATGCTGGACTGATTCCTTGAAAGTTGGTAAGAGTAAAGGCAGCCATGAAGAGTCTGGAAAAAAAAAGTTCAGCAAAGGGCTGATAAAATAGAGAAGGCAAATTCAGCATAGGAATGCAAAGGGAAGTGTGACATGATCAAAAGAATAAGCTGAGACAGCAATCTTGGCAGTCAGGATGGGTTTCAAAAATAAAAGCCAAATTTGTCAAGGCCAAAGAAAAGGATAACAATTGAGACATGAGATGAAGAGAGGCAGGATTTAGAGAGGTAGGGTTTTAACTGTAAGCACAACAGTAAATGGCGTATTTCGGAGCAGGTGAGAAAAATTCTGCAAGATCTGGAGTTACGCTGGATTTAACAATCAAAACCAACACTGGGTCAAAAAGGCTGCTGAAGTTACAGGGCTGAATAATAGATGATGCTGATGTTTTCCTCAACTCTCTGAAAAGGAGGTCAGAGAGAGACCTTTGGGAGTCAGGATTAAAAGGCCTGGTTTAGCCACATTAAGCTTGAGCTGTTGGCTAAACATGTAAAGAGAGGGCTGGAGAGACAGATCAAGATTTGAACAGAAGACAGAGCTGGCATCATTTGTTTTGACACAGTAACCACATTTATAGTTGCAAATGATATAATTCTGATAAAAAACACGGCGGGAAGAAGAAGAGATCAAGGACAGAGAACATCCAGGAAATCCCAGATGAAAACTGCAGGAGAGAAACTAGGGACACAAGGGTTAAATCCAGAGACAAGAGTCATGGAGGCCAGGTGGAGGACCTCATGTACAATCAGCTGATCAGGTAAGATGCTCTCAAAGTACTGCACCTGAGATGAGCCATGAAGAGGCCAGCAGGAAGTTTGGGAACTTTCAAAGACAAAACTCACCTCTGGGAGCTCCAGGCAGAGACTATCAGCAGCCTCCTGGCCAGTACCACACTCTGGCAAACACAAAATTCAGTGAACTAATCACACCATCTCTCCTGCTCACTGCAGAGCGAGTAGAGAGCAGAAGGAATTAATTCCTTCTTTTATTTCTATTTTTAAGTATTCAGAGACACTCAGTGATAGAGACTTGACAGTTTGACATTTCATCTGCTCCAGCACATGTGCTTCAAGGAATAACTACAGATCCACAATCGTACCTCGATTTCTGGTCACAGATGCCAGAACCAACAGATTTCCAGTAAAGTCAAGAAGTACCTTTGGTACATTTTAAATGAGGTGTCTTCTGCCAAAACTGAGAATTTTAATCTTGCTAAAATTTTCTTTCAGCCAAGTTTAGCTGTCCTGTTAGCAATCTATCAGCATAATTAACACCGTCATTCACATCAAATGGAGAAGAGCAGAAAATCCAGGGGTTATCAGCACAAACCTCTTGGAACATGCTGGAAGCTTTATAGAAAAAACTTCAAAAAAATCTGTGCATTATAAGGTCAAGAGAGCTTAAAAGTTCAGGAAGATGGGCAAGATGTTAGCACCTCAAACACTGTTTGGAACATACCAGTGCCATAACATTATCTCAGTAGAAGAGAATGACACGACCTGAGGACAAGCACATTTCAGACTTAAAGCAGAAACATAATCACTAGTTCTGTGGCCATCATGAAAAGGAAAATTAACTTTTTTGTATGAAATGCTACAGGTAAGGTCTGGTCCCTCTTCCATGGAACAAGGAGCTGCCATTCACTGAGAAACACCATCTCAGGTAGGTAAACCTCAAAAATAATACAATAAAATCCTCATCAAAGATAATGAAGGTTGGAGTAACAGGTAGATAACAGTAACAGGTAGCCAACGTGGAATACACGTATTTATACATGCGGTTTTCCTTTCTGGATTTCATACCTGACAGCCTGAAGAAAATGTCTACAGACTAAATTCGTAAAACCTGAGTAACAGACTGCAATACTTCTCTGCAATACTGTAACCCCATTAGATACTTACTCTTTTCCTAGAAATTTTACAATCCCACAAGTTGTGCCCTATGTTTGTTAGAGATATGAGTCAATATCTCCAAAAAACAAGCCAGTCCCTCTAAAGTACAGAACAGACAATACAAATGAAACTCACTTTTAGGGTGCTACACAGGACAAAATAGGAAAAAACTGGCAAGATGATTGTCATCTTCATCAACTGGCTTACAATCCATCTGTTCAGGGTATTTGCCATAAATAAACAAGATACTGACACCAATCCACCATGCTTTTTGGACAATGGAAGAATCTAGATAAAAAAATTAAGCTATAACAATACCTCATACAGAGCTATATATTATGGCATATTCTGGTAATTTGCATATCCATGATCTGATACAAAATTTTACTTGAGCAGAAATAATTCTTTACTTAAAGCCAAATAGTAATTTTTTGCTTTTATCTTATTTCTTTTTCAGTGTCTGGGTTTTGCATTAAAGTCAACTAAAAATAACAAGAGCTTAAAAGCACAGCTCACTGCAAGAATGTAGAAGAAAATGTTTTCCCGAGTATTTTATAGAATTTAATTATTAGTTTCAAATACATTTTTGTAAAGTAACCTACAGTTAACAAAGATTTATTGTCACATAAATAAACAATGAGACAATTACAGGCTCTTCATGGAGCCCACATTAGTCACGCACATCTAATGAAGCATTACTAAGCTATCACAGGGAGATGGCCTGATGTGTGTGATTAACAAAATAACACTCATAAATAGCTAACCAACAATGATGGGCCTTTAAAAATCTTGCATATCCTTCTATATGCCGAGTTATGGCTTTCGTTGCTTTCTAAGGAAATCACCAACCACTAAGTTCCACCCAGAAAAGGAGAATATTAAATAACATAATGCAATTACTTGCATTTTTGACTTCTACATGTTTTTGAAAATATAAAAGAACTCTCATGAAATATGACTAATGAAGAATATACTGCAGCATGAGATATAACCAAGATGGATATGACAGAATAAATGATGAAAAATTATATATATTTTCATATAATATGCAGCCATGAAATCTCTCAAGTGGCATTGGGTAGGGAAAGTATGGGTTTAGCAATAATTATGGTAGATTTTTTAATGTTAAAAAAACAAAGAGATATATTTCACCCTTGTGTGAGGTATATATTTGGCAAAAACATTCTGGAGAAAGCAAGTGGGATGGATGGATCCATGGGATGGAATGATGGAATATAAGAAAGGACTGTTATTATTACTATTGCAGTGCTGTAGAGGAACTATATTGTATTGCATCTGCAGTGTAAACTCGCAGCAAATCCTTCTTGCATTTTTCTTGGTGAGATAAACTCTTTCCAAATGATATTCCACCTTCACCCTAGTCTCCTTCATGGATAAATTTACTCAAATGGCAGAATTCCTGATTGCTGGAATAATAGCATTATTAAAATCAATATTTTTTGATGAATATTAGGTCTGGAACATATTAAAGAGAGCTATAAAGTACAGGAGGAAAAAACCCTGCTTATCATTTTCAGTAGTAATCCAACTACAGCCCTCCATCTGTAACGAATTATGGAGTAATTCCCCTAAATCATCTGTATGAAGTCAGCTATGACACTGCCAATTTTAAAAAAAATTTGCTAGTTTTGAGCTACAAATTGATTTTTTTATTGTGATAAATTAAAATCCAATGGCAGCCTACAAGACACTCAAAATACAGAAGCCCACATTTTTTCAGAATATTTTTTTCTCTTTTCTATCACACCAGGCTGCCACTGTGGCGGACGTGATAGCAATAGCCAATGGCAAAAGTGAGGTAAATAATCTTTAACAATAAATGAGCTCTGTGGCCCAAAATATCCTTTTGGGAATTCCAAAATGATGGAAATACGACTAAGGGAGAAAGCAATGTGGGAGACAGAGCGGGCTGTTAAAGGAGGAGAAAGCAAATACAGGATTATCTGGCTATTTTTTTCCCTACTGTATGAATGTAAACATTAGTCTCTAAACTTCATAAACTCTAAAGTTTAACACGGATAAAAGAAGATCAGTGTGAGAGAAACACAACCTTCTTGCAACCCCTTTTGCTTCCTTCCCATCAAAAGATCCAGGCCAAGAAACTGCACATCCCCAGTTTTTTCAGCTTGTGGGATTTTCTAAATCAAGGATGGGATTGTCAGTGTCCTGCATCACCTAATTACAGCATCCTTATTCTGCCTTCTAGGAGGCTCCTCATCACAGCAGTGGTGCAGCTTTCTTTGGGGTCATTTTAGCACAGAGACATCGAGGTGAGACTACACAGATGGTCTCATTTACTGCTCTGCCAGCTGACACCTCTCAGCATTCCACCAGGACGAGCCATAGCTGTATGGATGAGACATGGTGCATCACCCCTAAATATTTGTCTCTTGTGCTGTGGGAAGAATCTTGCCTCAGCAGTGCTCCAAGAGCCCAGAGACTCTGCAGGGATGTGTCCATTAATCCGTGTATTTCAGAGGTTGAGATTCCCAATAGCAACAGGAATGAGATGACAACTCATGGCAAAGCAGGGACAGGCTGGATGAGAGAGACTATGAAAAGAATGGGACAAGGGTGTGAAACTTTGGGACATGGAGAGATCCAAGTCATAGAAAAAGCCAAAAGGATGGTGGCTCTGAAAAACCAGCAGGGGATTTCATGCACTCCTGCTTCAAAACCTTGGCATGGAAAGCATGATTCTCCTGCTTTCAGAACACGTAAAAACTGATGTCAAAAGCTCCCCACAGCCCTTTGTCACAGTCCTGTTCCGAGAAGGACAACTCAATACTCCTGTCCATCACTCCAGCAGCTCAGGGGCAGACATTTGGAAGGTGAATTTAGAGGTTTCATTCTAAGCCTCAGTGAGTGAGTGACAGGTTTACTGTAAGGATGATATAGATGTGTCAGATTTAAAGTATACGGTGTCAGAGTTATGAAATGAAGGAGACGGTTCCCATGTCCTCACCTCACCAGCTGTAGACAGGAGAGTGTGCAGGATGCTGCAGCAAAGACAACTGGAATAAAGCACACCTTTGTTTCTAAAACACATCCCCTTTTCCCCTCTTTATTGTATGCACAGAAATCCAATGTCTGAGAAACATTCAGAGACAAGGGCAGAAGGACTAATCTTTCTCTTTCCTATTTTTTATTTTTCCAAGAAAAGCCTTTAGTCTTAGGAAAGTAACTGTGGCCTGACTGCAATTTTCACTGACGGTCCTAATTCTGACATTTTCTATTTCCTGTAGCCCCAGCAATGTTCTCTGCAACACTGCTTTCATATGAATACTTTACACAACACATCCCAAATGAGCTTTTCATTACTAACTACTCATATTACGTATCAGTGAGCTCAACGACATTGATTTTCTAATAATATAAATTAACTGGCAAAGATAATTTCATCTATCATCAGTAGGGTTTTATTTCTGGCATCATGTTAAATAGTTAATCTTCCAAAAGATTAAATCAAGAGCTTTTTAAAATTCAAGGCAGAGCTTAAACCGCTGTAAAAATCTTCTTAATTATGATTAAAACAGTTTGTGTGTTGTTGCTTTATATCTAAGTAGTATAATGTTTTGCTTAGGTTTCTTCTTTTGGAGCAATTTAAAAAATCAAACATGGTATTGCTATGGCAAAAACTGTGTAAGACATGGAAATCTCTGCAACTTCCTCAATCAGATACTACCGGGGAAGGTGCTGCTTGGCAGCTTCACACAGGAACCTCAAACTTTCCAGTGTCTTTTGCCTCCCATTCCATACAACATACAATTTTTCTATCACTGACAACACATGAGCTCCGATTCTGATGGTTACTGGGTTCTTCACTGAAGACTGGCATTGCTGTTAATAGGATATATCACACTATGGTGACTACAGCTGCATTCATGTCAGCTTATGGATATGACTACCCTGGGACATCTTGAGGACAATCCCAGCTAAAATGCATGCTGCTCCCAACCCTGCACTGCCCTTCCTTTTCTCTCTCTATCTCAGGCATCAGCAGGGAAAATCAGCTCCCTGTTCCAGCTTGTTTTCACCCCCTCAGCCTACCATGACACAAGGAGCCCAGTCCAAGGCAATTCTCACCTCTAATCCTAATCTCCTGTCAAGAGACCCTCAAAAGTCACCTGACCTGTATGGCTGAGAAGTCTTAAGTAGCATCCAGATGATGGGGTGCAGTTAGACCCAGGATGGGTGAGAAAACTTGTACGGGCACAGATACCTATATGACCCATGGACTGCTGCAGTCTTCTGCAAATACTGGGCTGGCATTTCAAAGACACAATTTTTTATCTGCTGAAGGAAAACAAAACCCTTTTTGCCGCTTCTGGACTCAGAGCTGTGAGCACACGGAGAATCTGTGTACTCCAGTAAGTGGTTCAACAGCAATATCCAGGACGTGGCTTTACAATAAACCACGTCCCCATGCTACGCTCTACAAGTCATGTAATGACTGGCTCTGACAGGTGATAACCCTGTATCAAGCTTCTCAGATGCTTCACGTTTTTTTACACCGGTGAGATGTCACAGCCCAGCCAGGAAATGCTTCTAAAGAAACATCCATGAAGATTCAATTCTGCTCCATCAAATGATCACTTTACTTACCCCTGTCTTTTCATCGAAGATTTTGATTCCCCCAAAGGAAACTGTTAAGAAGACTTTCTGTTTGTGTTCTCCTTTCGAACGAGCCGCAGCAACAATTCCCTATGGAAAAAAGAACAGTTTGGTTGGTTTCAGGACTCTTTCAGGTGCCACAGCAGAGCACAGATCTGCTTGTGGACTATTCCCCACTTTTCTAGGAAAACTTCCAGGAACAGTCCCCCTCTTACTTCTGGCTTCTTCTCTTTTTTCAAGGCACCAGATCTCTTTATGTTACCCAGAGAGCATTTCAAATGTGCTCCCACTTCCAACCACTGCACTAGCTAATCCTCCATGAAATTTGCTTTCATGGAAGCTGAAGGTCATTTCTAGCACGCTTTTCCCAGCTATAAGCTGCTCTGTTTTCTTTTCTTTTTTTTTTTTTCAAAGGAAAAAAACCCAACAAGGACCAGAGGAAAGAAAATGCCAACAAACTTCAGCTCACTTCATGGGCACATTTATTTGGAATAAGCAAACTGAGCTTTTTATAGAAGAAAAATATTCTTCTCAAAATCTAACCACACCTGTGCTGTAAACTCAGACTTTTACTTTTTACCCATCTCGTGCATCATTCCACCTCAGTGTAACTATAACAGTAGCTTCTGTTTCCAATCTCTCAGGAGCCTGTCCTGACCAACAACACCATACTAAGATCAAATGCAATCAATTGCACTCCTAAACAAATGAAAATATTTAGCCTTTATCTGGGCTATCTGAAATTTCAACATGTTTTAAGAACTGCTAACTTAAGTTCTAAGACCTTCATGAGATTGTTGCCACTACACAGACATGATATCGACAGTCACCCCAAAACTTTATGGGTGGCCTTAAAACTCACTTTGTAGGACACTGGATTTCCAGAGCCCGAAACTTCATGTTATGCCACCAAACATGAATTTCTAGTGCTCTCTTTCCTTAATAGTTTTAGTCATTTCCCAGGACTGTTTAGATCAATATTCCCACAATGCAAGTTATCAGGCATCTGGGAGACATGGTAATCCACAGAGAAGAGAGACAAAAAAGCTTGTGCAGCAGAACAGTAGCAACTCTCCCCAATTCCTTCTAAAAACTATGAAACAGTGAGAAATATCCAGCACACATTTAAATCAGGTAGGAATGTTGTGGCTGATGTGACATATCAACACAACACCTTTTAGAGCAGATTAGTTTTTGCTTTCCATAAAACTGATTTGTAAATTATCTACCAGATCTTGCTTTTAGATTGTTGAACCATAAGAGGGATGTCACCCCGTGCTGTTTCTTAATGAATAACTTATTCCTCCCGGATTGTCGGGACTGGTACCCTGCGGGTTGGTAGTGAACAGGACACCATTTAGTGATTTCTCCTCCTGAAAAAATCAGCAATAGAAATCCGTCAGCTCTCTTGGCAGAGTGGTGGGGAGGGGACTGGCAGGAAAAAAAAAAGGGAAAAAACTGCAAAGGGTTTACTCCCTAGAACTAGGTGGTAACCTACAGTGCAGATGGCAACACTGCGCTCCAGGAAAACACAACCTATCCCTCCTGTCCAAAAACACAGGCTCTTCCACATATCCCAGGGTGAGGGAAAGGATGCTTCCTATAGACATCTCTCATGCTCTTTGAGGGATGTGAGAAAAGACTCAGCCAGAGAGATGACTATCATCACTCTGACACCACTGGTGCTTTCAGACTCTGTCTACACTCCAAATTTACAGTCTACTCAAATCTGCCCTTGTCACTGCTCAATTTCTTCCCCAAAACTCTGGGGACTTCTCTTTATCCTCTCATGCTCCATCCTCCCAGTGCACTTGCCTCTTGATTTTGTAACCCATCAGTCCTGCCATTATAGTTGCAAGGCGTTCTCCTTCCAGTGAGGACACAGGTCCCTTCTATATCTGGCTACCTACCCCCACCACTGTCACTAACACCTTCCTGCCTGTCCCCATAGGAGGTAACAGCCACAGGCAGGGCTGTAGTTGATTAGCAATGTCATAGAAAATATTCTGATACACCATTTCTCTCCAGTGCTTTACTTTCCCGTTTGCATAATAAAATTATTCAATTTGCAGATGTGTTGTTTATAATTTGTGGACAAATTGCAGTGGTGTCAATCACGAATAACTACTGAACTCAGAGATAATGTATGAAAATTAAACCAGGATAAGCAATACCAGCCAGGAGTTCATGTAAAATTGACTGATTTCAATACATAATTAACCAGACCGAGACTCGGTGTCACGAAAGGAGAACGAGTAAAAGTTCAAGCTGAAATTTGCTCCCTTTTTACTCCATATTATCAAGTATTACAAGTTTCACTGCACCTTGAGCTTCATCATGGAGTCTTGGCATAACTTGTCTCCTCGTGCTGCAGAAACCTCATCTATTCCAATCAGCTTTGCTTTGTATCGGACGCCGTCACCTTTAAACCTCTTTATTAAAGTGGCTTCGCTGCGATCCTGACCTGAAAAGACAAAGGGGAAACAAGGCAATTTACATGAGTGCAAAGGAAAATAAATGAATAAACACAATTAAGTGGCAAATTAGATCTAACTCCTACATCAACACCGAAACACGCAAACATTTCAAAAAAATTAGAAGGAAAGTACCAGTTCAATAAAACCTTTTGGCCTCACTGCCTCAAATGAATTCACAGTGGAATTGTTGCCATACAAAATCTTCTGCGCAAAATTTGCACACAAATTAGGTTTGCAGAAGGAAGAGATAAACCTGAATCAGAGCTCGTGGATCTGAAAACTTGTGATCTGTATGGGTTGTTTTAATCCCAATACAAATGAGAACTCTACATTTTGCAGACAAAACACCAACAGAAACATACTACTATTTCCTTGTATACTGACTTATCTAACTGTAACAACAATATTTAGACTACTAACATCTGAAAGATGGAAAAACATGTTATTTGCCTACAGAATATTGTTGCTTTAGAACCCCCACAAGAAATACTGTCTCCTTTTTTGCTATTCTTTTTGCTTATAGGCATACACACACACAAAAAAACCCCACACATAACTAGCAAAGGCTGCTCTTCCAGGTTCATCCTGAGAAGCTTAAAAAAAGGCAAATATATTTCTTAATGAAGAAACAATTGGGCGTAAGAGAGCACTGTATGGATAAGGCCAATTGTGCTGGTTTTCTTCACAGGAGCTGATATGGGGCTGTGTTTTGGATCTGTGCTGGAAATAGTGCTGAGCAGGCTGCCCAGGGAACTGCTGCAGTCACTGTCCCCGGAGGGATTTGTAAGATATGTGGATGTGGCACTTGAGGACGTGGTTTAGTGGTGGGCTTGGCAGTGCTGAGGGAATGGCTGGACTTGATGACCTTACAGGTATTTTCCAACCCAAATAATTCTATGATTCTGTGACTGGCTGCACACTGGTTGGTAGTGAGCAACTGTTTTTCACTGGCATTACTTATCTTTCTTGGGTTTTACTTCTCTTTTTCCACTGTTTTTCTTCCCATTACCAAAATAATAATAATAATAATAACAACAAGAGCAGCAATATTTCAACTATTAAGCTACCCTTATCTCAACCCACAAGTTCTCTCACTTTTACCCTTCCAGTTCTCTTCCTGTCATTCTGCTGGGAAAGAACTGAGTGGCAGTGCAGTATTCAGTTGTCAGCTGGGGTTAAAACCATACCACCAAATGTACCTAAATTACAATGCTCAGACTGGCCTGAACCACCCAAGCGTGACACCACAGCAATCCACAAAAGGGACTTCTTTGTCAGGAAGACTTTCCCCCCCCTTCCTGAGTATCTGCAGAACAGTTTTTACTGTGCCTTAGCTGGAAGAAATATGTTAGTTAGGGAATGAGTCTTCCTAAAATCGATTAAAAATATATTTTGCAGCTGTCTGTGGAATTTCTTGCTAGGACCTCAAAAAACCAGCAGTGAGCTGTAAATAATTGCAACCAAACAAGGAACCAAGCAAACAACATTAAAGGCACAAATAAGCAAGTAAAACTGTAAGGTCTTAAAAGAATTTGTAGTTTCTTGGACCCAACTGATTCCTCCAAAACAACATGGTCTGACATTGCTAAAATTTACACTCTTACCACCTAAGAGCTCTAGCCACAGATTCTGCCCCATCCTTCCAGTTAGTGTAAAAGAATGAACCAAGAACCATAGTCTTCTATAAATGAACCACAGGTCAGAATCTGGTTTTAGACACCTACATTTAAGAATTCTGGCCGAAATTTTCTCTAAAGCTCATTCCTATTTAAAAGGTCAGATTTAAGCACTGAAAAATTAATAAAATCTACTACTATGCAGCTGGTTTTTGATAAGCAGAAGTACAGAAGCTGTGGGGGAAAATGTTATTTTGTTTGGCATTTCTATTAGAAGTACCTTCTTCAGCAGTCAGACTTGGGTCAACTTGCTAATTTACACACCCATCAACTGCATGAATAAAGTTTAGGTTCAAAACTATGGAACTGAAATTTTTACAATACCATTATGAGTATATATGACCAGCAAAGAGTACTTCCAAATGAAGACATTCATTTGGTTCTTCTCCCCCCAGAGCAGAGCACTGTCCATGCTGTGAGCTAATGATGGATTAAATGTATATTAAAAAATGGAGCTATATTAAGCATTTTGAGATCTTTAAGTATGTTTGAGCTCGCAAATTCTATTTCTTTCAAAGAAAAATATCAGCTCAGAGCAATGTTTTATGCCTCATTCATAGCTCCTTAAAAATAAGGCAGCTGCTAAGTGCTGCTGTGATACATCAGCAGCCACCCAACTGTTCCCCTTGATCTGTTCTCACCCCTGCTCCCTCAAAAGAATTGAACAGGGTTCAAACTTCACGCTCTTACATTATATTGTATTAAAAATTAAAAATTAAAAAAAAAAAAAGGCAAATGAGACACAAATAGATGCATCAGAAACTCTCATCAGTGCTAATAATATTCCCCAGGGAAACGTCAAGGCAGATGTTGGCACCATCAGCTAAAAACAACGAAAAAACATTTTCCACTTTCAGCCTCCGGAGTGGGGCAGGAGGGAAAACATCTGGAGACACAACAAAGTACAACGATAACAGTGGACTTTTCCATATGTCTTTTATACTTGCAAAGATATCCTGTTGATTTGCAATAAATACTATCCAATTCCAACAGCTTCCTTACCAAAAATTTCCAACCTTATGTCTTCCTTCGGGCCAAAGGCAGCTGTGAGCTAATAGCATGAGTATGTAAGTGTTCAAGAGTGTCTTCTGAGTCCAAGTCGTGACTGTGACCTTGCATCCACCAGTTATTTGAACATTTATACTTATTCCAACCTCTGATCTGTTTTACTGCATGTAACTAAATCCCTGACATTAACAGCCCATTCAAACACACCTCGTGGCTGTGTTCTGCTTACGCACGAGTCCCATGTCAATTATGACCCAGATTAAGTAGGATAAAGTGCTTTTGGGATAAATGACTGGGAAAAATCATCAACCTGAAAATGATGTAGATATTCGAAACTGCGGTGGAAGCTGCAAATTACTAGAGAGTACAAACTCATCCGTAAAACCCTAGAGCATATGTCCCATGCAGAGCAGAGAGCACGCACACGCACACTGCCCTATATTGTACATCGGCCATCTGCAACAGTCACCGTTTCTCACATATACCCAGATCTCCTCCCACCCATATTCATGCCATATTCCCAAATTTCCGTGCTGTAATCAGCACTGAAAACCTTTCTACCTGCATAGGAAATTACTGTACGACACGGTTGGTACAGACAATTTTACAGCACCCCTGAGGTGTGAGATTTATGTGGTGCGATACTTCGTTTGCACACCGGACACTTAGAAAGCAGATAGTCCAGACTCTCATAAGCACCTCATCATTAAAAAAGAAAAAGGGGTTTTTTTTAATGACAGTTCTTGAACAAGGTTCTTTATGTATTTGAAACTTCGTAAATCAGAGATAGCTGAATTACAAGGCTGTAATTCTTAAGCTTTGGAGGAGGGTGAGTGATAACATTAAACGACTAAACTAGAGAGCTTTCTGTGCCAGGAACCCACCCAAGAAAGCACCTCCCTCTTTTCTTCCATGTAATAAGTCGAGTCAATCCTTCCTCCACAGCTTCCACCTTCCAGGGAAGCCAAAAACCCACTAAAAAGGTCACACAAACTCAGCTTAGGAAGTGAATCACTTTTAATTAGAAAACTTGCCGCCCTTGACCCAGGCAAGAAAAGTTTTGTTTGCAGCATATAATCCTCAGAGGTCCTTAAAATGTAAATGTTAGAGTAATTATTTTATTATTATCTACTTCTGTAGATGTCACCATACACTCTTTAGCCATATGTGTTCCAGCTGGACCCCCTGCTCCTGCATGAGTAGGGCAACATGACCTTTGCTGCTGAGTTGTGACATTGCACTTGGACTTCCACGGTCTTTTAGAGAACAACAAACTCCCAGAGCTGGGTGGTGCAAAGTGCTTTTGAGCTCGCATCTAAAGCAGAGATAGCAGCATGATCAGTGTTAAGGTACTTCATCCACCTCCCTAAAGCTACTGTAGAAGTAATAAACAAGGTTTGTAATGCAGTCAATCATTTTTATTCAAGGCAATATACCTTAATTAAACCAAGACTCCCTCAGGCAAGCTAGAGACAACCCCGAACCCAAACCCCCAAGTACTCAACCTCAAGTCCAGTCAATCCCAAGAGGTGACTGGCAAACAGTCCAAGAGGGAAATAAGCTACTGTGGAAGATCCACAGCCCCAGCTGAGGGAGAGAGGAAGATGCTCCCAGGACCATACCAGCAGCAGCAGGCACTGGGGCTCCTTGGGAAGCGGCACCCAAGGCAGTACCACACCCTACCTCTGACAGCAAGAGGGAGAGATGTGTTTCCATTGAGTTATCTCGCTCCCCACAATGCTCTTAATTTTTCAGCCTGCAGCTCACTCAAGGTCTGCTTCCCAGGCACTGTGTATTTTACTGAGTGTTTCAAGAAGACTTATCCCCGCTCTCGGTACAAGTGAAGGATTACACCTGATTTCGGCTCTTAGCCCAACAGAACACTGAGCTAACACTGTATTAGTATGCAAACATTTAGAGCAAATGCTCTTCGTCCTCCCAGGGGATCTGTAAGTGAGCATCTTTCTTAAATAGAAGAAGAAAATAAAGCAAAGCATCGCAGCAATAAGAACACTGTTGCTCTTTCTGTCCTCGTAACACGCTAAACATTCTTCGTAGCACCTGCTAATCTAAACCAATAATCCCGGAAATGGCTATATCCTTTATTTAAATGTGTGAAGCCCTCAGGGCATAATCTAAATTTCTTGATTTTATGACTGTAAAATATATAATGATATTATCACCCAAGTCAATAACATGCTCCTGGCAATCAATTCGCTGAAGAACAACACAGCACTGTCTTTTTTCTTCTTTTCTAACTAATAAACTGTCAAAGTTGTATCCATTCAAATTATGTACACATTCAAATTGTAACCCTGAAATAACACCTCCTTCTATATCACGGCGCTGAAAAACAATCCCATACACACTTATAACAGTCTACATCTTCCTGGGGACAATTAGCATTTTTATAGGTTTGTACAGCACCAATGCAGAGGAAAATACAAAACACTGTGGTGCAGAATAACCTCTAAGATGCCACACAGACTGAAGACTATTAAATTAATTGCTAAGTGAAAGATATTTCCCATTATCTGTGCATACATATGCACCTATGAGCGTATATATATGCATAGTTTTATGTATTTGCACATATGCATACACACATGGTGCACAGGTTCATCTGGTATCAATTATCTGAAGAAAACTCACGGTAATTTTAATCAACTACAGATTTCCTTAGAAAAACACACCCAAGTACATAAGCAGGTGTAAAAGACGAAATACTCATGTGTAATTACACGTACATTTATTTCAGTACCCCATGTACTAAATAGCAATTCATGAAGGAATCATGAAAAACTCTGATTATTTTCCTTGATGGCACATTTTTCTCGATGGCTTCACAGAACCTCAAGTCCAGTACAGAGGGCTCAAAACTATCCATCACAGAGAGGGTTGGATTGTGAAACCATGACCACATCACCTTGGGAATGCGATTCTTTGTTCATACACATAAAAAAGTTCAGTGTATCATGCTTATCTGGGATTTTAAAACTAAGAAAACCCTGCAAGTTATCAAGATTCTTTGCTATCTGTTAACCTAATTTTTTCAATTTTCTGCTAGAAGTAGAAAACATCGAGTTGCCAGGTCATGTATGAGTCACTGTCTTTAGGAGCACAATTGCCCAAATCTCCTGTGTGACATCAACAGATCTGCCACAGGAAAATAAAATCTTTTTTCCTTTTTTAACATAACATTTTAGAAAAGAAACCACATCACACCGATACATGTGCCCAAAATTTAACTTCTGGTTAATCACTACCATTCTCTTCCTCTAACAGTATTCTCAAATGAGTTTCTCACAATTAGCCATTTTCAACTTTTTTTTGTTTCTTTGCTTGTTGGTTGGGTTTTTTTTAACAGGAGAAATACTTAAGGGTTTAATTTCAAGATCTAGCCTTCATCTTAAGAGATCAGAGTACAGTCACAGCAAGATCTGCTCACAGCATCAACCACTGCTGTCTTTTAAATGAACACATTGGACTTTGCACTTTATTTCATTGACAAAGCCTAATCCCTAACAACTGAAAAAACCTACTGATGTAGTGAAATACAACATTTTTATGGGGTTACAACCTTAAAAAACATGTTAAAGTTTCAAAAGGTATAAGCACCTCTTTTTTATGTAAGTCCCTATACAAAATCTTGATTACAATATATGGGTACAACTTGAATGCAAACTTCGTTCATCAGCTGATAGGGGATATCCTAAAAAGTCTGCAAGATGTGTTCTGGAGTGCTTTTAGCTTATCCGGCTACAGAGGGTGCTCTGGGGTCAATACATGAACCCTGTTGGGGTCTACTGTATTTACAAAGTGCCATTGCCATGTGCATAAAACCTCAGCAAACTCTCTGTTAAACATCCCTCTCCAAGAACCCCACCTCCTCCCAGGAGCTGGCCGTGTCCAGGAGGGCCATCAGGAAGCACATGAGCCTCCCAGCACAAGGAATTAGAGGGAGAGCCTTCCTCCCATCCTGTTGCTGCTTCGGTCCTCTGGATCCTTCAGCCCAGAATAAGGTAAAATGCCCCGTTTTGACAGCAATGCAAACATTTGTCTTGGATGCAAAGACCGAGAATAATTCTACAGAAAATGATAAACCACTTAAAGAGGGGACACACAAACCACTCTGAAGGCTCAATGAACTTCTATTATGGTTTAATTTAAAAACATTACCTACAATTTTAAGCACAGATAAAGGCTCTCCAGGAAAACTCAATCATCATTCAGACTATCATCTCAGCAGTACTCCCCGATTGTTCAGCACCGCTGTTCACAAAACCTCCAACTGAGGGATTTTATGGCTTCTGGAATTATAAGACACTGAATTACTGTACTTGAAGGCACCTCCACATAACCACTCTTAGAACCAAGTTCCCTCCGTAAGTAAATAAGATGTTCCCATAACATTTGCTGGTTTTAATCCGAGCTTTATAAGAAGAGATGTCATTCATCAGCAACTTGCCAACTTTCTATCTTAATACTTAGTACTCTCCACAAACCAATACAAAACAAGATGTACATGTGACTGCCTCCAAAGTAAAACGTTTGCATGGACCAGATTAAATTATTTCCTTATAGAACAGTGAAGCACATGTGAGTACGTCAAGAGGAGGGTTCTATTATTTACAGAGAAGGCCTCAGTATAAAATAATGTTTGATTAAAACTTTGGACAAATCTCAGTGATGGAGAGTCAGGGGCGAGCACCCGGGAGATGGCAGTGATTGAGCACACCGGCTCCACAGGCAGATGACAAAGCACTCATTTTCCTTTTAGCCAGAAGGCTCACTGATCAATTTTATTTTCTTAGACGGTTTTTGAGATGACAGTACATGGGCACATCTTCAGACACAGAAATGACCAAAAGCTGAATGTAATTAAACTTCCTTTCAGCCTCTGTACCATGCAAGTCTTCATAAATCTTTGAAAGCCATTTTGTAAGTGGCCTTTTACAGGCTGTGTGCAGAAGCAGCTAAACTTCTAAATTCTACATTGATTTTAAGTGAAATGAGCCCCTGCAATAAAACTCCATTTTGGGGTACTAACCTTGTTCAGCAAGCCCCAGGGAACAACCAAAAGTGAAACAAGGAAAACTTGGCAGTCCATTTTATGCTGTTAGGGAATTAAAATGAGGTTTTCTGGACCACTAGAGGCAAAGGGAGAAGACAGATGTGAATTTTTCTCTTGAAAGACAGAAGATAGTTTAGAAATCTTTGTTCACCTAAGATTTCAAAGCTGGGATAAATGTTTAAATCAAGCAGACATCAAAATGTCAAGTACATAAAGCCCTTGGGAAACCAAGGTCATCAACCAGTTCATTCCTTACCCACTTGCCTGGATGTCAGTATTAAATTGGCTGCTTCTGAGCCAAAATCAGTGAAGAAAAGGCAATCGATTTTACAGTCATCCTTAATTTGCATTAATATGTGCACTGCATTTGGATGGGGCATGGTAAAAGCCCAACCACTGTGGAAACCAAAAGACCTGTTACAGCTGTACTAACATGGCCAAGCAAAACAGTCCCAGTGGGGCAGTGGATACCATCAGCAGCCAAAAATCTCTGTAAAGGACTTCCAAAGCAGCAAGGAGAGGCCAGTCCAAAGGGGCTGCTTAATTACCCCAGACTGTGTCATTTCTCAACCAAACGAACCTGAACCTGCTGGGGAAGAGGAAAGTAAATTAGAATTGTCTTTCCTTCCAAGCTCCACCATGGCACTGAGAAGTACCTTAAAGCAGCTGAAAAATTAGCCAACACTAGGAAAACTGATCATTTACAGATGAGTATCTAAAGAATTATTTTGGCATGTGGACATGCAACAAGATCTGCAGAGTTGCTGAATTTCCTCGATTTCTCTTTAATCCTACAAGAACTGTAAGAGTTCCGAACTCATGGGAAAAAAAAAAAATCAAGCTGCTTTTATGTCTCTACCTATACCTGGAAGTATGCAGGTATTAGACTTTAAGTAATTAGACTTTAACTAATCCAGGACACAGACATGTATGTGCTTACACATGGTGCCCCAAAGTCATGTTGAGACACACAAATTCACAGTTTACACTTCAAAGCCCACAAATATATTCTGTTGGTAAGTCTATCAAAGAGTTTTGTTTTTGTTAAGTAGAAAGAAAGAGAAAGGGTGGAGAATCAGTTCACTTCATACAAATGCCAAATTCTTGTGCTGCCCTAAGATAAATGTTAATTCTCTGGGAGTATAAAAAGAGCAAGTTAAGAAAAGGTTATGCTCTGCTGATTAACGTTCCCAAATTTCTCACATGTTCAATAAGAGAAAAAAATCTTTCCATTCAAGATAACTAATTACAGACAGTAAAGTCCCCAAAGAAAAGAGCAATAGCCCGTAACAGCTAAAGCAGGAGGATAAAGCCATTCATTGATTTACACTTCACCCTCTCCTGTCACTGGTGTGGTCTCCCACTGCATCAGTGCTGGGTGCAGGCACAGAAATGCGTCTGTGCACCACACTGGATGCAATCATGGATGTGTGCCAGGGGAATGGTCCTCCTCCAAGCCATCCTCTTTGTCAGTGTAGAACTTTAATTTACTCATAAGTTTAGAGACTCATGCCAGTGCTCCACAAAATGATGCAGTAAATCCCACCAGGCTGTAAACATCTGCAAACTGCAGAGTTGTGCTTGTGTTCCTTGACTGATTTTGTTCACCACTGCAAATAAAGTCTCACCTAAATCATAGGACTTGGTCTTCTGGGGAGAGAAGGTGAACGTGATACTCTCAGGCATGTGGTTTGAGCACCTGGGGATGTTCCTGTGCAGGCCTAAGGGTTGGACTCGATGATCCTTGTGGGTCCCTTCCAGCTCAGCATACTCTGTGATTCTCTGAACAGTCTCAAAGAGTAAAAGCTCTCCTATTTGATCTCCTCTGAAGGTCACTCCACCCCACCTCCCACTTCATTTAATCCCAAAAACACTTAAGACAGCACTGAGCAAAGACTCCAGCAGAAAAGCCACATCACTTGCTATTCTGCGACAGCAGTGATGTCACCAATGCGACACTGCAGCTGCAGAACCACCCTGCACCTTTCTTCCTATGGAATTAGCAGCACTGACAATTATGTCTGGATTTATTAGACATTTCGATGATATTGGTATAAAATGCAGTTCTGGAACATGCAGACCTTGAAGTTTCTGGTTTAAAAAGCTGGCTCCAAGGCCTTGACATTAAGGGCAGCATGTGGCCTCAGAAGGGAATTATGCACCCAACTTACAATGCCTATTCTCATTCAGAAAAATGAAAAGAATAAAAGTGACATGTTAAAGACGCCCAGTAAATAGGTTTTTAGAAATTATCCTAAGATCACATTAATTCAATAAGAAAAGCAGCTGCTATTTTTTTTCCACAGTCAAATGGAAATACCGGTGTTCGCCACATGGCAGTCAACAAAAAAACAAACCACTATTTCCCTGCTGAAATTGTTCACATTTTGTTATCCCATGTTTCAGGAAGAAAATTATTTTCATTTTGGCCTCCCACTGCCTCTGCAACATCAGAGAATGTCTCTCCCTGTTGGAAAAACAATAGGAGGCAAAGAGGAAAGCAGGCTTTTTCCTGAGACTTTGGGCTAAAAAACACCATCAATTTCAAAATTACAACAGTGGCAAAGTGCTTCTTTCAATCTGGTCCTTTCATTTTTGCCTCCTGCTGCCGTTCCTATTGTCAAAGTGGCAGCAGGAGGCACAAATGAAAAGACTACTGCTGGCAGTCACCCTTGGGCAAAGTGTTGATAAGAAGTGAAACACCCCTGTGCCAGAACAAATTCCAGAGGTAGGAAATTGGGGTTTGCACATCCCTCGTGTATGTAGAGCCACGAAGGATCAGCACATCAGGATAACTCCTCTGTTTCTGGAGCTACACTGATCAGACATCAAGGAAGTGTTCAGGCTGGTACTCAGGAAACTAAGTATGAAATAGAATATTGTTAGAAAAGCAGTAAAATACAACAAAAACAACCTGATAAAACCCACCAGCTAACTCTGCTTCAAGTAAGAGGAAAGGGAATTACTCAGCTGGGAAAGGTTGGGTCACTTTTTCAAGACACTGAAATGTGTTGAGTTAAAGGCACAAGGACCCAAGTGCCCACCAAAAATGTTGGAGTCCAAAGAGCCTGTTGGTATGTAAGGAGAAGCAGGACAAACCACCAGAGTTGAGTGCCAAGATTTTTACAAATTTTAACACATTTGCTGAGCCACCTGCAGACCAGTCCAGTATTTCAGAGCTATTCACCTAAGGAATGGCAGGAAGGTATCATGCAACCTGAAAGGAATCCCTAACAACCCTCCTTCCAAACTCTGCAAGACAGAGAGAAGCTCCTAAAGTGGTGACTGTAACTAACCCAGCCAAGTCGTCACCTCTGTCTCTTGCCCTCTGCTGAAGCTTCCAAAGAATCCAAATTGTTCAGCTGCAAATCAGTGTCCTCCAAACATGACTTATTTTAAAAGGATTCCTTCATTCCCTGAAAGGAGGAGCTCCATCCCCAACTGAGCAATATCTGAAGGTGTCTCTACTTACAGTCCCCAAGGCTGTGTCTGGCAGCTGGGCACTGCAAGGATGACAGAATTGTATCCTTTTTTGGAAGAAATATGGGTGCTAAAGAGACAATTTAACTTAGTTCTAGGAAGTTTTAAGCAGCTGAAGCAAATCAAGACAGAGGTAGGAGCTGTGCCTCGGCCTGGCCTTGCTTAAGGTTTGAAAGAGAACATATTATTTGCCAAGATTATACATGTCTCTTTACTACCTTTGTGGTAACAAGAGTTCATTACAAGAGACCAAAACATTACTCTGAAGACCTTAAGAAAAAGAAGTGTGAACAAAGTCAACTTCATCTACAGAGATTCTTTGAAAACACGGAAAACAACTGGGAAGCAAATAAAGGGGCTACTAAAATTGAATATGATATTATTTTTTCATTGTATTGGTTAAATAAAAGGAGGGTTTTCTTCATTGAAGCTGAGCCATGACAAAGGTATTTTCACCCAATAAAAATAAAAAGCAATGGTACTTCACCAATAAAAACACTATTATTACTTGTGCTAGAACTGAACAGCAAAAATTTATGAAGCTTGAAAACTCTGTTCTGTGCAATGTGCACCTAAAATGTTTCATCACCTGTGTTTGTTAAAATAATAATGGTAGATGATTAAAAAAAAAAAAATCCATATAAACTTAAAGCGAGAAGAGTCTTTTCTAAGGTCTGAGTTCTCTGTTAACCTATACTAAATTCTCGTTATATTAACTTTAAGGACATGGAGATAAAATCAGTCTGATGAAACCAACATGGGTATAAAGAGCAGCCACAGGGGAAAAAACAGATTCTATTTATATCATCACAATATTACCAGATTTTTAAAACACTATTATTCCTTTTGCAGTTGTGCTTATCTTCTGAAAAGGGGAAGATCTGTCTAGAAGGTGTAATAATCTCATTATTTGGCTGCTGGTACCACCAAGCTTTACTGGCTACTTCTACTTCTAACAGATTTTTCAAGAACCCGTTGAAAACACTGATCAAATGATGCACAAGTCCTTCTTTGGACTGCACCCCAATGCCTTCTCAATAACTTGCCTATAACTTATTCATTTACAAACAAAATTGACTGTGTCTAATCTCCGTGAAAAAAACCCAACAATCTAATAATTTAATGCCTGTATGCAGCTTAGTATATTATAAGATCGGGCATTGCTATGCCAGGTTAGTCTGCTATTAGCTGGGGGATTCTTGAGCATCTGTCATGCAAAGTAGGTCAATTTCTAGCCATATAATTCTGATTATGTCAAAATATTTATTCATGAGTTTTCTAATTCAACATACTTCAAATAAGTCATATTTATGTTAAAAAAACCCATCTAAATTATGGCTGCTAACAACTGGGTTATCGCAGCTTCAAACACTCTGCTAATCCGGAGACGTGGATAATGTTTTTTCCTTACAATGTACTATGTAGAAAAATAATTGTTTTCATTTCCTATTTGCCATTATTTTTAGTCTGGTTTATCAGGGAAACAAGAGTAATACAGCCCTACACTCTCTGGGTATTATGTGGGAATGTGCAAAGCAATGGAATCCCCCACGCTTCCTTCTCATGCCTGCTCTTCCCTGCACTAACACTTGAACCTTTGGGCAAATTTCAGTCAAGTCTCATTGTATTATGAATTTTTCACTTTACCAGTCAGGGGAAAATATATAGCTCAATAGAACAGAGAGACACTATGGATGGATGTGCTGAGGAAAGACCAAGCTATGAGTTTGTCTTTCCTTAGAGCTTTGATCAACACCAAGACCCAAGAATAATCCAGGCTTTCCCAGTCCCTCAATGAACAAAAGTCTTTCCATCAAAATTAAAAGATTCCCAGGAGGCAAGCAGGGTGGGTATACAATGACTGCCATCCACATGCTCCACAAGATCTAACCCCTTCCATGGAGAGATGAGGAATGACTCCAAGCTGCCCGCAACTCTCCTGCAATACCAGGGAGATGGAAAAGTTCACAGAATCATGGAATCAACCTAGGCAGGGACACCTTTCACTAGACCAGGTTGCTCCAAGCCCCATTCAAATGGCCTTAAACACTTCCCAAGATGGGGCATCCACCCTTTTTCTGGGAAGCACCTCATTAGCCAAGGCCACCTCTGACCACTTGGTCACATAACGACAAGAACATACAGCAACTCCAAGGTTTTCAGGGCTATTGCAAGCAAAGAAAAGGTTTTCAGGGTCACAGTTTTCTTCATTCCACTCACCTTGCTGCAGCATTCAGACTACCTGTGGATTTCTTCTTTCTTTTACCACTCCTTGCTTTTATCAGCACACACATGATGGATTCTGCTTTTTACCCACCGCATCCCTATTAAATATCCTAAAAACCTTGGCAGAAGTAAAATCTTTTTTATCCCCAAGTGAGTGCTGCCTAAGTCTATTCATCTTCTAATATACCACCAGGAGGTGCAACTGAAAATATATGGTATTATCATTGCTAAGGCAAAAAATGATGAGTCTAATTCTTGTTTTACTATGTTTTCTTTTATGCCATTCTGGCACCACATTGGTAAATCAAAATGAAGAGACACTCTGAGAGTGATGCCCACAGTGAGATGCAAAACACAAAGAATGTGCAAACACATGCAAGTTCCCCTCCTTGATCACATTTAACAGTTTATATGTGTCTATGACCTGTAAGATTCTTTACTTCCAGAACAGAATTGAAGGAGTGGCTTTACTTTACATCAGTTAAGAAGTTTCCCCTGAACAATGGAGACACACCAGACTAAGAACCTTTGGATGGTTCTTTCGCTTTTGCAAACTACCAAACCTTCAGGTCACCTTGATACACCCAAGCTAGAAAGGCTGCACCTAAAATCAATAGGATGCCGAAACGCTAAAGTCTTTATTCGTACAGCTACTTTTATAAGGTCTTAAGTACAAAAGCATGTTTCTGGGCACCATTTTAAGAAGCTGTGTATCACTGTTCAGCCCTCAGTCCTCCGACACCTGCGAGAGCTGCCCAAAGACATCACAACCATCACTCCCATGTTTGCTCGAGGTAGCACGTATGCACACACCTATGTTCTGTCAGTGACCTTTTTAATCAAAGAAAAGAAAAGGGGGGCATTAACACTTTTAAATGCTTTCAATTGCCAGTGTACTAATATTAATTTTCTAAATGTTCTTCTACGGGGGTAATTAAACCACGATCTGTGTTCCCTTTGTCTGGCTGCTTCTCATGCAGGGATTTAAATGCTATGTTTTGTTTCATCTGTAATTGTTTTCCCTTAGACCTTTCTGGTGGAGTCTGCGGGCATTCAGTATAATCTGATTTTTTGATTATGCCCATGGCATCTATTTAACTGCCTATCGGGTTGGCTTGAAAGAATCACAACAGTGGCTAACAAGACAAATCTCAGAACTACCATTTAAGAAAAACTCTTTCAAGATCTAAATGCCAATTCTTTCTTCACTCACTCTCCTACATGATATCCCCAAAACAAAAACTATTCAATATTTAAAGCATCAACAGTGAGTCTGAAGCAATAGATCAAAATATTAGCTTAGATGCTGAAATACATTTCCACTGTATAGATTTTATAGTTTACAAACTACTGTTATATCCAAACCCCTTCACATTTTAGAAAAAACAAACAGTATAAGACAAGGTAAGTTACAGCAGATATTGTAAGATGAGGAAGACTCAATCCTTGAGATCGTATTTTGGTAAGTGGCAACTTAAAAATTATGCAGAACTTACGGAAACTCTGAAACTGCCTTTTGGTGGTCTGCGCTGCTCATCCTTCACTTACACAAATTTCAAGTTCTTTACCTACAACTCCATTACTTTCCTTAGAAAAATGTGTGGGTTTGCTTTTGTTTCAAATGTCCTGATTTCCAGTTCTGGGGCCCTCAACATAAGAAGGATGTGGAGCTGCTGGAGCAAGTCCAGAGGAGGCCATGAGGATGCTCTGAGGGCTGAAGCCCTTCTGCTCAGGAGACAAACTGGAAGAGCTGGGTGTGTTCAGCCTGGAGAAGACTCTCGGAAAACCTTATTGCACCTTCTGGTACCTAAAGGGGCTCCAAGAGAGCTGCAGAGGGACTTTTGACAGGGCATGGAGTGGCAGGACAAGGAGGAATGGCTCCTTGACTGACAGAGGGCAGGGTTAAACTAGATATTAGGAAGAAATTCTTCCCTGTGAGAGTGGTGAGGCCCTGGCACAGGTTGCCCAGAGAAGCTGTGGCTGCCCCATCCCTGGAAATGTTCAAGGCCAGGCTGGACAGGGCTTGGAGGAACCTGGGATAATGGAAGGTGTCCCTGCCTATGGCAGGGGTTGGAACGAAATGGTATTAAAAATTCCTTCCAACCCAAACCTTTCCGTGATTCAATGATTTCTGCTTTTCAGATAAAGCACGTTAAATATTAAGCATTTGTAAAGCAGACAGTGCAGACACACATGTGCTTGTATAAAAGGGAGATGTTTCCACCTGACTTACATTAGAACCTCCTTGTACAGCAGGACTGGCCTTGATCAGGACTGAGCTGACTAAACATCCATCTGAATAAAGCTGAACTGGAAAGCTCAGCAAAGGAGTTAATAATAGACAAAACAGGATTCATTTAATCAGCCATGTATTTCTCTGATTACAACAAACAAAGAAACAGGATTGTATGACAATTTTGAGAGCTTGGTAAACTTCATCAGTGCCTTTTAATGAAGCCTTGGCAAAAAATAAGTGAAATACAAAGATTTTTCATATTGAGACTGTATAAACAGTTTCCACTTTTAGAAATGTATCCTAGCAACTCACAAATTATTTTAAAAGACAGCTGGACAAAACCATAATTTGGAATAAAACCAGATGTAATTGCTAAACCAGCAAGTCTGGTGGTCCCAAGCTGGTCTTGCAGCACCAGCTCAACTGTGATTCAAGATGCTGAGAAGAGAAACACCAGGACAAACAGATGTTTCAAAACCAACATCTGCAGGATCCACTAAAAAAGATGCATCAGAGTTGGCAGAAATGATTCTGAATTTTGTATTTCTTTTTTACTGATGTAGAAAATCTCTTTGGCTTCCAGTAGCAAGGCCTGCTGGACACGCACCTCCTGTTTCGCATTTGCATGTTGCTAGACAGAGATGCAGGCTCTACAGCTGAAATTTATGTATCAGGTGTTCACTCAATTCCATTGCAAATCAGAAATTTTTAGTTAGTTTTTCAGGAGAAAACTGAAAGAAGGAACTCGTATAATAATGCACAGACTTTGATTAAAAAACTAATCCATAATTCAGTAGAGAGATTCTGCTGACATCACCAGCAACAAAAAAGGTGCATAAAATCTATCATGAATACAAAAAGAGCCTAAACTATATTTCAGGATTAGTATTCAGACTACAACTGCATGAGCATTATTGGCAATGGGGACAAACCACGTTTATACAAAACAGGTCATGTTTTAAAACCCTCCAAGAAGCTGAAACATGAGAGCAGAGCATCCTACTCCTGAGATGCAAACAGAGAGGAGTCCTCAGAACACACTCAATTCTACCGTGGAGGATTATTTTGCTTTCTAACATCTGTTTACATGTGATCTACAGCACATGGCATATAGAAAATAATTAACTATCAGGTTGTAAATTCAGATACTGTTGGGTAATTACCATAGTCATAAATCTTGGCAACTGAAGCCAAAAGTGGTTGTGACTGGCAGCAGATTCCACAGGTGGGCCACAGACTGGATCCCAGTTTGGTGTTCGAGGACTGGGCAAGGGATTCTTGGGGGATGAGGAAACTTTGGGACATCTTTAGGGGGTGAGGTTGCTTTTAAACCAACACCTACCATACATTCCCCTGGGCAGCTTAGCTATCAAGAAGGAAGTATATTATACTGAGCATCTAATGGGTAAGATTATATTTAACTAGCATAGATACATATTACTTCTTCAAAATGTACACTTAACACTTTGCTAGAGAATATTTTTCCACAAGAAAGATTAGTTAATTTTCAGTCTCACATGGCATCCTGAATATTCAAAGGGAGGTTCAACTAATTCTTTGCTTTTTCATTTCTCCAAAAGTCAGGTTTCAACAATTCTGTTACAAAGTTTGTCAACAGATACAATACCAAACCAGTCACACATGCTGCAACATACTGCACATTTAATTTTGTTTCAATTGGTAAAATACAATCTATTCTGCCATGTTGCACATAAGGGGCCATTGATTCATTGAAAGGGAATAATGTATTACTGTTTTTCCTCTCTGTGGACTGTTTTATGTTATTAACATAGAATTGTATCTGCTGCTTTGTTGTCCAGTTATTTAATATCATCCTGCCTTTCAATGCTTCACTGTTAACTTTCAGTTCCACTGCTCTGGATCATATTTTACTACAAGTGAACATCCCTGCTCCTCTGCCTCCCTCCTTCCTGGCTCATATTACTGGTTCACAGTGACCGACTTCACCATTTTATCACCTCTTCCCCTCTTTCCCAATTCATGTATTACTTCTGCACTTTAACACTTTTAGACCTCTCAAGAAAAAGGGAACAATATAAAATGAAGTCTAAACTGAAATTCAAATGGAGAGCAGCACACCCAACACTACATTTGGATTTGTTTTTGAAAAAAACGTAAGATCTTTTGTTCTAAATAGAGTTACTGACCTAGAAACATATATTCATTTCTGGAAATAAATCAAAATTCCTCCTCCGTTAATCTAATTGCA
Organism: Oxyruncus cristatus; assembly: GCA_013399855.1. Classification (NCBI taxonomy): domain Eukaryota; kingdom Metazoa; phylum Chordata; class Aves; order Passeriformes; family Cotingidae; genus Oxyruncus; species Oxyruncus cristatus. The sequence goes on from VXAY01002647.1 coordinate 1,532,381, forward strand.
CCAGTGGATGCTAAGTAGTCCCTTAAGTAATTTAAGTTTCCCTATTTGAGGGGGAAAAAAAATTATATAAAAAAAAAAAAAAGCAGACCTTCCTCATTGCTGGGAGTGTGTTTTGTAGAACAAGCCAGCTATTATTAACTACTCTGCAGCAGTAGCAAAGGCATTTTCCTTTAAAACTGGAATAGATGTGAGCAGACAGTCTGGGTGTTAGGGAGCATTGTATTAGCAAGTAAATAAACAACAAAGTATATAAAATAGTCAAGGTTTGATTGTTTGCTTTTGGTTTTACTGTCACTGTCATAAAATTTGCTGATTTATGAAATACAGAAAACTCAGAAACTAGAAACCTTTTTTTAGAGGCGGCTGTAATGAAAAAAGTGGAAACCTTAAAGAATTAATGATCCTGCTGAGCTTCTTACCTCATGTAATTATGAAGCTATTTTATGAAAGGGCAGAGGCGCCAATCATCAACGAGAAGAAATCTCCTCTCCTTTGGACCAGTCTGTTCACAACGTTCCTGCTCCTTTTCACAAGGCTGAACCACTGAGAATAAAATTTCAACCCCATCACCCCAAGGAGGAGGCACCTCCGCTGACTGAGGTACCATTCCTCCAGAACGACCCAGTTGTCATTTAAGATCAAGGACAATCAGACAAATCCATGCCACAGACCACCACAGAATTTATTCAGGCCCATGATATCTTCTGAACCCCTTTTCCTTAGACAAAATGTTCTCTACAAATAGCTCTTTGTCTAGAGTAATTATTTGGGGATTAGGAAGAGCTAATAAAACCCTCTCTTGAAAGGCTGGATGAATTAGAGATGATAACAAGGTTTTGATGTGCCTAAGGGAGCAGGGGTATCTTTCTGATTGTAATTTGATCAACCTTCATTAAAAGAAAGAAACATTTACCTGTATCCTGTTCAATAAATTTTGATAAAAGTCTCTATTCCAGCTGGCAGCCAATCTATCCTACCTCCCATGCTTACTGTAAATAGGCTAAACTCAGATCTCATCTACTTCTGCTCCCAAGAAAACCAAAGGAAGACACAATGGTGCAGCACATACACTAAAACCCCTGAAGAATACTCCTAAAAAACCAAAACACACACAAGCAGTGCTCTCAAGAGGCACTGTCCTGACTTCCTGTTTTAATATACTCCAAATCCTTATGTCGGTATTTGGGATAACTGATTGCTTAGATTAGGGCCATTTAGCCTGCAGAGCAGTACTGATGCATTTCCACTGTGTTCAGCCCTAAGCACCTCTGCAGGGATGTAAATTAGACTTGAGCCTCCAAGGACTTTCCTTCTCTGAGCCAGAAGGACCACTGCAGAGAGTCTGGCTTCCTGCTCTCCCAGAGCACTTGGATAAAATCTTCTGCACCAGCACAGACTACCCTTGGTGAAATGTTCCCCCAGTAACCACTTCCAATAATTTAAATTAGCTACTTTTTCTTGATATGCTGCGGCTGAGGAGACAACAATAAATAGTAATTATCCGTACCCCTCCCAGAATATCAAGCCTCTGGAAGTTCCAATTATTTGCTCTCTACACCAGAGCTCACCACCACTGTAAATATTTCTTCACACCACTTCTTCCAGCCTTTGAAGGAAAAGCCTATGTAGTGAAAAATCTAAGGATGCAATGGATTGAATATGAAAAGCTTATTACTTCCGCAAAGAATATTAATTACTGTAGGTCTTACTAATCCAGACAATTAAGGCTTGATTAGGCCAAAGTTATTTTTCCCACTTTGGCCTATGTCGTTATTTATATTAACATCAAGAGCCCTAAGCTGCATATACTTTAAAAGCACCTACCTTCCAAATGCATGAGTGCAGAAAAACACGAGTCAGTGCTGTTTCATCAGAATAAATCCTAGCAATTGACTGAATTTTCTATATTCTTTACACAAACTGAAACAAGCCAATTCCTGTAAGGTTTTAGACCCCAAGCTTGAATAGGTCAAAAAATAAGAGCACTGAAAAATAAATAGATTCTGCATACAATACAAATTAACATATTCCAAAATCACCTTCACTAAATGCAAATAGAAGATGAGATTCTGATATGCTTACTCCAGTATTAATTTGAGTGTGAGTGATGATGAACTGAGGTGCTAATTAATTTGTAAAGCTATCAGTATTTGGCTTTAACTGATTGGCTGTATTACAGCAATCCTAAGATGCTCAGAACATGTCAAAAAAAGAAAAATAAAGCTAAAAATATTTAAGTTCTCACTGTTTTGAGACACTGGTATTTTTAAAAGCAACAGAAGGGAAACCCAACAGATAAGAGCTGCTTTGCAAAATAATGAAGTGAATTAGATTAAACTATAGTTTGATGAAAATCAGTGAGGAAAAGAGCACTAATGATGCTAAGAATGGAATATAACATCCCTCTGCCTGCACCACACATTCAATAAGCACAGTGTGCACATAAAGCAATGCAGTGAGTGCAATAAACATAAACCACAGTAAAAAGGAGAATGTGCACTTTATATTAGGCAGTACACAGAAACCTAGACCAATTACGTACATAAAATATTGGTATATGCTTCACACACAGGCAAGTGAAAAGACAATGAGGAAAAAGCAGGGCAGCAGGTGACATTTTCAACATGAAAAAAGTCCAAACCAGAACAACGGGAGCTAATTAAAGAGCACACGGCATAGCAGGCTCTTCCCTCTCCCTTACCCCGTTTCAATACCCCTTCAATATATATTAGGCAACATCAAATGAGGCAGAAGATGATCTGGTTGTTACTCTTTCCCCTGCTTTATGAATCCCACCATAAACTGCTCAGAAGCTTTTGCTTTAAAGTCTTTTCCCCTTTCTATTTTTGACTCTGCTGTGCCAGTTGGATACAGAAGACTCCCAAAGAGGCACTTCCACATCTGGCACAGAGTAAAGTTTAACGTCTGAGAGGCAGAGGGGAACATATTGTCACCTACTGAAACTGTGGGGAGATGATACCGGGTAGGAACAGTGGCCCCACAAGCTGAGATCTGTATTAGACCCTGATTACTTCCCTGAATAACCAGCAATTCACAATTACAACACAGCTAAAGGAAGGAACCCACCTGTTTCTAGATCATTTAGGTACCATTTTGTGTTAATTGAGGATCATCTGTACCAAATTTTAAGCCTTAATGTCACACAGTTAATAATGAACAGAAGACAGTCACTAGCGCAGGAAATATATAGGGAAGCCAATTAGCTGGGGAAAAAAACCCCTCAAAATTGTTAAATACAGATCCTTAAGTGTCTTATTACATAAATAGTTAATTAAGAATAATTTACAGAAACAATTATCATTACCACATTAACACTAATTGTTCTACCCAGGAAGACAGCATTGTATAAAGCAAAATTGCCTGCCTGTTACTTCAGCACATAAAAATGTCAAGGGACTTTCTTTGGTCTCCTTAATTCCCTTTCAGCCTTTTACCATCCCAAGACAGAAGGGCTGTAAAACAAATTCATAGAACGGGGGGTTAACATATTAAACACACCACCTGCCTACTTTTATTGAAATAAGACAAGTTATTCTATTCAAAATATTCATCCTTTTTTCCCTTCTTTCATGAAAATACGTCACTTACAACCTTGCCCAGGAAAAAGTGTCATCGCTAATATTGCAAGGATAACAAGGAGCAAGATTAAGCAAATAGGAAGAGACATAATTACGTCTACATAAGGTTTAGGTCCTGAGATTTTAAATTCAATAGAAAAGTCTTGAAAGAGAACAAAACCTCACCAATGAATATAAAAGACAGGGGGGAAAAGACTGTCAAAAGTTACACAGAGGAGGCAGCTTTTTGCTCACACCTCCAATGCCAACATTGTTTTCTCCAGCGCTCCAGATGGAAATAGAAGCTCAGTGCATGTATTCAAGCACAGAATCTGGCCCTTCAGCTCAGGGCTGCCGTGCCTGATTGAGTTTAATTTAAGCCTCCTCCAAATTGCCTCCCCTGTTGCCGCTCTGCCAGCAGCTTTCTCTGCACAGCACGTCCTGCCCTCGGGCAGGGAAGGAGGTGGCAGCGCAGGGATTTCAGCTGCTGAAAATGGTTGCAGCTCCACGGGTTCCCACTCTGAAGAACCAGCCACCTTCTCACCCTCGAGTATCCCAAAGTTACCTGCTTTCCGTCACAAATATGCTTGAGTAAAACAATTGTAGATGTGAACACCTTCTCCTGGATCTCAGATACAAGTATTTCACATCAGCCTTCCAAAGATTTTTTTTCTAGGAAAAACAGGGACTTTGAGATTGGAATATTCAGCCACGTGTCCCATCAAACCAATCCAAAACGCCCATTAACAAAAACATTACTGCAACAATGCCCCTAAATACAGTCACCTTCTATTTGCTCATTTAAAAGGCAACCAGACCAGTGTCCTTGGACATTTCAAGTAACATGCTACAAACCAGCTGTTTTTTCCTCAATCTATGTGACAAAGATGCCAGCTGTCTCCTGCCTGCCAGTTCCAGGAAGAAACAAAAATTAGAAACAGCATATTTATTTGCATTTAGACAAGCTTTTCCTCAATGGCCACGTGAATTAGAGGCAGGTGTGGAAGGGAAACAAAGATCTTTTAAGTTGTTGACTTCTCACCTTCCACACATGCAGCACTAAGAGCTCTATATACTTGCTCAGTTTCTCTCTCAGTTTCTCCAGATAAAAAAACCCAAACAAAAAACTGCAGAGAACCAAGACGTATCCAATACTTAAAAAAAAAAAATTTAAAAAGCTATTTGCTTCATGATGGCTAAATATTAAATGTGTACCCGTGAGCCTAACACAGGAGAGGAAATTGAAAGAACTTCCTTTGGCTTTTTGCCCTTTTGTCAACACCAAAATGAAAGAGGATAAAAATGTGTCTTATTTTCAGCTGGAATAGAGTCAAGGTCTCCCTAAGGGGGGGAACCTTATCACTCCCTACAACTCCCTGAAAGGAGTCTGGAGCCAGGTGGAGGTTGGTCTCTTCTCCCAAGTAAAGAGTCACAGGACAAGAGGAAATGGCCTCAAGTTGTGGCAGGGGAAGTTTAGACTGGGTATCAGGAAAAATTTCTTCACCAAAAGGTTTGTCAAGCACTGGCACAGCTGCCCAGGGTGGTGGTGGAGTCCCCATCCCTGGAGGGATTGAAAAGCCGTGTAGATGTGGCACTTGCGGGCAAGGCTTAGTGGTGGTTGTGGAGTGCTGGGTTAGCAGTTGGACTCGAAGAGGGCAAAGATAGGCTCAATTAACAAGCCCAGCAATTACAGTGCAGCTGTAAAATCATCTGCGTGACACTCAACTGCGCTGGCTGCTCACAGCCTGGTCTAGCATATGCAGAAGATAACTCGAACAGCAACATGACACTGAAGAAACAGACTGAGATAAACTATTTTGCATAATTATCTGCATGAGGGGCTGGACTCAAAGTTCTTCCCAATCCAATAATCTCAGGAAACAGAAAGTCAAGTTTTTGATGCAGGAAGACAAATGAGCTTGGTCTACCAAGTGCAGTAGATCCTGATCCCTCCATACATTCAAATGTCAATCACTAAAGCTGTGATTTTCAAGCTTACAGAGGTCTTGGAAACTACCATGGCCCCAAACTCAGCACTAGGTCTGTTGTTTAAGCTTAGTCTACAAGCCAGTATTAGCCCAGTTTTTTCTAATTATGGCTCAGAGAAATTCCAGGGTGGCAGCAACCTCTGCAGGCTGGCCTATCACACGAGCATACTCAGTTTGGGGCTTTTGCTAAAATAGCTTGCAGGAATTAAGCTCTTTTACCTTGAAATTGAGTCTGAAGCTGCTGCCTAAACCTTTACATAATCTTTTCCTAATCACCACCTCAACTTACCTATAATTAAAGTGATGAAGGTTTGATCTTAAATAAATGCACCAGTGCAGAAGAAGAACAAAGCAGACTTTAACACTGTTTGTGTTAGTGCTGTCAGTTCAAAATTCCTCAGACTTAAAAAATGCCATAGAAACATGCACTCATTTATACGAGGACACCTGCTCACAGCAAGGCCAGACAGGTCATTGTTATCTACAAGCTCGTCTTTTAAACAATACAGAAAAACTGGAGACCAAACGCTACAGAAGGACAAAAATGTTGCTATTCCTTATGTCCCAAAGCTTCCTTGTGCACACCAAAGGCTGTGTTCGTCCAGCAGCCCCACAAGCCCACAAGGGAACCCTGCACACCTCAGCAGGCACGTTACAGTGCCAGTTTACCTGTCTGGCACATCTCTGTTGACAAATAGGATTTTCAGGGCCAGCTTATTCATAAAAATACTGTGTGGAGGTACCGAATAATGAGGGTAACTACTGAAAGTCATAACGTGCCTCTGGTCCTGGCATTTGACTCCATCCAACCTCCAAATCTCCCTCAGATGCTCTCCCGCAGCCTCCTGTCATGACTTGGGAAGCTGAAATCAGAGCTCAGCCTCTGAGAGCTTCATTCTAACAATGCTGGCTAATGAAAATGACGGCGGAGGAGAAGGGAACGGTAATGAGACATTTCAAGAGAGTCACACGTGCTTGCTTTAAGGTGCGGGAGCACCGAGGTGCACTACCCTGGTTTTTCAAGCAGATGTCATAACGACTTCTGTAACAGCAGCAGAAGCTCCTATGCTGGTTCGCACCTTCTGATTTAAAACAACTTGTAACAGGGAAGTAGCACTTGGAAAACTCCAAGCCCTGTGCTGCTGCTGGTGGCGGCTCCTCTCCTTGCACAGAGCCCCCAGGGGAGGATCCCAGCACAGGAGGGGACAGGACGAGGATATCCCCACCATCTCTGAGCTTCCCACCCACAGCTGAAGGATCCCATCTAACCACAGGCTGCTGCTTCTCACCATGAACTCTTACCCTTTGCTGCCTCTGTTCATCCCTGCCCCAGCACAGTCAGCCTGCCCACAGTGTGAAAAAGCAGAGGTGACCTTTTCCCACAAGCTGACCGATTTGGAGAGTAATATTTAACATTTAAATGAGGCACAGTAGGCAAACATTTACAGCTGCCCTATCTCTGACTCTGTGCCTCACTGGCTAACCCATCTTTTGCCTTTCAATTCAGTCAATATATTTGCAAAATCAGGAAGTCTCCTCTGGATGGGCCTCAACAGGATTTTGCACCTTGGAAAAAAACAAACCATAAAAATCAGGCTATCCAGGTATTCAGAGTAAGTGGAAGTCAGAGATTCAGGAAAGATTCAAGTGAAGGTCTCCACTGTGAGAAAAGTTGCAAAGTAAAGATGTTCATCATTAGACATTAAATAATATACATAAGAGATAAGAAGACTCTATTAAACTCAATTAACTCAAAATTACTCATATCCTCTTTTACTGAAATCTGTGTCAGTTCATAATCTGAACAACAGACAACCAAGGCAACAGATTTTCAAGTGCTGCTTTGGGAATAAATGTTATTAGGATCATTTTTACAGCATGCTGGAAAGCAAAAGTAAAATATGACAGTCTTGTACAGAATTATATCCTCGTTCTCATAATATACACAAAAGCAAAAGCACTGAAATATAAAGATGAAGGAAAATTTAAGCTATAAATATATTCAATAATGACTTCATATTCACTTTCTTTTCCAAGTACTACCCATGTATATTTTTATTTGTTAATTGCCATCACACAAGAAAGTTACAAGTTAGGTTTGTTGTATGGCTTGTCCTGGTTTCAGTTGGGACAGAGTTAATGTTTTCTGGTGCTTATTTGCCAGCTGGGCTTAAACCACAACATGGCTGCTGGTTTGTTTTTCTTAATCAAAGATATTTTAATTTTCTCTGCCATTGTATTATTTTTCTTCTATTCCTTTTTAAACTTTCACCATTCCCCTTGCAGAGCAGCAGAGGTAAGGGAGCCTGTGTTCCCATCACTCCCCATCTCCCCCAGGCTGTCAGTGATATCCCTGATCTCCCGCAGTCTGAGACTTTTCCCTCTACACTGGAACTTGCTGTTCGGTGCCACCAGCACCTTTGTCTCCATCAAGAAGAAAGATGAACAGTCGCCCAGGTAGTCAGGTTCAATTTCACTCCAGAGATCAACTAACTAAGAGCTGCAGCAGGGCATAATTTACATCCCCCGTCAGAAGTCTGAGCGTAGCTGACAGCCAACTTCACACAGCTTTGTCTGATCTTAATCCATTCCTGCACTTTGAGTTCCAGCAGCAACCAGCTCGGCCCAACTGAAACCTTTTAATGTCTAACCTACAATTCCAAGTGCTCACTTGCTACAGAAAAGCCTGTTCTTTACAAAAAAAAGAAAACCAAACCCACCAGACAAGGCAAAACAGAGCATAGAGAAATAATTTGAAAATACAGATTAAGCTGTGATGCGCAAAGGCAAAGTGAAACCCAGGTGAATGTCCCCCAGGTGAATGTTTACTAAAAAAAGGGCAGAACATCCTTAATTCTGAATACTTTAATATAATTTTTGAGAAGCGGATGTTTGTCTTCTTCATTTAGCTACAAGATTTCAACTCTGAGCAAAGCCCTCACAACTCTGCAGGCAGCATTGCTAGAACACCACTAAACTAGGCTAAGCCTTTCTATTATCACTATCTAATGGTTCACCTAAAAATGGCTTTGCAATAAAATTATATTAATTACAGCTAATATTCTGATGGGGTGTCGATAAAGAAAAACTGCTAATGGGATGTGGAGCTCAACCTCTCGATGCATTTTGCTCCTGCACCTCTTCAGTGACAGAACCCAATGTGGCACCACTCAGAGCAGCAGCATCGTGCTCGAACTGTCACCTGAGGAGCTCGCATCCAGCTCAGAATTTTTCACAAAAGTGAAGCTGAGGTAAAGTGACAGTGAGGTAAAATTCCGCTTTTAACTCACATTGGAGATTGGAAAGTCAATGAAAACCTTGTTTCTTTCAGACCCATTAGTGGTGAGTCCTTCTATAAAAACAGATAGAGCTGCTTGAAATGCTTTGAGCCAGCAGCACACGAACACCTGAGAGTGAAGCCTCTGCAGAGGATAAAATGCTTTACAACCAGGTAGCTTTGCTGGTATAATTTAATACAGAAAACCAGCATTTTCTTTCGTAAAATCAATGTAGTGTATCTGCCCTTCACTGATATATAGGACGAAACACAGACCTTGGTAACATATCATCAGAGACACCACCTAAAGACATTCACGTCCTGGAAGACTCACTTTCAGACAGAAGAACCTTTTTTTCTTTAACTGATGTTATTTATTAGCTAAGAAGCACAAAAGCCTAACCCCGGGCACTGAGTCCATAATTTTACATCTCTGGATTTCCAAGATTTACACCTGTCATAAATATCAGAAACATGAATCTTGGAAATCAAATATTAAAATGAGGGATGATACTGTAATGCGCTGCAGCACACAGTAAATTGCTGTCATTTCTGGAGAGGTGGCAGCATTTCAGTGGTGGCTGATTGCTTTATTATTTTTGCATTCATTGCCTATCACTGATGTATGCAGGTTCATTTTCATTTTTAAAAAGCAGCTCTAAAATAAAACTCTAAAATGCACCGTTCACAATAGGCAGAGTGCACATGTGATTTCTAGGCATTGTGGTGTGAATTCCTCCTCTTTATTTAGTTTCAAACTTTGTACAATACTTTCAGATGTGGGATAAAGAAGACAAGACATCTTCATAGGCAGTATTTACAGATGTGTACAGCATCTTTACTAATTTGGAGTTCAAACATGTCCTAAATACCTCCAGCAATTATTATCCTCAGTGTGAGTTCAGTAATGAGGAACCATTGTCAGAATCTTTTTATCTGTGTATTTTCAATTCCGTGGTAGCAAAAAGATGCTTATTTTAATAACAGTTTAATTCTAGAAAGCTTCATGGGAAGTGTATTATCGAAGAATACACATAGATTTACTTTTTTCCAAGTAAATCTCAGACTACTGGTAGCAAGGATGAAACTATGACTGGGATTGTGAGGGAAAACATGGTGTCAGGCTACATGGGTACAGTAAAGGAAGAAATAACTGAGGAGACTGAGGGCAAGCCAGCTTTGCAGAAGGCCTCTATGATGCAGTTAAGAGAAACTTGGCTAGCAACACCTCCCAGGACACTGTTGTGAACCAGTTCAGTGAGAAAATTCCAGCAACAGGAGGTCCAAAATAAAAGTAAGGCCAAATCGAAATAGGGCAAATCGAAATAGATGCTGCAGTTCAGTGAGGCTCCTGACACTGCAAGAAAACAATTTCCATACTTGAAACAAATATACTGACATGACTGGAGACTGAGCAATGTTTAAGTTCTGAACTCCATAACCATGTAAGGCTTTGTTTCATGATTACAAAATGCTTCTTCCAGTAATTCATAAAAGTTAAACCTTGGCTCTTTTCTATTAATTGCTCTAAGCATTTGCTGTCTCTCATCCTCCTGGGACTCCGTATGCACTATCACTTTCTATTCTGTGTTGCTGGTATTGCTCTTTACCTGCAGCCTCTGGAAATGCATTGCACATTATATTTAGACAGAAATGCAAACATGACTGTAATGATGCCAAGGAGCAGTAATTACGGTGAAAGAAATTAAATTGGGAAGACAGTGAAAGACAATTTACTTGAAATACCGTATTTCAGCCCACCTAAGGAAAAAAAAAACCTAAACAGTTTTTCATTTAGAGTTATGGTTAATTATTTATGGAGGTAAATTTATAAAGACTAACAGATGTATTAGAGAAATCTTCTGCCTGTGTGTTTGCATATACTGCAACTCCGATACTCCCAAAGTCACTTCTGGGCTGAAAGTTTTGATGGGAAGGTGAGCTTTTCAGAAATATCTCACTAAATCCAAGTTGAGAAGAAAAATTTTGATTTAGATTGAGATTATAAAAGGAATTCAAGAAAAGAAAAATATTACAAATTCTGAACGGTCTCATGTATTTACTTATTCTTTGGATTTCTAATACAGATGCTGCACCAACAAGTAGCCATGATGCAAAGAGGTTGTGCTGACACAGGGTACAAGCTTGTATGGTTACTCATAAAATCATAGAATATCCTGGGTTGGAAGAGACCCACAAGGATCACGGATATTCCTCTTCAACAGATTTCTCATTTCATAATGAATAAATACATAACCAGCCTCACACTCTCACTTTGTAAACACAAACTCCTGCCTATAAATAGCCAAATTATGAAGCAAAAAATAATTGTGAAAAAGAGAAGGTTATTAACCCTTCTGGATTGTGGGCTTGGAAGCAGGAGTGCAACCCTGCAGCCCTCACTGTGATTAGAGCTCCAGTGCTGGTGAAAACATTCTCATTTGGGTGTACCTGGGCTACAATGGAATCTCAACATACAGGGGATGTTCAGTGTAAAGTGACAAATTTAAACAGATGTTTTCACAGCAATCACTCAGTTTAGGAAAAATGCCCCACTAAAAGTGCTTGATATGCTTAAATAATGTTTCTAAATAGTTTAGGGAAATACCTGAAATTACAGACCAGTTATATGGCTAATTTCAATTCAGCATGACAGCGTTCCTCCAGGGGAGACAAGTCATAAATATGAAACTGTCAGAACTTCCTTAAACTCAAGCATGATATAGCCTAAATCTGCCACAGAGCTGAAAAAAAAAGTGGAAGAAAAATTAAAAAAGAAACCTCAGAAAACAAGCTGAAGTGGTTTCTTTGTGCCTTTTGGGAAAGAAAAAAAAAAGGGAAAAAAAAGGATTTTCTGCCAAAGTTATTTTACAAAAGTTGCTCAAACCCAAATTTCCTTTCTATCCGCCTTGGGCAGAATTCTCAATTTCCTAGAAGCAGAGTCCAAAGTGAGTTTGGAGGCACACTGGCACCTTCAGAGCCGTGCAGATACAACACCTGCCCCCGAAGCCGCCTGTCATTTTCCCCGATGCCATCAACACACTTTTCCTACTTTTCTCTCTTTGTTAACTCATAAAGGGAAACTGGGAAGAGAGCAGCTTCTGCTGATGTGCTGCAGGCTGGATTCATTAGGAACATCCTGACAATGTGCTACCAAATGAAGGGGGGAAAACAGTTAAGAAATACGGTGAATATTTTTATATTTTAATTATGTCACACTGCATATTTTACCTGCGGGAGATGAAAATATTTACAGAGTTTTACACATTTACAGCAAGATGTAAGTCTTTTTCTGGGACTGAGGGGGAAAAAATGGGTCTAAAAGGAGAGAAAAACAGGTTTCTTTTTGTGAATATGTTCATGTTACAGGACCGTGAAAAACTTGCACCAACACAGAGCAAGAAGCATTTACCAAGCATCAGACCTAATAAGAGCAGTTTGATTTCTGAAGCAGTTTTTCCATTCTCCTCGGTAGCAATTTCTTTCTATTTCTATGAAAATTTCACAGAAATTCCAATTCCATAACCCTCTTCACTAACAAAGAAAATAAAGTGCCTGTATGCTTAGTAGCTACTCGGTGTTAAATACTTACCTGCTCCTCTTCCAACAACCTTCCAATAAGAGGTTTGCCAGGTCTGTTTTATGCCAGAAGATTTTCACAGCATTAAATTGCCACGTCTACAAACCATATTACATTGACCATTCTGAAAACTAGAGAGACCTTGCATTGAAAGGTGCATTTATTCACATTTAAAAGATAACCAGAGAAATCACTGACATTAATTTATTTCCCTCAAAGTATTTTTCCTGACCCTGTAAGCAGCAGACCCTGAGCCACATATGTTTATTCTTACAGCCAGGGACCAAAATCCCTTCACAATGACAAGATATTTAAAATCTCTCCTTCCTAGAGAACCAGCTTTATTTCAGGCATCTTAAGGAGAAAATCCCATTCCCTCAACAGAGTGCTCTGTTAAGAGCCTGTATGTGGCTGGTGCACTACCCAGACTCCAGCAGTAAGAGGAATTTAAGGCTTTTAGACAATCTGAGCCTTTGTCTACACTGCAACATTTTGTGGGCTTGTTGTCTAGCAAAGTGTGGGGGAAAAAAGCTTTCATCTTGAGGATAATGCTATTTTTTCTAATTTTCTTTAAATGTTGTTCCACGGACAGACACCTGGGCCATTGATTCCCTGAATTAACTGCTATGTCCCCTGCCCTCAGCTATGTCACAAGACCACTCACTCATTAATGAACACACTCATAACTATTTTTAAGTTACTTCATTCCTGATTATCATGAAAATTGGTTGCCTCTGAATTTCCCAGCAATGTTTAAATGCTTCTCTTGAACTGCAAATCCATAAATCACTTCATAAGCAGCAACACCAACAAGAACATCTTATCATCTTGCCTATGGGTACTGTGACCATCTCAGCCAAGGACTATTCATCTACAAAATCTTCCGTGTGAGTGTGCGTAGCTTGAATTAAAAAAGTGCTACTGTTAGAACAAGGCATTTTCCTGGCATATTTCCAAAATTTTTCTACTTTCTACAGGAACCTTCCAAAATGAACTTGGGACATGAAATAATTTGTTTACATAACAAAGAAAACAAGTGCAATGATTTCAAGAAACATATTTCACTTCCCAAATCACAAAAAAAAATAAAGTTTCATGAGGAAATAATAAATCTAGGAGCATCCCAGTATTTCTTCCTGTACTACAGCCTGTTTCGTAATGGGCACACCATAGTTTCCTGTGATGGTTTATATTTCACTAAAACGGTTAAAACCCAAATATTATTGTTTTCTGTAATTATTTATTTTTCTATTCCAGTGAAACCTTATGAATCACAATTTAGTGGTCACTTATTAGGAAAGAAGACTGTAATAGATAAAACCAACAATAATCAACAAACCAGGCATATCAGCACTAACATGAGATGGTTCTAACATCTGTTTTTCCACAAAGGTAACAACCCTTACATACTTAACCTAGTCCTAATTAGGATGGAATGGTCAAGTTTGAAAAACAAACACAATTTTATCTTAAAAACATACAAAAATACAATCATTTAAAAGTGTATATTCTAGGAAAAGACTTTCCATACTGCAGAAGTCTGGTTTCAGCTAACAGGAACTATAATTTAAAATAATGTCTTGGTCTGGTAACTTCTGGGAAATTTATCTGCACTGATTTTGACACAACTGAGACCTGAGCCCACCACATTAAATGTGCAGAACTTTTACATTAGTTGCAAAGTAGAGTCCCCAGCAAATTTGTCTGAAGTGGGACTGTTCTAGCAAACTAAAAAATTAATCCTCTCTTCTTAATTTTGCCACAAGAGCGTAAACATTTTGTGGTAGGTTTCCTGTTCATATGAAATCTCACCAAAGATACTTTGGCCTGGAGCTTAATGAATTATATGACCCAGACAGAACATATCTAGTAAATGTTTTCTGATGAATCCACTAACTCAAAAGTCAAGTTAAAGCTGAGGTTTTACAACACCATGTTTATTCCCCACAGTAAGATCTTTCTGTCAGCAGAGACCTTTATCCTTCACACATGAACTTACCTGAAGAGGTGAAACGCAAAGATTCCTACCCTTTTCAGGCAGGTTTTTACTCACATAAAACACATCTATTTCACTATCTCATTAAATGTTTCCAAATTGCAGGTGAGATTTTCCACTTCAACTGGAAGAACAAATAGAAACTGTCAAGAACCCTGCCTGTCAGTGTATCCTTTCCCACGCTGACCTACTCTGCCATATCAGTAAGTAACTCTCATCCCCAGAAGAACTTGCCACTGCTTTCCAGAGCACACATTCCAGCCACCAAGAACAAAGTTCAAGCCACTCTTCTTTCATTTTCATCATGGAAACAGTTGCACCAGGGGAGGCTTAGACTGGATATTAGGAAAAATTTCTTCATGGAAAGGGGTTGTAAAGCATTGGAACAGGCTGCCAGGGGAGTGTTCAGAAACCATGTGGATGTTGCACTCGAGGATGTGGTTCAGTGGTGAACACGGTGGTGGTGCTGGGTTGACAGAGTCCATGACCTTAAAGATCTTTTCCATCCCTAATAATTCTGTGAATCTGCTGGTGGTCTGACTGTCATCTCCTGGCAAATCCAACTGGGCACTGCTGCTCCCAGAGAAATCTAAGCAAGGAAGGTCCGATTGCTTCAGTTTCCTATGCATCCATAGCTATCACTTCTGTGGCTTTCACCAACTTTCTTAGCTCCAGCTGAATCCCTGTGGTCATGCAGTATTACCTTTCTAACTATGGAGTCAGGAGCAGGCACTCTGGCACAGCTGTGACAAAAACTGACCTGCACATATCAGAGGATAAAGGCTCAACCTCATTTTTAAGATAAAACAATAATATTTTTGCTGGCACTGTTGAATTTTCCTGGAAACAGCTTCTTCCTTTCAGGAAAAATCTTTAATCATGAAGTTAGTCCATGTTTGCGTGCCTAATTCCATAAAATCTCTAAGCACAAGGTTGGTTTGACTTTTTCTGCAGCATCTGGGATGCAGCAATTCAGCCTCTGAAAAGGTAACACCCACGGGAGCCAGTGGTGACCCTGGCCAGTAAAAGGAGCAACCTGGACAGCAAGAAACCAAGACCCACAGCCAAAATAACTTCAAGTTATTCAATACTGATTCAATATTAAAATCCTCTTTGTTCTACTAAAGTCAAAATGAAATATTTTTATGTATTTTGAGCCTTATTAAAACCTATTCTTCCTTTTTAAAACAAAACTTAATTGAAACCAGCTAGAAGCAGAAAGCTTCATTTATCATGAAGTGACATTTTTGTAATTAAAATACAGTTCAGAACAAAATGTTTAGCTGCAAAGGCATGAATTTTCCCTTCTTCACTGTTGCTGCCAACTTGCCATTATTATGAGTGCAGTTGCTTCTTCTCACTGAAAATTAACTGAAAGGAAAACAGAGTTAGTTTGTCTAGAAACTAACCTTTTTGTCTTTTCAAGGAGACAAGGCATGGTGCAGATGGAGTGCTCTGACCATGTACGGAGTTCCGTGTAACAAATAGGATTAACAGCAACAATTCCTTCTCCCTTCTTACTCTTCTTTTCTTGAAGGCTCCATTTTTGAGTCAACTCAGCCTTTAATGAAACAGTTGCTCTGTGCAACTTCCTCTAAACATATTCACATGTTAACAAGGCTGGTCATGTGCAGCAGTAATCCCAAAATCATGCCAGCAAATCTGGGAAGCTGAATTTCAGTTGCAGGGGATAAAAGCAGGGAAGAAGCATCAGGTTATGTACACCTCTGGCTATAAGTCCAACCATACTTAAATTTCTGTAGACGGGTCTCTAACTGAAAAACCAGGTTAGTTTTAGATGAATGGAATCTTTGGTATCATAACCATGAAAACTGTACATGGTACACCGGAACACTGCCTTTTATACTCATTTCTCGTGCCTAAAATGCTGAAATATGCTGGTAATAATCATAAGCTGTTGCAAGCTGGAATCCAAAGTTGACTGGCAAATTACTTTGGGATGTATCAACTCCTTCACTCCTTTTCCTAAACAACATTCCATGTGCTAGGAAAATCTCTGCCTCTATGAACAGCAGCAATAAACACAAACCTTCTCATGGAGGCACAGAAAATTTGTATGAACCTCTTATTTCTCTAAGTGGAAAGGAAGATGGAACCATCATTTCCACTGTAGCCTTTCACTTCGAGACACAAATAAATGAACAGCAAACTCAGAGTGATGAGAACATTCTTACTCCTCTCACAAAGTGAGAGAGCTCCTAAAGCTTTGAAGTAGGTTAATACCATGATTACAGCATTTGCAGAGTTTTGCAGCAGCATGCTGCTCCAATCTCCTTTCGTACTTAGCAACTAAATGAATTAAAATTCTTCTGGTACAAAGGTTAAGTACATTAAAGAAGAGTCATATGAAGCTTTAGCCACACCTCCATCTGACATATGAAATAAAAATCTGCAGGATCTGATGGCTCGATATACTCAGAGTGATTCAACACTTTTGGCACAATCTTGTCATCTCTAACATCCCTTATGCGCTACAAGGTTTTCAGAAGAGGGAGCACAAGCAGCCACCTCCAACCATACAATGAATCCAGTGCTTCAGCTTAACAGCAAACTGTTGGGATTCACCTCCAGCTGTGATCCAGTTCCCCTTCTAAACTGGTACTTGAAACACTGTCATTTGGAGGAATTCCATCACCTCCATTGCAAACTGTGCTGACACTGGGACCAGGCTGGTCCACCTGGACTCCAAACTCTCTCCAAATGGTTGAATTCCAGATTCAAAGCTGAAATTTTCATGAAAGAAAAGTGTTTTCCTCAACAATTGTGACAGAATTCACTTAGTACTACTTACTTAGGCTTGAGATGAGTAAACTTGTAAATTCAAGTGTTGTATATAAGTAAGTGAAATTCTGATGAATAGGAACGTATTAATCATGAAATTAATACCTCAAAGCCAATCACACACAACAGATCAAATGAAAATCCTACTCTAAATGCTGGCAAAGGATCTCTTAAGTGATGAACGTGGAGTATTTTGCTTTTGTCATACCAGCATAAGCATATTAATGCATTTTAGACATGGAAGTCTGGCTGACTAAATACTCATATTCCAGGGATGCTCAGTTTACATAAACAGTACTGGCAGTAGGGAACTGCTTGTGTTATACACCTACTATTAGCAACTAAGATAATTCATTTACGAGTGTAAAAATATTACCGTTAGTTCTTTAGAAGAAAATATCCAGTTCCTTTTTTCAAGTCTGTTGGGTTTTTTCCCCTCACAGACCCCCACTTCTAAATCTTTCCGCTTGTCAGTTCTGAATAACTTGGTTTAAAAAAATGGTACTTAGAGGGTTTTGAGTTTAATGCAGGCCAATAACCTTGAATATTTTAAAGCGGCTAGAAAGAAGCTTAACCACACATTTCAGCAAGTCTAAAGAGACATAATTTGAAAGGTATTTATAACTAGTGCCTCTTTATTTTCACATCTCAGGCTTTTAGAACCTTTGCTCTAAACCTAAAGGGGAAATATTTTCCCTTTGAACTAGGTTACTTCAAATGGCAACTTCATTACTAACCTTAGAGAATTCAGTCTTCTCCAAACATCATCGGCTTTGAGAGAGAAAAAAAAATCAGCTTGTGTTTGGATATAATTAGTGTGAAATGACAGAAATGACAAAATCTGGCCTGCAGAGGTTATAGGGCATTAACAAAAGATGATGTTGTAATAGTTTAGACTTCTCTGCTGGAGATAAGAGTGTGTGGAACAGAGCAAGAAGAAAGGACAGAATATGTAACGCTGACCTCACCAAGTTCATCTGGTGGTCAGTGAACTCACACGAGTTTCAAGTCACATTTTTCAGGATAACTTCGCATTTCTGAAAAAAACAAATTACGAGATGCCTCTCTGGTATCTTTTCCCCCTCTCTCTCTCTCTAACTAGAGCATTCCCCTGCAGTTCAGCAGTGGAAAACAATATATAACATTCACCACACAAAGTTTAATAAAACATAAAAGTCCCCTTTGGTAATTTCACAGTAATGTGTAGCTCCAACTTTCTTACTCTCGTGTTGGCCAACAACTCTAAATGAGTTTACTCATTATGAAATATTCAAAACTATTAAATGTTGATATGACTTTCCTGGAAGCTGAACTTTGACTAAAAGGTGAAGAACAACTCCTACAGTTGCTTTTCAAAATTATGAGGCTTCAGATTTCCTCTGTTGTGAAAGTCTTATTATGAAATTGGACTTCAGTAGCAAAAAGTCAGGTTTCTAGTGAAGAGTGACATCTTTATATTTGTCTCTCTTCACATGATCATCAGGCAACAGGAAACACATATTCCATAGTATGTTTATAAAAATTCTTATTGCACTTTTAAATTTGCATTGATTGCTTCATTACCAAAAAGACACAAATCTTCCCTCAAAATCATTTTTTTAAATTAAATTTTGTTTTAAGAACTGAGGAGTTTAATACAAAGACACAAAGTATTTCATATAAACACACAATAATTTCACATAATAAAAATCCTGCATTGGATTGCTCTTTGGACATTTAGCCCCAAATGATTGGTTCCACCACAAGATTAAAAAAAAACAAATCCAAACTTCCTCTTTATCTTCATAATCTTTTCAGTATACTACTAGTTTATGCATTGAATAGAACATGAGGAATTACTGAATTAAGAAATTACTGCAGAGAGTTTACCAGGTTTTTTAATATATGGGATATATATTTGCTTTATCTTTATTTGCTTAAATGACCATGTCCCTGAAAATGGTTATGAGATTATTTAAAATGAATGATGAAATTAATATAACATCCTAAATGTTTTTAAACACAAAAAAGACTCACTGCTTCCACAAGATCTGACTCCAGGATCCTTGTTGCTCTCTTAAATTAATCTCTCTACATTAAGAAAACCCCAGCCATGAATGTACAAATTAGCATTAAAGTCAGCTTTCAGGACTTCTTTCAAGCTGTTTTTGAACACCCAAGCTGTAGTGAGTGGAACTACCTACACTTGCATAGTAGGGAAGGACTTGGCCTAAAAAGAAAGAAGATAAACCTGCATTACCCTGGACCTCATTAACATATGCACTTACAGATGAGCTTCAAAGTATGGGCCTTTTCATCATTTTAAACAGAGTTAGATAACCTCTAATAAACCTCTTCTTAATACCATTAAATACTGTTCATCCCCCTCTGCTCTAACCCTGTGGCCACGCTAAGCATCCATATCTTAAACAAAATCTGCAAAACTGCTCCAGCCTCAGTCTTTTTTGACTTGTTCCTCTTACTAGTGCCTCTGCCAAAATAATCCCTCACGAATCCTGCTGTGACTGCACCCTCTGAAGCCCTGCACTGATGTCCAGTCATTCAGACTCTTCATTTGAAACTTGTTTTTTAATTCTTCCAGCTAAAACTTGCTAAGAAATAGGATCTACACTGAAAATATTCAGATTTTTCCTGTTCCGATATTCCCCCAAAGGAAAACAGAGCTGCAAAAGCAAATGAAGAAGGAAGAAAGGATGAACAGTAATATATATATCTCTCACAGTGGCTCAGGGTAATCACCAGAGATAGGAGTTCCCCCCAAAGCCATGCCTCTCAATCATCACGAGGGTACAGCTCTTCCACCCTCCCTCCACGAGGGATCCATGACTCCTCTCACACAAAGCTTCTCTGTCTGAAACATTCTCTTGCATTTGAGGAAGTTTCCTTACTGAAATCTTAGTAGAAAACAATACTTCTTTACAGAAAGTTCCTGTCTTAAGGTATCTGCTCATTTTGTTGAAAAATTATCCAGGAGTAATTCCTCAACACCTACAGTTTCTATTTAATTAATTTATTTAATTCTCATGAGCCAACCTGTCTTCCTTTTTACATCTACATGAGTATTAACACACTTTGGAAAAGAGATATATATGAAAAGAATTTTTCTAAGACATAAAGAATTTAGACATTCTAGTGCTTCCATCAATATCCATGTATTCACATTCAAGTTGGAGTATCGTGCAAACAAAGCAGGCAGCTCCATCTTGAGTGCCAAGCACAGAAAGCAGCACCAAATGGAGCACATTCCCTGACCACTGTCCTTCCATTCACTGAACAGGACAAAGGTCTCCAGGAAACAGCAAGACGAGCTCAGCTCATTAAAAACTGTATGAAAATGTATATCCTGAAGGGATGTTAAATGAGGCTTACCCAGGCAACTTTGAGTCTCTGTTTCCTTAGAATTTTAGTGCTTAACCTTACACCCCCAGCATTTCTTTAATGCAATTAAACAGAGGTATAGATATAATGTATTGCTTTAGTTATAGTCTAGCACAGAGAAAGAAAATACCCGAGACAGATAAAGAATTCTGTAGGTAGTTTTCATTTTGATCTCCAGTGTCTCTCTAGCGCTGCCATCCTTGTGACATGCTCCTACTAGCAGATGCTGTGTTCTTCCACATCCAGTTGTACTGGGAAGGGCTGGTGACACATTATTTTTAAAGAAACACTTCGGATTTGTGATTTTTTTTTTAAAAAAAACATATAATCCATAAGCATCCCTACACTAGTAAATACAGCAAACACTAAATACACCTAGGTAACCATGTCAATATTAAACTTAAGTCATGCCTGAATACAGAGTACACTCAATTTTCCCGGTGCTTTTAATTCACTTTATGCGACTTTGGACATTTGAGTTCAATTTAAAACTTATACAGGCAACACAAGGTATAAAAAGAAGATTAGTTCGTCCAACTACTACTCATGTTTTTGCCTTCCACCTCGTTATCAGCACATTATTGTGACGTGTGAATATTACCCTCTTATTACTTCCATGGCAATTTAATATTTAAAAGTGGAATTAATAGCTAACCTCAAAAGGCGTACTAGGCTTAATTTCATTTCACTCCCTGAATCATCCTTTTCACTACACAATTTTTCCTCTAACTAAACCAGGAGAATCAGAGGTGTAATTATAGATCACAGATTAGCTGTTGAACATTTCCTAGTAGTTAAAATGGGGTAGACATTAAAGGCAAGTTGACTCCAGAGGAAGCTGCTGCTCCTGTCATTTGTAGAAGAGTTTGCTGTGAAACATTAATATTTATGAAGTCAAGGCTAAAGGTTTCTGTGCTTCTGGACAACTTTGCAGGGCTCTCTCAAAGCAGGACATCCCACCACCACTGAAACCACTGCCAGGAGGATCTGGGAGAGGATGCATCCCCTCAGGCCCTGTAGCCTGCCCGATTCAATTACCTCTAATGGAAGATCCTGGAAACGTGATCATGTTAACATTTCTGGTTCTACATGTACTGACTGTGGTGTTCACAGGGCAACAGCTTGTTTCCTTCCCTGACTGAACCATCACAGAGAGGACACAAAGACAGGCCATACACTACTCGTACCTCTACTTCAAACTTGATCTACTTGGAGCAAGGAATAGCAGTCTTGGGACTCGGCAGCCAAATGATAATTCACCCTACTTCTCCTATTTTCATGGCTGTTTTGCAGCAAGGAGTAATGCTGTCTTCAGCAAATGGAAGTGAAAGCTACTCTGTTCTTGTCAGAATAATAATGGATATTGTGTTGGCACCTACTCTCCCGTGCTGCACAACTGCATAAATAAAAGGAATTGGGAAAAGCCAACAGTATTATAAGTAAATAAAGTGGATAAACTCACCTGCTTGCAAATAAGTGATAACCTCTTTTGTTTGGTGTTTCAGTCTGAGCAACAAGAACAGGATAAACATTATGTCTAAATCAGAAGTGAGTCAACTCCACTGATCCTCCTCTGTGGAGAGAGGTCGTGGGGGAGAAGCACTGGCTGTTCAGGGAGGGTCAAAGCAGAAACACGCAGCTTGTAAGATGTTGAGTGCCTCCACACACGGTTGTACAAACAGAAACAGACCGAAAGATGGCCTTTGTCAAATCTCAGGTTTAGGTCAGTGCTGGGAAATCAGCTTTGGCCTCACTGTTGTTACAAATAGAAGGAAAGAGGCCAATGAGCATTAAAGTACTTCCTCCTTATGACTTGGTTTCATGTAGAGTTTCTATTTACAGAGGCCACACAGATTCAAACAGGGAAGGCTGGTCTTCTTTCCCAGTTAAGAAAATGGATCATCTTTGGAAAGTATCCCTCTACAGACCACTAACTTTGAATCATGGTGCAGTTCCTACTTGTGATGAGCCGCCACCGAGCCAGACAGACAGAGCAGCCTGAGCTCTGGGCTTGTGGGATGCAAGGTGTGGTGTGGATACCTGGCTGCAGAATAAATTGTTCATGACAAGAAGAGACTTTAGAAGGTAGTCCCCAAGGATGGAGGTCTCCAGTGAGACAGCTGAGTACCAGTAACTTCATGACCTATGTTTACAATATTTCTGAACTACATAAGGGCCCTATACTTTTCTAAGCAGCACTTACAGCACAGATCTGACCCTTGGCAATGTCTCCACATTCACTACCCAGCACCGACAGTGCTTCCGTCCACCATCACCTTCCAGGGAGACACATCTGCTTCTGTATCCAAAACCTATCTCATGCAGGACTCCAGGATTCTACACACATATTCCTGGGAGAGCAAAGGTACCAAAAGGTACTCTGATTTCTCCTTTCCTGCAAAATCAAAAGCATTCAGTCTTTTTTGGCATCAGTTGGTAGTTACTAAACAAAAAATTTTTTTGCTGCTCACATTGGAGGGAACCCTCATTATTTTTCATATTTACTGTGCTTCCCAAAATCCATACAATATGTTAATGTTGGATCATTTGGCACTTGCATTAAAATATACACTGAAAGAATTGTAAAAAGAAAAAAAACCCAAATCAATTACGGGCGTCTAACACACCTGACCATGAAGTGGATTTAAAAATATTTTAAAATACAAAAAATATTTTGCTTTTTATTCAGCCCTTTGTTTCCACATAAAAGACCCCCACGAACACATTATTCAGTTAAACAAATGAAATACACTATTTCATCTGCAAAACCAACCAACTGTAAAAGCAGAGAAATGCTCTTTTTCCTGTCTTTATACTAACAGTAGCTATTATATGTAAGTGTCTAGATAAAAATAATACAAATAATATGTAATTATTTCTGAGGACAAGTTTATCTCGAAGAGGAATTAGATTTCAAGAGGAATGTTATACTTAAACACATTCATCCACTTTACCATTGCACAACCCAAATACATTATGAATTATATACCTTTATTCCGTAAGGCCAACAATGTCCATATTGATTCTGTAGATGCAATCATCTACAAGAATCACAGCCACATCTTTTCTTTACTCATGAGGAGCACCGTGAATGCCTGCCATGACATATTTATCACAGGAAGTCTGAGCCTCTTACTCCGCCAAATTCCCTACATATTTCTTTGAGCTCTTAAAGAGGAATTTAGCATAAGGCATGAATGGAGGGCTTACAATTTCAGCCACAGTATTTCAAAATGCTACCAATTTTGTCAGCAAGTTTTTCTTAACTGTAAGTGGTCGATGTTCAAGAGGTCTGTGACATTAATGATTAAGGACAGAGTTATTTTTCAACCAAAGGTTTTGTGACTACTTCACTAGTACATATAGCTCAACACTTCTGTTTCAGGTTGCTTAAATACACAAACCAAACCCTGCATGTTTCTGTTAACTTGTACATTGCTCCACAGTTTTTTTCTTCACAAGCTGATTAATGAAATTACTGTATAAAGTAAATTACTGTATATTTACTGAATAAACACTGAGAGAGCAGACATCTTGGTTAAAGCACAAAATAAGGAACAGGATCCTCAGATGACACATCAAGCTCTGCCCTGATTTCTGCTGTAATCTTAGGAAAGTAATTGAGAGATCAGCACTGGCTTTAATGCAAAGATCTAACCACCTCTGAAATCAATTTATATTTCCCCATATGTACACAGGTCACGGAAGCTCATTATTTTCCATAAATTATATAAGATTATATACGTTTGGAGGAATTTTCCCTAGTAATATGAAAAATTATTCACTGCAATAATGTGGACAGCAATGTTAAGTGTTACGTGTTTATTTCAGGGAAAATTAGTGAGCAACTTAATGCTTCCAAGGTTGCTGAGATGCAGCTAATATTCCAAATTTACTTGTCTTCGATTTTCCTTCAGCAAAATGGGAGCAGTTATCAACACTGCTGATACCTTTAACTTGCATTACACAGTAACACTTAATTGCATTGTATGTGAAATTCTGCAAGTAACAATAATGTCAACAGAAAAGGCAAAATGTTTCAGAAAAGTAGAAGTGTTCAAATGCATGTAGTACAACATGCTGACAGAAATGTTACTCATTAATATTTATTAGGCAAGCAAATATCTTCGGATGAAGAATGCCACAAAAACATTATCACCATCAACATACTTGTTCCTGTAGAGTATTTCTCTGTGAGCCATATTAGGAAACTTCTACTAATCCAAACCTCTGGAGGTATTTTAGCTACTAATCTGGGTGAATTAGGTCACTCCTGCTCAGTTATTCATTACACGATAGAATTTTCTTCCTGAACTCTCTGAACAAAACTTTTCATTTACAAAGGTCTTAATATGAATTTTGCTGAGAGTCTTTTCAATGACTGCAAGCGGAGGAAAAAAAAAAATCCCTGAAAATTAATTTCTTTTGCCTGCTTGGAAGTTCTACCTCCTTACCAGTCGCAGCCCCACCTTCTCCAGGTTTCAATCAAATCTCAGATGTAGTTTTGTAGTATAAGAGGATGAAGCCAGAAACAACATACAGCACAGGCTGAGGGGGATGCATAGGATGCATAGGTGATCCTCAGTGCCAGCAACCAGCACATTTCCCAGTATACATCCAGCCTTGGAGCACAGGAACACCCACCTGTATTTAATGACTGTTATATGAGTCAAATCCTCTGTGGAATATGCATTGCATTAAGCTCCTAATTACTAGTTTCAAGTGAAAGGCTTTGACGACTGTTAAAACACTGAGAAATTAAAGAAGAAGCTTTTGAGAAATGTTATTCTTAACATTCAACAGATTATTGATTCCTCTACCAAGGAGCAGCAAAGTAACAAGAGCCTCAACCTTAACTTAGTCAGATCCCTCTCTCAACTGCAAACAACAGTACACATTATAACCACAACAAGATACAACATCCATCACCCCCAAAGAATTAACAATTCCATTAAGAACCACAGACCCCCTCTTTGATGCGTGGTATTTAAAATACAGTTCCTGAGCTCTCTAATTGATGATCGGTTATTGGATAACTCTTGTTAATTATAGCTACACAATGTCAAAATTAATGATTTTCCCACCCCCTTTCAACTTGCGAATGAATTCATAACTTATATCAAGACTCAAAAGATGTGCAATTAATATTGTCAGTAATCATTTCACAGAAGAGATTTGTTAAAGGCAGGCATGTGGACACAATTAGTGTATCAATTAATGGTGCTGTTACTTGATCTATAAATTATTGAAAACCTCATAGCTACTGGAAGGAAACAACGCAAATCCACTCCCCATCAATGAAATAAGCTCCTGACTGTGGCCCTCTTCCATTACCCTTTAAATCAAATTTGAATTTTCATGGATTTCATGAATCTTAGCTATGTAATCGGAAAAATAAATGAACCTATACCAACCCGACAACTGGAAATGCCTCATTACAGTAATGATGGTTTCATTATTGTTAGTTGATCACAATATTTTGTTTAAAAGTTAAATAATTTTTTAAAAAAATTCCACCATTATTGTTCATAGGACTTATTAATTTAAACTCAAGTTCTAATCTGGAAATGAAGTTGTAAAAACTGCATCGAGATTTCTATGTGTCAGCAGAACTGTAACTTTCACATCAATCAAAAACCTCCATTCCTCTCTCAAATTTAGCAATGATTAATCCAAAGACTAGATGCAAATGAGGTCTAAGAAGCCCAAAACAGGACTTGGGTAGCATTAGGTACCTATGATGAAAACTGAAAATGACAGAACATAACCTCCTTTAAAGGCTGCCTCCCCCAGAGGCTTTTAAACTAACTAGGTACCTCCTGTTTGATCTTAGTAAAAACTAGAGTTTTGCTCTCGGGTATGCAAAGGTTCTCCTTTAGATAGTTAGACAGACCCCAGTCTCGCATTAGCGTTTAAAAGATACAGGAAATAGATGTGACTCTGCCAGGGGCCCAATCCAACAAACATGAATGGTCCTGGAACCACTTCATTCCTTTTAATGAGGAGAGATAAAATGGGATAGTTAAGCTTTTTGCCATCCTGATGCCAAGAGGATCAAACTCAGATCTCCCACCACCAAGAAAGCCCTACCACGAAAAACCCCTCCTGCCCTCCTGGTGCAAGTGGGGCAATTCCTTACCTGGCATTAACCAGCCCCCTGAGCTCTCCCTCCTCAAGCATGGCTTTGGAAGTTGGATATTCATCCAGTCAGAACAAAGTGCCCAGCTCACAAGAAGAGAAGACATCCAGGTCTAGCAGAGACCTAGCACATCACACCCTCTCGGAATTCCCTATTCCTACTGGTCGGTTACAGCAATCCCCAGCTTGGCGCCCTGCCTGCTGTGAAATCTGCTTCCAGATGCCACGTGCTTCCCACACATTCAGTGGAAACCCATTAAATAGGGGAATTTCACCCAAGGGGATCCTTAGCATCGGCAGTCGTCATGCTGACTGTCAACATGCCCAGGCTCCTCTCTGTATTTGTTACCATTTTTAAAAGTCCCTGTCATTTTGAAAATGGACTCAAAAGGCTTACTATGGAGGATACAATGAGAAATGGTGTTGCAAAAAAGCCCTAAGCTTCAGGTAGAAAAACTACAGAATTTAAGCACAAGAGGAAGAAACTAAATCTCTGGAAAAGTCTCCTGCCCTCGCCCACGCAGGTGAAGATCTGCACTGAAATTTGGTAACCTGGCTCATTCCACTGACATTCCGCTTTAGTTTTACTGTTTCAGTTAATTTTCAAGGAGGGATTTTCCAAGGCAGTTATCAGTGTGAATTCAACATCAGTGCAACACATTTCCCCTGGAGAGGTTTCTAAATCAATTTTAATTCTGATAGGCTCAAGTAAATGTTTTCAATTTGATTCAATAATCCATATACACTTATAAAATGGCTTTTCCCCCATGTACTACAAGACAAAACATGGTTTATGTTTGTAACAACTTTGGCTAATAAAAAATTCTAATTTCCTATCTTGAGAGATACAGACACACAATTTTTATTCACTTCTTAATGAACCAGATGACATAAACAAATGAAATAAAATCAGCATTTAAGAGCATTAGTTGTATCATTAGATCTCTAAATGCTATAGTAACACATGATTTTTGGCAAACTCAAAAAACCCAAAAACTAAATCACAAAAAAGTCCTCAAATAGAGCTTTAAAGCTTTCTAAATCTCCTGAGAATTTGTCATCATTTCCACTTAGCAAGCAACGTGAAACCTCTCCAGGATGTCTTTTGAAATGTGAGCAAGTTCTCAAAAAAGGTAATTACAACAAAGTTACTACCAGATATCAGCAAGAGTGGCATGAAGATCAGGGCTGGGAGGTGAGGGATGGCAGAAATATAATCTGCTCCAATAGCATCTAGTTTACTGCAAGCTCGAAAAATGGAATAAAGGGAGGGGCTGTGGAGGTCAGGGTGAGACGTGGCCCTCAATGGGCAAGAATCTTCACAGCACAGGGAGCAAAAAGTGACAATCTGAGGAGCAAGGGATGTGCCTGGCTCACCTCCATTTCCATAACTGTATTTCCAAGTCAGTTAAAACTCTGACCCCTCTGCTGGGAGTATGATCAGGGAGTGTTTCCAGAGCCCATCAGGTTCTGGATCCATCAGATCAGTACTGACTGAACAAAAAGCAAAATTCATGCTTGATTTTTCAATAGCCTGCTTTTAAGATTACCCAGGTGATAATGTTAACATACAAAATTACAGTTTGATATTATCATGTTAATACTGAACTTACCTACAGTATATTAAATTTCTCAGCTGCGACTCTGTAAATAGCAGCTTCTGAGAGGGTTTTGTATGTATGTTCTTGTCCTTCCTGTAGTAACAAACCTTTAGTGTGGGAACAGGATATTGTCCTACAAACCAGCTCAGATGACAGCAGACAGAGACTGGAGAGCTGACTATGATTAGAAAGCTCGGGGCTGTAAAGACACTGTGTCTAAAGAGAAGTGTTTCAGAGAGAACTGCTTTGCATATGACTACAAAGAGAGATGTGTCCCCAGCACATAAAATAAATATTTGGTAAAATCTTTGCATGACCGTTGTCATTTGCCCCATCTGCAGCAGAAATCAAACTATTTCCCTGTCACCCCAAAGTCAGTAGGCTATGCAATAGAGCCTAAAAACAGTTACAAGAAACCCTAAAGGAACTTAAAACACACATTCCACCCCACTGCAGGGAGTTAGTCCATCCCAGCAGCAGGACTTTGCGTTCACACTCACTTATTAATCATGAGACTCCTCATGGACCTTCCCTCTAACCTCTCCAGGTTATTAAATTGTTAACTAATGACATTACAGTGGTTTTAACTCAAGGTAGGCACTATAACAGAAATGTACAAATCATATCATCTGAATAACCATACTTTTCAGCCATTGCACTTAAGCTGCTTGCATTTATCTGACATTCTATCATATTTTATACTCATATATTTTACAAAATCTTAGGAATTAAGTTTCATATTATTTCAACACTTCAAATAAGAAACATTAGCTTACTAGATCCTTATACAGACAAAGAGAGCTAAAGATTGAGCTGACACTCCACAGAAGACTTATGGTAAGATAAAGAAAGAACCCTGTCCCATGCTCTAACTCCATCCTAATCCTCATCCCCTTTCAGTTACCCCAGATCTTCCATGTGGGATATATCTGTGGGACAGACATTCCATGCAGTGCTGTGAACTGCAGAGAGAACCACCAAAACAGTAGATGACACAGCGAAAGAGGCCCGCCCCTGCTCTGGATGGAGATGGCTGCATGGATCTTCCAGAAGAACAACAAAACACAGGAAAACACTAGAGCTGAAATTTCTGTTTATAAAGCAAAGACTAATATCTTGGGAATACTCAGTTTCACTGGATAATCAAACTCATCAATTAGCAACATTAGAAACTTCATGTTAGCACTTGCTACCTGCCACTGCTCAGTTAATGAACTTGGGGAAAAAAGGGGAAAAAAAAAATCCTTGTTTTTCACGTGTCCATCATTCATGGAGGGCTCCTTTGTTGAAATATAGGCAAATGAATACAACTCAATGGTAAGTAAAGGAGCACACAAGTTTCTTTTGACTCTCATTATGTGGGATTTGAATAGCAAACAGTGTGTGCATTGTGTACCTTGTCTGTGTAAGAGCCCTGGGACGGCTGATGTGATCAGATGCACTCAGACTGCACAGACAATACAGAACAAGATTAATCCTGCAGATGTGCAACTGCCCTACACTGTCCCTTCCAGCTTCTCAGACACTCGTACTTGCTGCAGGGAACTCTGATCACTGAGTATTTTATACTCTCAGCACTAAAGGTAATTCTTAGAATTTCCATGTGGGGGATAGAATCAGATTCTGTGCAGAGAAGCGTTCAGTTATTATGATTTATGAAAGTGTTTTCAGAAGCTGGATGCTGAATATTTTATCAACATAAACATCAAGTTCCTAAAAGAGTTGTTTGCTGTTTTCAAAAGTCTCACCCTCCAGCAGAAGAAAAAACATTAGATGGTACACATCAAAAAGATGTTATCCATACTGCAAAGAAGAAATTTTTTAATTTCCTGCCCCCCAAAAAACCTGAATGATCACACAACCAAACCACTTTCTTTATTTGCCTTAAAAATCTCTCCTAGATCACATTCTAATTTACATCAAAGTTCCCCTGTTTTTGCCTTGCCAAACTACAGCTTTTTTATCTTAAATGAATCACTTTTTCCTTGTAAGTTTTGGCCCAGAGCAGTCATAAGGTTTCTAAATCATCTTCCCAAATACACACTTGAATGTTTTTAATTGCTGTGTCTCTTACAAACTCTAATATAGAGATTCCTGATAAAAAAGCTAAAGCAAACACAAGTAAATGTTCTGGTAGAATTGTTGCAGTAAACATTATAGCTGCCCAGAATTTCAATCAGTTATCTATAACGAGTAAAATTCACAACACACATATATGAGCAAAGATGAGAACTTTTTTTGCCTTACAAAGACGTAAAAAATCCTCAGAAGTACATGGCTAAATTATACATCCACAGAAAGAAACAGAATGCCAAAAGCTCACATGAAAGTTCAAATCTTGCTGTCTCAGGTATTAAAACTATTTAGTATGATTTTTCCTTTTTTGTTTTACTTTTTTACTTGAGTAATTCTGTTTTCTATCTCAGTTTTGTGTATAGGTTTAAAAATCAAATCAAACACAGCTACACAGAACAACATGAATTACCACTAGAAATTAAGGTCTTGGGCTCCAAGTTCATCAGTATTTAAAACCATAAGCAATAAAAACACTAATAAAAATTTAAGAATAAAAATTCCTACTAAAAATCTTTAAGCAAGCATAAGCACCAAATTCATATCAGCCCATTTCTCATGGTTATCACTCCAAAGAACTGCCCTACAATCTGAGGCAAAATTGTAAATACAAATATGATCTAACCCAACCATGCATTTATCCATAGCTTCTCCCTGATTCTGAGTTTTCTTCCTCCTTGTGTATATTTTCTTTACAATTAAATCTCTACAGATCGCTGTTGAGCTCTTTGTAACTTCACAAAGTGTTAGTAAGATTCAACCTCCAGTAACAGAAAGTGCATTTAACCTCTAGTTAGTTCAAAAAAAAGCAGAAAAAAAAAAACCTGTAGAAAAAAATGTATTTATCAAGAGCGGGAAAAAGAGTTATCTTTTGTTAAGAGTAATTTTTAAAATTTTATGTCCTTTTGTGAACCATAAATAACATGTAAGTTTTTTTCTCACATTTCAGGTATATTTCAATAAGAGGTATTTTAATGTCAGAAAATCGAAACCCGTATCCCTGTACCGGAGTTCCACTGAGCTTAACAAATTCCACTTTC
This sequence comes from Oxyruncus cristatus, assembly GCA_013399855.1. Taxonomy (NCBI): domain Eukaryota; kingdom Metazoa; phylum Chordata; class Aves; order Passeriformes; family Cotingidae; genus Oxyruncus; species Oxyruncus cristatus. The sequence goes on from VXAY01002647.1 coordinate 1,563,832, forward strand.
ACTGAGCGCACAGATAACAGAAGATCCACAGATGCATAAAAGGTGGCTGATGTAGGAGCTGATTAAAGTACAAAACACATACAAATAAAGAGAAATGAGTCACTACCTTTCTTTTTGGAGTCTTTCTTTGTGCTGGTTTTAACAGCCACTTGAAGTTCTGTCTCAGTTGACATCCTATATCCTTAGTCCTCTTCACACAGATCCAGGATCTCGGTCAGGCTCATTTAGAACGTCTCTCCAAGAGAATAATTTAGCCTTTCAGATACTATAACCCCAACAGTTCATCTCATTCACTCCTTTCGAGTGCTGTTAAGGAAGGAAACAAAGGAACAGTCATTTTCTGAGTTTAAAACATAAAAGGAAGAAAAAAAGGCAAACCATTGCAAGCTTACTGAGGAAGAAACATATGAAGTTCTTCATCTACAGAGCCAAAAGTCCACAATTTTAGATGCTTAACACAGTTATGTTGGACTAGCCCCAAACATCTATATTTGAGATGTTTTGGCATATCTGATAGGTCTTAATAGGCTAGAGACACTACTCAGGGCGTACAGAAGACCAGTAGTTCTGGACCAGCAGCTGGAGGACAAAGATTATGATCTTAGAAGTAGCTTGAAATGTCACCAAACACAAAAAATTCTGCAAGGACTCAATTCTTAAATGCAACAATTCCAAGATATAAACATATTGCCAGATAACAAGTTCAGATTTTTACTCCAATGCTCTTTCAGCGCCTTCGTTTTCTACTTGAACAAAGACAAATGAAAAATGTATTCATTGCTCATGCTGAGAACATCATACTTTGCCACTCCTCTTGCTTATGATAATGTTTCCAGTATAAAAGAATCTGTCTCCATGCAAACAAAGCTGTAATTTTTAACACCCATCTAGTAATCTTTCCTGCAAAGAACTCTGAGAATTGCTAATTAAACCTATGAAATATAAATGGGATAAGGGCAAAAAGATAACATTTAGAGAGCAAGATACAGTTTTACATAATATGTGTTTGTTGGGGAGATACAAAAATGCACCAGCTGTGAACCCACAGCAGAAATGTGTTGAAGCAGTATGAGGGAGGCAGGACTGGGGATGGCAAAGAACACACAAAGAATAAACAATTAAGCAAAAAACCACTCCAATTCTTACTGCTGGTCCTTCTTGCTTTGAAGGATGACCCACCTACTCCAGCCAGTCTGTCGAGGGCAGAGGACCATACTGTCCTGAAGCCATTTGTCATGATGTTCCCTCACCAAATGCATCTTCTTATTGCCCTTTCTTTTTGTGAGAAAGTTCTCATTATTAGCACAATTACAGTGAAGTCCATCTGGCCTGTCTGAACAGCTGCCCACTTATTAAATAAGCATTTAATAAAGATATTAATCCAGCATATCAGTTGGTTAGCTGGCCAGAGATTAACTGCAGTTATAGTTATTTACTAATGTCCCTTCTTTGTCATTTAAGAAAGTGACAGACTGCAAACACTGAAATAATTTTGACAGTTTAAATCGCTTTTCACAGTAAGGGCTGTGAAGCCACCAGTACTTTCAAATCCAGGCTCTTTCAACGTTTTAAAATGCTTCAGTAACATTACACTGCCAGGCACCGTCTGAAGTGATTTAATATTGCTGAAGTGTGTCAGGGGCTTTCTTTAATAAGCTCTTCAAGTCTGTCTGTGTATTATAGAATATTCAAAGATAGCTTTTCAAAATCTGCTGAACTGATTTTGAAATACAAAATTCCCTGTTCCTCCTCTATGGAATCTGAATAAGTGCCCAGTAGCGAGGAGGAAAAATAAAGCAATGGACAAATTGCAGTGGTTGCCAAATACACCTTCTTGGTGTAATAGACCTCAATAAACTAACAGCATTTTGATTAACATTCTTAGTTGGGAAAACAGCAGAAAAGGACAAAGCAAATGAAGGCTGATCACAGAGGGAAAAGGAATAACAGCTCCAAAAGTGACACTTCCAGGATCTGAAGTGCTCTTTGGCCAGGTCCATGGACAGGGAGATGACTCTTCCCAAGCACAGGCACGATGGGCCCCAGCACTGCTCAGAGCTGTGCTGTGAGGGAACTCTCTCACCCGGCTGCAGACAGAGCTGCTCTTCAGTTACGCTCAAATCCCCCCACAAACAGGGAGAGAAGCGCTGCAGAGAACAGATGTCCCTCACAACCCTCATCTCCTTCCCCTCCCCCTGCATGCAACCCAATTTAATAATATTTAGTTTTACAGCAGAGTAGGGATGCATCAGCCTTTACAGCTCAATGGCACTTACTTAAAGCATCTCTTAAGTCACAGCTGGATTGACAGGGTTTTTTTTGAGAATTTGGATTTATATTTACCTAAAGGTTAACTACATAACGCTACATGAACCAATTCATAAAAGGAAAAATATTTATGATAGGTCCATTTATTAAAAAATATAAATTCAAAATAAATACAAAATACCACCAGGGTCCATAGTTGAGCAAGTTTTAATATCTTAGAGGACTGTTGTGGGTACAAAGCATCAGGAATGTCATCTCCTGTTGTCAGTTCCTTCCAACAGGATAACTGAAATAGCAGTATCTGAATGGAACTGAATATTTTAAAGTAACAACATATGACTGCTATCTCATTTGAAACTCTTCAGAAAAGCTATATCCCTTCGAGGCTATCCCACTGAGTAATATTTTTTAAAATAAATGCATGTCTATTTTTGGACAGGTTCACATATTGATTTACTTTCAAACCTAATCAGGTCATACTCTCGCAGGCTCATAGATCCTTGAATAAAGTAATAGGTATCTTTGTAAAGGAGAGCATAAACATCTGTCAGATGCAAGCTATAGTTCAAACTGAATTTGCTACAGAGACAATTCCTCCAAAAGTATAGGTCTTTATGTAAGCCACATTAGTAAACTTCCACGCACTGTCCATATTTCAGCCGTTTATTACCCAGATGAGAATGGCAGTCAATCTGCTCTTCACTGCAACAGCTTTTATTGTCTCCTCCAATCTAGGTCACCGCTGTTAAACACTACAGTCTCCCAACTGTGGGAAGTACTGCAGCATGGGTTTTATCAATGAGATGCTATTTTCTTTGATCAGATCTGCCACGTTTCTCTCCCTGCTCTAAAGACAAAATTTTGTTAGCTGTGTTTCCAAAAAAAGAAAAAAATCCATCATCTTACACGTATCCACTCTAACGATCTTCTTGTGTGCCTTGTTACTGCTCTGGCTATTACCATGTTACGTGCATGCCTCAGCTTTTCCTAAAGAGGATTCAGAGCTCTTCATTTTAACAAAATACAGACATTTTCTGTGGCCTTATTAAGTGGCTACAGCAGGAACACAATCAGCGCATTCTGGAATTAACTGGCTTTTAATTCCAAGAGAAGTCTTAAGCCTGTGTTCTCTGTTACTCCTACGCCAGCATAAAGCCTAAAGCCTCAGCGAAAAAATATTTCCATAAATTCTTTGCAGTTCGGATTAACACAGGTTGGACCCTTTATGTGTGGGGAAATTAGTCCCATGCTGCATTTGCCTCCCCCACGCATTTGTAAAACAACAATTTCTGTCCAATCATTTGTCTTTTCCACCACGCTTGAGCAGGCTCATGAAGGGGTTATTAGGAGACTTCCCCTGGCCCAAGTTTTGAAAGAGGTCAGACCAGACCATCATAATACTTCCCCTCTGGCTTTAAAATACATGAATTAATTAATTTTCTTCAGGGCTTCAAAACTTAAGAAGTTGCCTCCCCTGAAACCAGTTTCCATCTGCTTATGTAAAAGAAAAGCAGTCTTAGAGAGGATTTGTAACTAAGCCCTGCCATTCCCTAGGTATTTAAGTTTACCACAGCCCCAAAGTGGGATTTGACAAGAGGACGGTACCTCCCAAACCCTGGTTTGACAAAACAAAAGCTGTGCTACCATCCTTAGCTCTTGCTTTTATGGCTCTGTAGTCTTGAAAATAATTCTTTTCCTTCAAAACACCCAGTATAATCGTGTTGATGCCCACGGTTTTGCAAGTGTTCAACAAAGCCCAGCATACTGAAAGGGCAAAATGTAAGTGACAAAATTATTTTAAAAGTGTGTGATTCTGGAAAACTAAAACCAGTTCAAGTCTAAAGGACTGCAATCCAGGGAGAAAATGTTACTCATCCACTTCCCATCTGACCACAAAGCCTAACACAGAGAATTGTAGTGGGACCACACACGGACAGACGATGGAAAACCCATCCTTGCCACCAGTGCTCTTTCTACCCTCCAGGGAGAGGAGGCCCTGAATTCTCTGGTGCTGCTTACATTATTTTGTACTCATCAGCTCATTTCCCCAATGGTCAAGGCTCGGGAACATGAGAGTATTCATCTGTTACAGCAGGCACTGCACTAATTCCAAAGAGAAACCCAAGGGACTGATCCAAACCCCACTGATATACTGCAGTTAATAAGGCCTGTAAGTGAGAACCAGAACAGGAGGAAGATGAGGTAAAAGAGAGAGCTTAAGATACTGACACAGAGGAGAAAATCAGAAGGGAACAAAAGAAAACAGGGAATCTGTCTCTGTGATACTTCGTTACAGAAAATTCTATAATGTGCTTAGCAGCAAAATCTAAGCCAGACCACGCATTAAAATTCTGGCTACCCTGGAACAGAAAACAATCTCTGTTAGACTGTTGCATGGGCCAGTCCTCTCCTCCAGTTTTGCCATTTACCCACAGAACAGCACAATGCACTGGTTCTAGTGACAAAGTCAAATGACTCTCTCTCACTGCTCTTTCCGGTCATTTCTTTACTGGTATTTCTGCAGCCTCTAAAGGTGGAAGGAATCTTACTGTTCACGTGCACAAACTGAGATTCTACAAAAAAATTCACTCCCTCAGCAGATGCGCAAAGCGAAGTGCCCTGTTTATCTCCTCTAATTCCTCTTGCAAACTACAGACCCTCCTCTGGAACTCAGCATCCTGCTTCTCCCTCCACCTCCCTAAATTACACAGCCTGCAAAGACTCACAACTGCCTCCATAGCTCATATTTAGTTTTGTTTGCTCTAAAGCATTTACCTTCTCATTTCTGATTTTCTACATATTAAGACACAGGAAGGAGATTTAAGTGCTTTATTATGCTTTCTGTACTATGTCTGTAGTGTCTTCCAGAACAACACTTCCAAATAACCCTTTTCAATTCTTCTAACATCAGAAAACTACTTAGTACTCAAACCACAGCATTAAATTTCCCTTTGTATTTAGTTGCTGTAGTTGACTGTATTCATAAAATACTTCTCTTATCTCCTGAAAACAAGAAGCTCTTTTTTTAAAAAACCCCTACATGTAACTAAGGCAAATAACACAATTCATGTTGAAGTTTGTTGTGGTGTACAACACACTTCATTATTCTATTTTTACAGCATCTTTCAGGCATGTTACCCAGTACCTCAGATGGGGTAAATAGCACCCTTGAAGCTGCTTTACTACTAGAAGAACATCTTGGCAAAAAATTGACCTATAAAATATTTCTAAAGTGAGATTTTTATTAGTATTCCAATGATGGCAGGAATAATTACTGAAATTCCTCCTGGAAATCACTCCATATAGTGGTGAATACTGCACTCGACCTCACCAATTATTCACCACAAGTGTTGTGAATTTTCTACTCATGGAAAATGCTGACCAGATTAAAAAGACGTTTTTCAAAGGAATGAATTGATTTCACCAACATTTATAATGGGTAATTACTAACATTTCCTTTTCATATTGCAGTTTCTATTTTATATTATAGAGGACAGCATTCAGGAAACAAAAGCAAAATAGAAGACATGGACCTTGCTTTAATGGAATTTTTTAAATACTCCAGAATATGCCATTTGGATTCAGAAAAAAACTACATGATGTGCGTTCATACTTTATCTGAGAAAGAATATTCAAATACTTTTAAGGAAAACCATTAGATGTGAGCCAGTCACTAAAGACCAACAGAAAAAAAATATATATATATGCATACACACCTCTGAGCTAAGTATATCATACAACGTGAGTAGCATCGCTTTCAGGAGTCTTGCAAGGCTAGAAGGGGCAGAATCAAACCCTAAATCTACAATAGCAAAAAATGAAAGGCTGGAAATGAAAATGGAAATGGTAATTACTAAAACCAGTTGTGGCATCACTGTATGCCTTCAGTTCTGCAAGAATCATGGAGTCATTAAGGCAGGAAAACACCTCCAGGACCGCCAAGTCCAACCTTTGAGAAAGTACGTAATCCTGCTGGACAAGGGTGTTTGCAGTCTTGAATGAAATAAGCCACTCCTGGAAAAAGACACAAAAAACTTTCCAGGACTGCCCTGCCAGACCCTGGGAAGGCAGCGATCCAAAGGCTTGTGTTTGCATCTCCTCTGCCTGTGTAGCAGGGAATGCAACTCCAGCCCAGAGAGCTGAAAACGAGTAACAAACCCCTGTGTGCTGAGGGTATAAATACAACACTCACTGTTCCTATAAGTGTACTTTCTGCTCCGAGATTCAAAGATCCACTCGAAGTGCTACTTGTAAGCTTTTACATCATTTTGTTACATCAAAAAGAGCATCACCACTGAAAGCAACAAGCTTAAAAAGTTCGCATCACTCCGCTGATACTACATTACCAGATAACAGAGGAAGTCATTCAGATGGGACTAGAGATTCCCTGTGCTCAGTGAAACTGAATTACCTAAATGCTTTTCCTCTAGCAACTGCATTATGCCAAGACTTTACTACACTCAGATTGCTGCATTGCTGACCCTGAAGCAGAAAAGAGAAAGAATTTCTGATAACGCCGTGTAAGAGCAAACTAGAAACTGAACTCACACCTGCTACGTACACATTGCCCAGGCACAGCCGGCCTGTGACCTGAGTTCCACCAGCAGCAAACTGCCTCACCTCCATTAAAGTCAATAAAGTCACACCAGCACAAAATCAATAATGTTACATTTGACTTATATTGGCGTAACTCCATTGATTTTAATGGAGTTGGAGTTACACCAATTTTATGCTGGTGTATCTGCATTAGTGTCAGAGAAGTTATGCCGGCGTGACTGATGTAAACAATACCAGACCAACCAACCCCTGGATGTCTAAAATTCAATGTCGTTAACTCCAAAGTGACAAGAAAATCCAAATCTGTACATTACCAAAGCAGGGAATTTATTTTTGCAAAGCAGAAGAACGGCTCTTTTGTGATCCTCTCGACACCAAAGGAACAGAGACTAAGAAGGCAAAAAGGACAAAGTACACAGTTGGGATCACAGTATTCTGTAATTAGAGCTGTTAAATGATTACTAAAGTGTGGTGGTGCAATCATCACACCGAAGGAAAGGGAGAAGAATGCAGTCAGGAGCATCACCAGGGAGAAGGTAAAAGCAATGTCAGACACCACATTTCATATTGAAATGCAAATGATCCTCACAATCAGAATCTGTGTATTCTAATTGGAAGAAAAGGTTATGGAATTAAACATCTCCCATCCTGGACAGCTCAGCATGTTTTTAAGTGGCACAGTAAGTTGAAGGAAACTTGTTCATCTTCTGTCCTTTATAGAAATATCTTAATTCAGCTATTTTTTTTCCTTTAAATTTCAAGATGACTCAATATGGCAAGTGAGACTGAACTGAGACTTGCTTTCTCATTCATTTTAAATAAAATAACATCACTATACCTACACACTTAAGCTATACTTTGAAATCTGAAGTAGAGCTTGGAATGATGCCTTATACTGACCTGCTTAACAGATGTGGATTTTGCACCAACTTTTTCAGGTCCCTTTGAGATTTTCTCAGTCACATGAGTTGACCTGTACCTTGTGCCTTTCCATTCTCTGAATGCTTCCTGACATTATAGCAAAGCAAAGCAAACTTTCCTAATGTCAACAACAACAAAAAGCCCCTATGTCCAGATCTTTATTCACTGCTATTTTTCAACACTCAGCCCTTGTTCCCTGACAGTTAAGTATTAGGAAAGCTAATCACAGGAATTCAGCTTGCTGTAAATGGACTTTTGATTTATTACACCAAACTCAATGACCTGACTTATACGAAAGTTCATTGTCTAGCAGAGCAAAGAGGAAAAAGCAAAACACTTCTGGGACTATAAGTATGAATTTACACAAACAGGCAAAAATGTTTACAGTCTTGTTCCACAACTGACAAATATCACTATTTTAAATTGCCTGGTAAATGGGTGACCTAATTGTGGCCTTTCAGTACCTGAAGGGAGGTGGAAGAGAGACTTTTTACAAGGATATCTGGTGACAGGACAATGGAGAATGGCTTCAAACTGAAATAGAGTAGGTTTAGGTTAGAGATTAGGAAGAAATTCTTCCTGATGAGGGTGGTGAGGCACTGGCACAGGTTTCCCAGAGAAGCTGTGGCTGCCCCATCCCTGGAAGTGTCCAAGGCCAGGTTGGATGAGGGTTTGAGCAACCTGGTGTAGTGGAAGATGTCCCTGCCCATACAGGGTTGGAAAAAGATGGTCTTAAAAGTCCATTCCAAACCAGGCCATTCTAAGTTTCTATTGTGAGTTTTAGCTACAGAAACAGTTTTGACCAGTCCATTTAAAGACTCCAGTCTTCAAACCAGCAATGTCACTCATGCAGGTAATCCCACAGGACTGCCCAGATGAACAGCAGGCAGGCTTCTGCATGATACCAAACACAAGTATTTGAGAACAGCTGCTAGATTTTACTGGAGAAATTTCAAACCATAAATAATTTTCTTGGATTCACTTATCTGTTCTCATCTCACTTGTGACTGCAGTGCCTTGTATCTGATTATGTTATACACTGCTCCATAAATGCCTCTGCTTTCTATCAGTCAGAATGTTAAACACTTTCAAAGGGAGGAAGTACCTCCTCTAAGAAGACTCCACGCATTTTCTGTTTGTGGATAAAACTGAGCAGTGTTTCTGAATAATAACAGACAGTTCTGGAAAATACACTAAAGGGGAAAAAAAAGCCACATGACAATATGACCCTTGAAACTGCGTGGGCCAGGTGTTGTTTTCTGTATCGTATCCCACACTCAGAAACATCCATATCAGGAAACACACTGATCTCCACTCTGCTATGACCGTGCAACTGGAAAGGTCTACATGACCACATCACCCACTTACAGGATCAAAGCCCAAGGGATCCTGGGTTAGAAACTCTGTAAAAGGAATCACTTACAGGAAAAAGAAAAACCAAGCTGCTACCAGGCTCAAATGTCCAGGGAAAAAGAAAAAGAAAAAAAAATGTGTTTGATAACTCAGTTAAACGAGTATAAGACCTGCATGAGTGGTAATGCATAACAAAATCATGCTTATATTCTAAACATTTTTAAAAATCACCCAAGTAGTCTGCAGTGAGGAACCATTCACCTTCTACTGTCATGCTACAGTTTATTCTCTCTTGGAAGCAATTACAGGACAAATGCCAAGCTACAGAAGGTATTTTTCCAGCAGCAGCATCTGGCTTCTTGGCAGACTCCTCAGGCAATTTTATTGGAAGCTTTAGAGATGCTGTTGGGTCAGTCCTAGTTATATAGCTCAGGAGCTGTCTGGCAATTTCTTCTTCCTAGATGTCACAATCCTTCTGATTTACCTTGAAGGAATTAGCACACTTTTATCCATTTCAAAAACAGTTGACCTGCAAGGCATTTAGGGGCCATCTACAGAGACACAGTAAAAGTCACTGGTCTAAATCTGTGTGCCTTTGAACCAGCAGCATTTCGGCATCCATTGCCTAATGCATCATCAAGGAAACAAGTAATCCATGCAAAGACTCTGTGTGTGTGTGTGTGTGTCTTACTGGTAAATCAAATGCATTTCTTAAGATTAAAGGAAAAAAAGTAAGATGCATGAAAGATTAACCAGTCAAAAAAAAAAAAAAAAAAAATAAACAAAAAAAAAAAAAAAAAAAAAAAAAACAACAAACAGGTAGGATGGGCAACAGCAAATCTGTGCCTTTATTTAACAGGGACCGCTCTCATATGGTAAAGACAGTCCTGGGCTTTATCCTGTAGTAAGGGAGAGTGCACATGAAGTCAAGAAATGCTTCTGGCAGACAGCAAGCATAAATTCAAATACAAGGGGATCAGCTCAGTCCACAGAAGAAAAACAGTTCCTGAGAATCTGCTACTTGCAATTCCTCCATTAACCACGGTGCCTCCGAGGGCAGGAGGGGCATATGGAAGGGAAGAAGGTAAGACAGCCAAAGTCCTCTGCTCTCCCTACTGCCCATCCCTTCCCCCTCTCCAGCCCCAGCAGCAAAGATCTGCATTATTCTGCAGCTGTGATCATGATTAATCCTCCTCCAGAAGGATGAAGGACAGGATGCTGCTTTTACCCGCCCTCTTTGCATACCAACAAAACCAAGTCCACAACAAAAAGGCTTTATGTCAGTTTGGAGCTGTCCTCTAGAATTCATACAGAGAAAGGGGCCAGAACGCTATAGAAAGTGCATTTATAGTCCATAACACAGGTGGGGTTTGAGAATACTTTTGTGCAATTACTTAAAAGAAATATTCCTTAATTTAAATGGAAAAGGAGGCAGATGTGTTCATTACTACTACTTTTTTTTTTTTTTAAAGACTTTCACACAAAGTCATGCCTTGATGTCTTCTCGTGTTTTTTTTTTTCTTTCAAGAGTTTTCAGAGAGGTTAGACAAAGAAACTCCCACAAAATCCTCTACCAGGTTATTTTCCAGGAAAAAAAACAGTCCTAATGCCCAAAGGTAAATATTACAGGTACAAGAAATGTACTCTGTAATTTAATAAAGGGCTATGGCTCTTGGATTTTCTGTAACAGGCGTATACACAGAGCAACATGAGAGAAGACTGACAGCACTAAGAAAGATACACATATCCAGGTCAAAAAAAAGCCAAACAGAGCCCTGTCATCAGCAGAGTGCAACTAAATCCAACCAGACACAGACTTCAGACTTGGCTAATGTGAATTGACTAATATAATTCCATTTTATGCAGAGCAAAACAGATTCTGATTGCAGGCCAGTGGTGCTCACAAGCTCTAAATTTAGGTATCACTAAGGCCAGGTGAACCGTTCAGTGAACTAATCTGAATTTTATCCATAGCAAAGATTTGTACTGTCCAGAAATTTCCTTCTCAGATTTAAACCATGTATTCACTCTCATTACTTTATACATCTTTTGGATATCCCCGTTCATTAATTAAAATATGTGCAGAATCACAACATGCATTGACAAGGCAGCCTGGGTTTTAAAAATGCTGTGCTATGGCACACACTGAAAAATCAATTATTTAGGTTCCAGTACATGAACAGAAGTTACTGGCACACTAGAAACCAAGCCATGTCTTAGGGGAGATGTAGCACAGACTCCATTGTTTACAAGCTGGTTTCTGCAAAGTACTGAGCAATCTCAGTGATAGGTGAACATGTGGATACACACTGAAGACTAAACTTCCAGTGCTGCCCTAGATTTCACTGACTACACAAAAGAGATGAAAGCTGCACAGAGAGGCAAACAGAAGGTTTTCTGGATGCAGCAAAGATCTAAAATATTCTAAATATTCTAATATAATCTAAATTCTAAAATATTCACTCTCAATGAATCAAACTGCCTTTGATTCTACAGTCTCAACAAGGTCTGTAAACTGAGAGAGCAAACAGGAATAACCATCAAATGAGTGTCCTTCAGTACAGTCAATTAAAAACAGAAGTAAAATTCTGGTCTCCCTTGTACACTGCCCTCCTGAAACATCTGGCACACTTAAAACAATGTACTTTATATTCAAAGATAATATAACCTAATCCGAAATAAAGTTTCTGCTGTAATGAAAACTAGTTGTTTTGCCAGCTGAGTTTAAAGCCAAAAGGTGAAGAAAACCTAATCCAATTAAAAGGAGAGGGAATTCAGGAATGCAGAATTTAATTACTGCACTTGGAAGACAGCCAGGACCATTGGGTTAAGCCCTTGTGAAAAGGCCAAGAGAACTCAAAAGAATTCCAGTGGTCAGGCCCCCTGCTCCTGAGCAGGGCACCCTTGGCACCCACGTGCCCTGTAGCTGAGCCCCAGGGAAGAACACCAGCTTCTGAATTCCAGCGTTTCCAGCAGGTCCTTCCTCCCAATGCCCAGCATGAGGCAGACCTGGCTTTGCCCAGCTTGTGAAACCAGACAGGCTCTCGGCACGATATGGTGCAACTGCAGACGATGGCCAATTAGAGCCGCTGGGATAAACACACCCTCAATGAAGTTATTGCCTATGTGTCACTTTAACATTTTGGGTTGTTTTGGGCTTTTTTTTCAGCTCCACAGACTAAATAGCAGGCAGCAATAATATTAGTTTTGGAAGAAGTATGATGTTTGTGTTACCCACTCCAGTTAATTAAGGAAAATAATGACAGTTACAAAATCAGGGATGATTAAGAACTTGAAGACCATCCTTCCCGTTTCTCTGCCAAGCAGGATTTGTTCTTAACAGCACATAATGCTGCTTCAGCAAACCTTTTTAAATCACACCAGCAGCAAGAGTCCCATCTCCTTCCTTCAGAGGTGTTCACACCTTCAGGCTGGTTCACAGGAAGAAGTAAAATCCGAGAACAGACCTCCTGCTAACTTTGTATCATTATTCTGAGTTAACTGCTCAGAGATTATCTTCAGCAATTACTGCAAACACATTCCAAACGCCTGTAATCCTCATGCAGCTCCACTCTGTCAGTGTTAACCCAATCTATCCCCTTCAGGTAGGATCTAATGGTACAATCACATACCACTGGGTTTATAACCCAGACTATTATAGTCTCCATTATTAAATATTCCTGATTATTTTGTACTTACAAAGTCAGGGAGATGTGATTTTATTGCTTGCAAATCATTCTTACATTAGTCTTATGCTGTTATAACTTCACTCTGCTTTTCCAGATAAGCTTTTTTTGCTTTCTACATATTTAAATAGTAACTCTAATTATCCCTATTTGATTGCCCTCCTCTTGCAAAGCCTTTCCACAGGATCATCTGCAGCGAATTCTTCATCCTACTTAGAGTTTAAGAAGCCTAAGATACATTATATTCTTTAATTTTACTAAGAGCATAGAGGTGTTTCTTTAAAAAAAAAAAAAAATACATGCATAATGTGTTACACCTTCAGATACACTTTTTTTCAAAAATATATATATATGGACAGATTACTGATTATTATTACACCGGGAATAGTAGCAGTACAGAACAGTGCCTAGCATTAAAGTCAACTAAAACTAAAGAAACCCCAATAAACAACCCCAAAAAAACCTGTTGACATGGTATCACATTGGCAAAGAAAACATTCATTGTCTAAAAATACTGCTTCTTTTGCAAACAATGCTTATAAGAGTTTTCTGGACTTATTTCCAATCAGTCACAGAAAACACTTTATACTTGTAGTTCATAGGTACACTGAAGCTACATGTGGCTACACAATATCTACAAGTAATGGTATATAATGCATTAACTCAGGTAATCCATTCAAAGAAGTGCACATTACAGTAGCCCAAGACGTCAATAAAATTTGAGTCAAAACTAACGTTTGTTACAATAATTTTGTTAGTATTTTTGGCCATTTTTCAAGAGATTTTGCTGTTTTGATCACTCTCAATATATTTTGGTTTAATTACAATGGTGTTTGATAACATCACGTGTTGTTAAAGTTGCCTGACATTTCCCCTAATGATTCTCTTTCAAGCTCTTTATAACTTTACCGCACCAAACTCTATCTGCCAGAGCTGACGTCTTGCATGACACACAGCAAAAGCAATGACACTCACAGTTCAACCTCCAGGACCTTGTCCTGCTGCCCTGAGGCATGAGATCATCCCACCCTCCTCCTCCTCCTCCCCTGCTCACTAAGCAGTGAAGTTTCCCACACTGACTGCCTTTATCATGCACTCCTAACTTTGATCCTCCTGCACAGACATGTTCCTACTAAGACTTTATGGAAAAGAGAAGTTACTCTGTACACTGCACACACAACTTTGCATTCAGTTATCTTCCATCTGGACAATGTTAAATTTAGCATTTCTTTACTGATGTGCTTGGCTCTGTAACAGTAATTTACATTTTTGTGTGTGTGTGTGTAATAACATTCAGGGAAAAAGAAGCAACGCAGGTGTACAACAACCATATTGCAGCATCTTGTGGAATTCAGCTCACAAGCTGCATTCTTTCAGCACCTACTCCTGCAAAAGTTACTTCAGCAATAAGTGATATGAGTCTGGCTGTGGTAACTGTCTCTCAAACATGACTTGGACTGAACAGGACAGGAAAGAAAAACAGGAGTTTCAGTTGTTAACTGTGACTTTCAGATCCATTTGTGTCACAACAGTGTCAAAAAGCATTTGGAAAGACAAAACACAGTCTTGAGTCCTGAATGCTCATAGAGCATTCACCACTTTAGTAAATACTTATTTATTAAGGACTACTTCAGTAAATAAAACAACCAACCAACCACACAGAGACACAGTCTTTGAGCCAAAGACTTTCCTTAGGAAATGTGAGATTCAGCCAAGAAAAATGCCTCTCTCTCATCTTCTCTGGTCCTCCCCATAAATAATACACCACTGAAGATCTAACACCACCTCAGAAGCACCACGAAGTACCACGGTCACACCTGAACCGGCTGGTTTCAGGTACAGCACCAATAGCAGGATGGCAGGGCTGGCAAGGGAATCAACAGGGCTCACCTGACCAAACCAAGTGGTTTTTTATTTACCATGTGGTAATAAAATTCTGCTGCCACATACACTCAGTGCCAGGACACGTTGAGAAGTAGCCCGGTTGAAGAAGGCAGGACTGCTTGCCAGATTAGTTCCCCGTAAAGAGGCCAGCTCAAAGTCCTTTACTGACCAAGATGATGACAGAGGGGTTGTGAGGGCAAGCTCAGAACACCTGCAACACAGCCTGTGGTTCAAATAGACACAAAAGGATGTGTGTCTCTGTTCCGAACAGGGGTTTATATTCCCCAGATTGATGACTTTAAAAGGAACACAGAGTAGAGATGTCCCACTGTGATTTATGCTGCACTCTGCTCTCACGCTGCAGCCCTGGCAGGAGCAGCAGCAGAAGGATCGATGCTGCTGGCTGGGTCTGCCCACAGGGAATGAACCTGCTCTGGAGGCAGCACCACGAACAGAGACAGCTCCTCATCAGAGCCAACAGCTTGGAAACATCACAGGGAGATAACCCACACAGATCCTCAGTGACCTTCGCAAATATCTCCACAAAGTTGCCCACGATTGAAGAGAAAGCTATATCGGTAACAAGTGTTGAACACCTCAAAGCAAATACTTCAGACTAATAATAGCCATTAAAATGTATTTTCTCAGCAAAATGTAGCCATCCAATCAGGAAGAACAACTGATGTCACCAGATCATAAGCAAACACAGGTGAGGACGCCCAGTCTTTAGCAGCAAAGTAATCCTCTGTCACCCTATTCAAGATCAAAACCTGAGAATATTCAGAATACTATTGGAAGAACAATTCTGTTTGAAGCTCACTAAGTAAATCCCAGATTTTTATGTGAAGTAATTTGATTCTATTTTTATCTATTAAAGAACATTTGGATTAACAGATTGAAAAAGTTCATTCACAGCTTTATATATATATATATATTTATATATATATATGACTGTTACAAATCCTCCCCCCCTGATGCCCATATAACTAAGAAAAAAAATCAAAGCAGAAATTACATTTACATAGTCTTGAAAATATTTTAAAATCATCATTAGCATGTGTGATTTCATCTTATTTTACTTACGAGACCAAAGTTGTATCCTGAATGCCATTTCTATAGAAATTGAGTGCCAAATATTACAAAATTGCCATTTTACTATGTAAAAATATCTTGCCAGCTCTCAAGCAAATTAAATTTAAAATTAAACTTCAAGCCTTTGCATGCCACCATAATATTTCAGGCAACAACTTCAAGCAAGGAAAAGCAGAAAGCAGACTGTGCGTATACTACAGTTCAAAATAGATTTCTCATGTCAAATGGCATAGTTTTTTCTTTTTTTTCCATTAAAGAGTTATTTTAAATCTTCTGCTGAATATATTTACATGCCTAATGAAACCTCTCCAGTGATTCTTTTTGAATTACTATATATGCTTTAACACTGCATACACTAATAGCATACACATATATACAAATCCACACACAAATGTATGCACTCGTGCACACAATATTCATGCAAAAAGAATTAATGGATTTTTTTGACTGGATGCTACCCCCTGTAAATATGTTAAACGTGAATAGTGCTCATGGCTGGGTTCATTAACTAAAAATCTTGCTGTTGTCTGCACAATTCGTGTTGCTCAAGTAAGAAGGCATGACATGTAAAATGCTAATTTACAGACTCAGTTTTTTTTCAATTTACCATCAGGGTCTCCCTCCATGAGGAAAATCAGTGGTCACTCACTGTAATTCTCATCAAGTAACTTAAGCTGAGACCTCACACAGTACCTGAAGATAAGACTCTGCAGGTAGTCTTCTCCGAGAAAAACAGGGAAGAAAAAATTAAAAAAAGGTTTTGAATGAGCTCCAAGCACATTTTCTGACATGCTGTCAAGGAAAAATAATATTCAAAAGCCACAGTCCACTGTGACTGACAAACATCCCATCTTTCAAGGGAAGAGTCATACTTAGAGTGGCAGCTAATGGTCATTGTAGATAACTCCTCTCACAACTTCAACTATTTCTTCTTCAGTGTTTTTCCTAAAATCCCGATCTTCAGAACCCCTGCAGTCTGAGAGATCTACTCACATCCAGTCTGAGAGTTACTCTGAACACCCAGAACAAATCTCACTCTATCAATTAAGTTTAGACCTCATGTCCCCTCTATAGGTCGATGCAGCATTTGATAAACAGATTCGATTAAGAGATTAACTTCAAACCCCCATTATTTCTCCAAACTAGAACAGCAGTAGTTCCATCATTCCCTAAAACATTCCAGGACTTCACTCTACAACAGTTGTACCAGCTGCCTCGTCTATAAATACCTATGACACCCAGCTACTTCGGGACCATAAATGGCAACTTCCTGCTCAACAATTAACAAATACCTAAATAATTTATTTATTGGTTTTGTCTTCCTTTCAGAGATGCAGCTCTGTGCTGTATTTAACTTTCCACAGGGTCTCACCACCTCCCTGCCCCTTGATGTACAAACTACTTCGGTTTCAAAGATCTCCTCTATAAAGGGTGAGTTTTCAGCAGCAACCTAATTCTTTTAAATTCTTTTCTGTCACCTCTGTTAGTTTATCAGAGCAGTCATTAAGCCTGGGCATTCTGAGGCCGGTGGGTATATCTGAGCTAGCCCACTTCGAGCTAATTGTGTTCCATTTGACATTCTCCAAGCACTGACAGTCCTCATTCAAGCCAAGTGTGAAAGTTTTTAAATTAGCTTTCACAGTTTGATTCACAGACAGCAAATGCAAAATGGCATAGGATTAATTTTTCCCCAACAACACAGTGTAACAAAATAGCCCAAAGGCTATTTTACTTCATTTGCTTTAACTATTAGGGAAGATTCACAGCACAGACAATGTTCCAACAGAGACAAAAGCTCCAGAGGACTTTCAAAGCTTAGTATTGCCCCCATTAATTAAAGCACCATACGCCTGTACAGCCTTTCCACTTTGTCACTACATGTTAAAATGAAAGTCTAGACCATTTTAGACAAGCCACACTGATTATTGCTTAAAACATGAACATACCAATACAGTCTTCTCAATTTTATTATAGAACACATTTTTATTACATTATAAAAAGCATGGCATTTGACTTAAAATAGGCTATATAGAAATCCACATTTTCTTGAAGAAGTACAAACCTTGATTTCACATGTTATCTGAGTGTCTTTTTACTGGTCTGCCTTCATCTGCCAGGATACAACTTGAATATTGAATTACCTATTGCAAAATTGATTTGGTCACTTCCAGCAAACAATGGCAGAGCAGGATGGAAATTTAGCTTTCTTGGCACTTTTCTTTTTCCCAGCCATTACCATCTGGCACATACACTGAGTTTATATGGTCAACTTTCTGAACCTGCAAAGTCTCTCAAACAAAACTTCCAAGTACACGAATTTCCCTTTGAGCAAGCACAGAAGGTGTGTGTGAGCAGCTCCACCAACAAATTGAAAAGTCTGTCACATATTGAAGCCTCTACACTTCAGTCTTCAGAAGCAAAATATTTCTCTGGTTTCAGAGGCAAACTAAAATCTCCACCAACAGTTTGGCTCACCTTGTCCAAGTACGTATCAGAATATTTCACATAAAGTCCAAAACTCACAAGCACTCTTTAATTCAAATTAGTTCCAATACTCTAATAACCAATAATTCCAACATAATCTAATAACTGTATCAATAGTGGTAAGTCACATCTCAGATGGGAACTATCTTAAGGTATATAAAGTATTTACAGTGAAATGTAAAAAAATTTTGCCTGCACAGATGAATTCCAGCTCCATACTCCAGATTCCAGATTTGACGTAGGATATGCAGGTCACATCTGACAAACTGTAAAGTCAAAGGCTCACCTGTAAATGTCAAAATGTTAGTCACTGAGGTTGATATAATTCAGGCAATTCTTGACAGGATTTAGAATACTAATCTCAAATATTAACCTAGTTTTACAAGTTTTGCAATTTTTTTCCAAGTAGATTCGCAAGCAAAGAAAATCATGAAATGTGTTTGTTAAAATTTTTAAAAAGAATCCACACTATTTAGTGAAATGTATTTGCAGGACATTTTAAGAAAATCTTGGAAGTCTTTCTTCAAGCCAATTCCACTATAATGCAAAGCCACAAACAAGTCAATGAGACCCAACACCAACATCCCTGTCTGTCAGCAGGCACTCGAGGCAAGAGGATACCCTTCACATACAAGATCACTACAAGATCACACACAAAACCCATGAACTAGTCAGGTTTACTTTGGTTTTTTTTTTAATTTTAGAACATTTAAAAATGTGATGAGTTTACATTTAGAATCTCCAGTTGCTGCAAAAATCCTCTACACATAAACCCAGAAAATAGGAATACAGCTTGTGTGAACAGCACTAAGTTAGACCTCCAACTAGCCAGGACCAGGCTGTGAAAAGTGAGCCCTGACAGTGGTGGGCAGGCTTGGCCAGCCTCCTTGAAACAGAGCTGGCACAGTTGGCACACAAGCAGTGCTCCTGCTGCCTGGATTAAAGTTCATTTGGGTACAGCTACAAAGGCCAGAATTGCAGCTCTCCACGGTAATAGAGAGCAATTTGGATATGTCTTTATAGTCATTTCATGAAATCTTTCCTGATGATGTTTATGGAATGAAACAGAAGATGAAATTTCACTGACCTAAACATATGAGAAAATCTAATTTAACACAGACAAAATAGACAACTGTAAAACATGCTACTTTTAAAAATAAAACCATTTCTCTAATGCCTTTGGACCATTGGATCTTTTGTGTAACTACAGACAATATAAATCCTTAAGACAATCATGAAGTTTTACCCACCCAAATATAACCCAGCCCTCTACATGTGAAACTTCTCTTTCGATGGCAAGTACAACTCAAATGTTTCTGAATTAACTTCCAAAGCTTTTATCAGCTTTACCAGCTCAGATGGTAAAAACCAACGGGTTATTTGAGAGCTAAACTTGTCAGAAACTTCAAGAGAGATACAATCCAATTGTTATTGAAAGTTATGAATACAGTTTTCTGGTCACTTCATGTCAGGTGCTAACAGACATCAGAATCACTGAACAACACATTCACACATGAGACATGGAGTGCTTGTGAATATTTATGCTTAAGAAACTTTGAATTCTATCCAATTGTAAATGCCACAGTGTAACTGATCAGTCCTGATAATGAAAGTCTTCCAGAGTATTCTCGATTTTCAAAACAAACTGACACTTTTACCTTCCTGCATTTGGCAGGAGTTGATATTACAAGAGAGACATTACCTAAAACAGAGCCTTGCAGGGGAAAAACTGCTGAACAAATACTCAAATAAGCAGAAAAACGAAATCACTGCTTCAACATACTATTTTATATATTGACTAGATGTTCTCTGTATGTGTGTATATGTAAAAGCCTGTATCTACTTAAGACAGTCTTCAACTGGCAATCTGTAATCAAAAATAGAGTGTCGGTTGAACTAAATGATACCAAAGAAAGAGTTAACACGTAATCGTCACTCAGTTTAATGCAGTTCCTGATCTGTAACAGCATGGAACAACAACTTCAAACCAGCTGTGCAGGGCAACAGAGTTCTGCCAATTTACACTGGATCCAGGATCTGTCCCAGCATATAGTTCCTTCATTCACTTCATTAAATCATGTTTGCCAGCAACTACAAAGTCCTAATGGGTGAAGAAAGCTATTCTGCACTTGTTGATTGCCAAGGCATCTGTGCAAACCCAGTGAAATGGAAAGAAGCGAAGCAAGGAACCCCACTGTTACAAATAAACCTAAATCAATACAAATAAAACTTAAGCACTTGCCATGTATGGCTGACTTCTTGCAAAGTGTAAGAGCTATCAAGGCCTGGTTTTAGCCTGAAACTACCTAACAATGTTTAAATAAAGCGGTTGATACTTTACCAAACAATATTTTTTACATTTAACTTTCCTATTGCAAAACAGTGTCAATATTCAAGTGGTAAATCTTCAAGATGACTTAACATGCTGTGTTTCAGAAAAGTTTGTTTTACTTTCGAGGCATTACCAAGCTACTTCTGTTTTCTCACTAAGTTCAGTGCTGTTTTATTTTCACAGCTTTGAGAGAACCACAAACCTGGTAGAAAATCTGCAGCTTTGCTTTGTGATACTCCTATTTCCGAGACAACCAGCACCAAGCAATAGTACAAATCCAAGAAGAGGAATCTCCAAGAGATGTTATACTTCCATGAGCAGCTGTTAATGCCAGCTGCAGCAGCCAGAATATCAATTTCCCCATTGCAAAAATCTAAGAAAGCATGATATAAAAGTGAAGGCAGCTTTATCATTACCTGCCTGTTCTCATTTCAGAAAGCTGTTTCCCCTTACCTTCTTTAAGTATCTACTAACAATTTTTTTCATTGCAGTTCATCTTGAAAATTAATCATCATAAATTTAAAACCATTTTCTTGCAGATCTGTCAGGTCTGTAGTGCTATTTCATTTATTACAAGACCACATGATGCATCAGAGCTCAGTATTTGAACATGACATATTTTCACTTTGTTGTGATACCACATTCGAAAATTGTTCCTATCAATCTTTCACTGGAGCCAAAACTTAACTGTCTTGTTCACTGAAACATTAAATGCCAAGTCACACAGATGAATAAAAGCATCTGCAAGATACAAACATTTTCAAGTTTCCTTTTGAAAGGGTCTACAGAAGAGAACCCACAAAAGTGAACAGAGTCCACAGTGAGTACCAAAAGCCATTATTTGTAACCATTTCAGCCATCAGATCACACTGAAAGTTAAAAGCTTTCCTGAACAGGCTGATCCTTAAGTAGGATTTTGGAAGTGTTTACAGTTCTGATTTCCAAAAAAATACTACAACTTCTGTGCATTTGCCTGACTCAGCTTATGCATTGCTTAAAATCTGTGATTTTCTGCATCGTTCACCAGTGAGGAGTAAAACCCCAACAAACAGGCCATATACTTACAGTCCCCATAATGCATCATTTTCTCTCTAAACAGTGGCAGCAAACAGGCACATCCAATACTGTACTACTTTCTTCTCTCATTCATGACGATTTCACACACAGGTTCTTTGACTCTGAAAAAGAAGCATTTCCCAGGTTCTAAGGACGGAGGTACCCCAACCAATCCATCATGCTTTGTGTGCTAATGATAGACTCATGCATAAGAGGCACCAGGAGCAGTCAGAGGCAGCAGGCATGAAAAGGAGTGAATCAACTGTCAAGGGTTGTGATCTGAAGGACTGCAAGGCTGTGATTAGAATTTTCAATCAGGACTTCCACAATTTATCATGCTACAAGGGAAAAGGGGGGGGCCACACACATATTTCTTCATCAGCCCTTCCTGCTATGGGCAAAGCGAGTGCTAAGGCATTAAAAACAGGAAATCTGAACATCTTAGGCTTATAAGCACATACTCTTCAGGGAGTGGGGAGTAAAAGATTTTCTGAGACTGCAGAGCTACTACTTTTTGTCTGCACATCCAAAATTGAAACAGGATTATTTGCAGCACAGCTTTTGATACTATGAAAGAGAAACACAGCTCTTCCTTCTCCTCTTACAGGTATACTCAGACACCTGAGCAAGAAATAGCTCTGGAGACCTTTGACAGTTGTCTTTAGGGATATGAAATGGAATAAAACCCACCAGGAATCCTACATCAGAATTTGCTAACACACTCTGTGAAACTTTAGAAAATAAAAAGGCAGAGGAAATACAGGGGAAGTATTCTCATAGCCTGTATGAAATCACCTGCAGCACTTGCCAGGAGGCATACAGTCACATTTTCAGATGGTACAAAGGAGCAGCAAGTTTACTGAGCGCACAAGTTCACAGCAACCAAACACATGGTCTATCTGTGGTATTGGTTTGTCTTGGTACTATTACCTCTGCTCAGTAATTTTACATCTCAACAGCCTCAAACAGGACTTGGGCTGGTTCTGCAGCTCTGCTACCACCTCACTTGAAACCATGAGAGTCTCAAAAGCTCTTCAGATATTTTGATGCTTCTTCCTCTCCTTCCTCACCTATGAAACACAGTAACTCCACCTCTCTGGACACAAATTTTGCAGGAACGCATTCCCAGATGGGACTGCTGCCTCAGAAAGGATGACCCCCAAAAAAATCAAAAAATGCCAGCCCAGCAATTAGGAACTGGGTGCTGGTGGCTCAGAGGAAATGCCACAGGCCCTGTACCCACGTCACCACAGAGTCTTTGTCTCAAACTCTAGATCCAAGTGACAGACCAGGCAGATTAGATATTTATTGAAATATATGAATGAGGTATTATTTTAAAAGGCAATTTTCATGTTAAACTATGAGTAATGAACAGTAAAGACAGATCTTATTTACATAATTAATGTTTCAGTTATTGATATTCCTTCAGAGGGTCACTGTCTTTTTTCTCCAAGTTAATTAATTAATAAAGCAACTGCTTTTATGTAGGTAATTGTAATTGCTTTAATACTCAAAGGCATGTAAAATATCTGCCTTTTTTCCTTTAATGTTGCAACTGGAGTGACACAACGATGATTTGCATAAATATAAACACTGAATGGATCCATTTAACTCCTGACTAGAAAGAAATCCTTTAAAGGTAACAGGAAAGAAATACATTAATTATGGACCAACGTGGGAATCTGAGCAAGACCACCTTTTGTCCTTGCATCACAATAATCATATTTTCCCTAACACAAATCTCAGCTTCAAGACACTAAACTGCTTATGGTGCAAATCTGGTCTCACTTTTAGCTGAAGATTGGTCTGAGGAGACAGAAATACTTTAAGAAAGAACAGACTTTATGGACAAACAAACACAAACCAGAAAACTGTTAGCAAGCAGAAAGCTTTAAACACTCAGCATTTCACCAGTAACTCAGAACTCTTTATTTTTTCTATTATGAAATACGCAAACAAATCCAGCAAGAAGAAGCTAGATCCTATAAAAACCTGTTGCAGAAAAACTTGTTCCCCATGGTAAATGCTATTCAAGCCAGGTGAGATGGTTACTTTGCTCAGTAGCCAGAGCTCACGCGCTCCTGCAAAACAATCTGGAAAGGTCTAGTGGACGCATTTTCTTGAGGAAGAAAGGACGGCTGAGAGATCAGATGGAAGCTTTTCTCCCCCCCCCTAATTAGAGACAGTACTGAGTGACCAGCTTCAGTACGTGATGAACACCTTGATCCATGAGTTAATTTAAATTCTGCACAGCCTGCCTGTGAGCTATGGGCTAAGAAGCCAGTTACTACAGCTTCTTGTCTGTAAATCTCAGTCTTGCTCCACTCACAGTCCACTCAAAACATGACTGCAAAAAACATTTTAGTGGCCTCTTTCATAATTCTCACCCTGATGTGGGAGAATGACACTGGGATTATCATTTTTATCACACATAATATTCCTAAACCACTAATAACTTGTACTCATCCTTTCCTATCTATAGCACCACAGGTTGCTGCCAAATAAACATCTTCAGTGCCACGCAGTTCTCCAAAGCCAATTATTTGTTGCTAAAATTCCATCTTGAATATGTTATTTATTGTGTAATCTAATCAACAAGAAAGAAATGGTTAAAGATGTTGATATCTGAATACTGACACCACTGACTAGCTCATAACCACAGTCCCATCATTCTGGTGTTTCCTCATCAGAAAATTGCTACTGTCTCTACTATCAAAACATAATTGAGGGGCGTTGCCCCTGTTTTATACAATGTCTAGGATCAAGCATGGAAATAAAAGGAAGGAGGGCTCCAATGCAACTCCACAATTCTAGGGTAGGGGATAGCAATACAGAAAATGAATGTTATTATTTGTATTTTGCACCCATCTGCACCATATCAGCTGCTAAAACCTTGCAAAATATTCCAGACATTGTCAAGAACCATTTCAACCTGTTTTCAGACTGTAAATCTCAAATCTGATCTCTCTCCAAGAGATTATAACAAAACGTGAAATAACCTAAATATTGAAAGTCATTTCACAGAAAATTGAAATAGATACTGTAGGGAAAAACACATTCCAGGCTTGCAAATTCTCTCTTTTACGTAATCCTTCTCCATACTCTTCCAGGGGACTATCTGATCGATCTCTCTCTCTCTCACACAGTATTTTTAACCACTGCAGATCTTTTCAGCCAGTGGTTGGTTGTGTTTTCAACTGGTGGTTGTAGCAAGTGGCATTCAAACCACGCAGGAGTAAGGAATGCAGCCACTAAGTAGATTATGAATAAACCACTCAGGTAGTCTTTTCTGTGTTTCTCAGTAATCACTCACAGCCAAGGAGCACGATAGAGATCTGCTTCTTCAGTGTCTCACTTCTAAAGGATCGATGTGCTTCGAACACAGGCACTACAGGACTTAATAGCAAGTTTTAAGTGCTTCTTACAAGACAAGGGTCTCCTCTTGTTGCAGGCATCGAGGAGCTAAAGAGCTGCTATCACTGTATATTTGTGCCTTTCTGTCAGAATCATACTTACTAAACAAAAAGAAGCTACAGAGCACAGATCCAAGAGGAGATATAAATGAAATTCTAGATTAACAAAGCACCATTAAATCAACTTAGTAATTTTATCTCAAGGGATAATAATTTGGCTTGCAGTGGTGGGCTAAATAATGCAGTTCAACACATTAAGAACAGATCTGTATTCAGACTGAATGGACTGTTAGCTCAGAAAAAAAAGACAGGAGGGAAAAGAAATGCTGAAGTAGTTGTTTCCTGCCCACAGCACATTTTCTCTTCTCCTTTATCTGCCACAACTATGATATTCATATATCTATCATCATATCTTGCACTTTCCCTATGAAGGAGACAAAATAGGCCTCAAAATCTGTCTTAATGGGTGCCACCAAAAGAAATATCAAGTCATTTGGATGCAGCATCTGTAACAGGCATAAAACATCCAGAAATCAGTGTAATCAAGAACTGGGTCTTCTCCTTTGCCATCCACTCCCTGCAATAAAATGGGCTGCTTTCATCTTTCATCATTTCATACCACAGATACTTTCACTTCCCCAGAGTGCATTTAGCAGCAAACCTGGAAATTTCTCCTCTGACCAAGAGGCAAGTCCCCTTTTCTCTCCCTGTAGTCACAGTTTCAGCCATGCAGTGTTCCACGAGGCAGTAAAAAGTTTCCCTACTGTCAGCAATAAAAGCTTCTCCTAAAGTAGTTCTTTTTCTTTGCAGCCACATTTTCATCAAATTTTAGTGCATGCATTTTATGAAACTGTTTGAAAACCTCAGGATTTAGGTTAGAGAGAGAACATGAAATGTAGGCTAGGCTAGAGTGGGCTTTCTAGGGAATACCCCACTAAAGCAGTCTCTTGATAGGTAAGGTATCTTCCTTACTGTAAAAGCAATGATTGTTGAGCACAGATTTTCACTGGGCTCTGGAGATTTAAACTCTTAGAAAGACCTAATTTCATTCAGAACTATCTGCTTGCTTCCTCTGGATTTTATATCTGTATGAGTTCAGATGGAACGTAGAATTGGGCAAAAGAAGGGATTATACACCATTAGAAAAAAACGTCAGTTGAATTTTTCTACCTCTTATTTCTATCATCTAATGCTGTCAGGTCTGCTATAGCATATTTTTTGCTTTGACCATCTAAGAATTATTATTTTTTCAGATTAAAACCAGCACCTCATGGGGGATGTAAAATTACATGATTTCTATTGCATCAAAGTCAGCAATGAAAACTTAAATGTATCTGTTCCTATTCAGGGATACCTATGAATATTTTTGAAGCACAGCTATCATATTCCACCAATGTTTTTACTCCTGTTTTTTTTCTCTAGTTGAGTTATATTTTTTTACTCCAAAAGGCATTCACTGGCACACATATTCATACCACCTTCCCTACTGCAATTCATTTGGTGCAGTCTAAACATTCTGCAATATCAACGTCCTGGATACAGTTAAAAACTTCACAGCTGTATACAGTCATAAAGAATACAGACAGATAACAAAGAATTTCTAACGCCCTGCCTTTTAATGCTTCATATCACTTCTTTTGTGATGAAAACCCTGTAAGTGAAAGGATTCCAGACTCATCCTTTGTGCTGCCTTTTCAGGACATGCTGAACATCAGAAGCTTCCCACAGACTGTGTGCAGAGTGGGTGACAAGACACACTCTAGTGGGGTTTTTTCCCTTCTCAAGATTTCAGCACACATGTATGACCTCCACAGTTTAACTGATGACTATTCAGCACATCAGTTACAAAAAAACAGCCATTCTCATTTCCTTTTCGCTCCTCCTCAAAGAAATAAATCAGTATCTTGACTGATTGAAACACTTAGCTGCCAGTCACTTCGCTTTGTCCCCTCACTGCCTCACACCAGCCTGTGTGAACTCAAGAGACGCAGAGAAGTGATTAAATTGTAACACGGAGCCCTGAGAGCGATACCTAAGTGAGCAGTTACAAACAAATACCACAGTTCTTCATAATTCGGTAAAATGCATTATTTGATTTTGTGTGTGGTTTGGAAAGCCAGTCAAAGCAGCAGTGCTTTTTTACTAATGCAATAACATTACTGCTTAATGGTGGAAAGCACAGGAGAGCAATATATGGCCTACAAATACGAGTAAAATGTGCAAGCTTAACAATACGAGTTTATCTTCCTTATGAATTACCTAGGCAGTGCTTTTATTAGATGAGATCCATTGTTTCCTGATCTGCAAATTACTTCCTGAATCTATTAACTATAATGGGAGAAATGTATTTTTCAGTCTTGCCCTCTGAAAAAAACCCCCACAATAAATCAGTCTAAGCAGGTGAGACTAAACTGGCAACAAGGCCAAGGTATTTCAAGTATGCAATCTCTGGCTCCCTACAACACTAAGGGATTTATTTTTAGGATGGGAGCATAGAAATGAAAGGATTTAAGTGCAAATTATCCAATGATAGTATAATTCTGGAGTATTACCATGCATATGAAGGATTATTGAAGATCAGGTAGGATTTTTCTTGCTTTACTTCAGTCACCTCCAGGGAAACAAATTCTGAAATGCTCCATAGGAGATAAAGAACAACCTGAGTACACTAAAAGACTCATGGATATAATTCCATGAACTACAAGCTTTCTTTGTAACTCAGTTACCTTAAAGTGCACAAGACTTTTATCACAGTCCTTGTATTTCATATGTCTTTGAAGGGTGACATTTCCACTCACTGACTTGGCATTTGCATGTCTTGAATTCTCTAGTGAATGCAGGAGTAGTATTGTTTTTGTTTATATCTTCCGCCAACTGAATTCCAACAACACATCCCAAACTCACTTTCCTAAGCAAAATGCTTCAGACATGTATAGCCATTAAAAACTACAGTTATTATCCTGAAAAATGTAGAGGTGGAGGTACTTTTACAGATTCCTGAAAATTGAAGTCAACAGTCAATACTGGTATTAGGTGGCAGAAGACAGAATCATAGAATGGTTTGGGTTGGAAGGGACCTTAAAGATAATCTCAGTCCAACCCCCTGCCATGGGCAGGGACACCTTCCACTGGACCACATTGCTCCAAGCCCCGTCCAACCGGGCTTTGAACACTTCCATGGATGGGGCAGCCACTACTTCTCCAGGCATTCCAGTGCCTCACCACCCTCACATTTACTATGTTCTTGCTAATGATGTAACACTTGCCAAGAAAACTCTTGATAAGAAATATCTGAATCATCACAAGGTAGTTTGGCAGCATCAGAACTGCAAAACAATTACAAAAGGTAAAGCATCTGAATCTGCCCAAGAACTACGACTACACATACCTCATTCCTTCTGCAGAAGCTCTCAATCACTTTCCAGGTGTAAGAGTTCATCAAGCTTGTTCCATTTTCCAAACTCCTCATATTTTACATTCTCTTCTAAGACCCAAACTCCAGCATAGTTTGAATTCTTCTCTTTCCCATCAACTGGAGTCAACAGGACACTTGGTATCTATGACCCTTGTGTTCCACCTCACAGGAGTCATCAGCTGTTAACACATGTTCCATTGACTGAAACAACCAGACCCAGAGCACCTTAATGAGTACATAATCCCTACACAATCTGCTCTTCCAACCACCTCTTACATCTTTGATCTCAAGGTCTGACATATCACCAGGAATTCTGTGCAGTTTATTTATGATGCTGCTATGAACAGTAACACTGCTAAATAACTCCTTTAAATAAGTTACCTCCAGAAGGTACTAAAATGTGCATGCACATTCCTATTAACATTGTCCTGGAAAATGGACTGTTTCTTTAATTACTGCTCTGAACTGAAATTACACAAAGCAGTGGATGTGACAGCAAGAGGTTTGTCTTTCCATCAAGGCACCCAGAAAGCTGCTGAGTTTGAAAGTATAAAATACATGTATCAGACCAGAGAAAAAAAGGAATAGATTTTGACGTGAAGTCTTGTATCACAAGAACCAGAAGAGAAGAATTTTGAAGGGCTGTTTAATAATGGAGGACTTAGGAGGTTTAGTCTGGGAGTCAAGAGGTAAAAACTGCTTCAGGGGAGGGGAAGGATTAGAGTGAATGAGACAATCATCTGTAAGAGAGGAGCTGCATCCAGATAAGGAGCCACGAGGAAAGGAGTGCTAACTCAGGGTACCAGGAAACAGATTAAGAACTCTCGTCAAGAACATGCATCTCATTTGCCTCTGTTTAGGGCCACAAAGAACACAGCAGAAGGTGCTGTCACAGCCGCTCAATTACACAAATTGTGTAAGCCTGTTCACAGGGAAAAAAAACCAAACTGGACCTGATGATGCACATGGATCTCAACACACTGAGATTTGATGTTCCTCTCCAGAAAAGGAGTTGTAATTTCCTTACTATATTAAAAGCAAGATCATCCTACCATTACTGCTGTACTTCTTGTTGAATATTGTAAGCTGAATTATTCCAAATACTTAATTTCATTAGATGAATTTTCTAAGAAGACATAAATTAGGGCATATGGTTCATAATATTTTCACTTCCTTTCCCGGTAACCCATTTCACTAGTTTTACACTTCATCAATTTAAGCATTATAGCTAATACGTAACATTTAACTCTGTCACAGGAGGGAAAAAAATCCAAGTGTCTCATTAGGAAGCTATGATGGCCATTTCAGAAAGTGGTGTTACATTTTTCTACCTACATCCAATATACATCAGAAGCACATGCAGGGCTTACAGGCCTACAGGTTTCTATGCAGAGGAAAAGCTTTTTTTACTGCTCACTTGGGTACAAGGAAAACTGGATCCCCAGGGGACAGAATCCCTGTCTGTAAGATTTACAGCTACACAACAACAGCACAAAGTATTAAAGTAGAGTACGATAAGGTCTGTTTTACCACAGCATAAACCCAAGGGCAGGCAACATTTTATTTATGTTAAGCATAACACGTTCCTACACACAACTGAATCAGCAACAACAACATACGAAGATCACCTAATGGCAGGAAGAGCATCTCTGACTAACTCCAGTAAAGTTGGCAGCAGTTAACATCAGAAAAGCTGTTTTCTACCCAAACCTCTGCACTGAAACATGACAATGATCTTTGAAACATCAACAGGTGCCAGAAAATCATACAAGAACAGTAAGAAACACATCAAAAGCTTTCACAAAATATAAAGAAGGCTGAAGCCTAGATTACAACACACTGACTTAAAATCATTGCAAAGATACACAAGGAACTGTTTTACAAATCTTTGTGAACATATATGAACTCCATTTCTTCAAAATAAGCAGGATACATTTCTGTCACACACTAAGAATTCTTCTACAGGTTGTATTAGTGCCTTAAAAGCATCAGTGATCAATCCGAATTATCACAGGAGGGGATTCAGAGTCATGTCAGGTTTTTGAATGACAGAAACGTGTAAGGCTTTGCACTACAAAAAGACTGTTCAAAAATAGAATACATAACATAATCATCTACACATACTCCTGAAGAAGTAGGCCAGCAGGTAACACCTTTGAAAAAACAACTAAAAGGTATCCCACTCCAGTTTATTAACAGACATTACACTGTTTCACAAGTTACTGTTAAATACACAGTTATTTAGTGAATAAAAGGGAGGTCGTGGTTAATAACACATTGTACCTATAATGGCAGCTGTTTCTTTTCTGCACCCTGAGTCTTCCCTGAGCTGTTTTTCGCACTGTATTTTTGAAATATTATTGGGTACACTGTAGCACAGCTCCTAAGGCTATAACAACAAAATGTAATGGGCTTCTCTGACTTGAAAAGGGTAACCTTTGGCATGTTAGATTGGAGGTGGGAGGGTCAATAAGACACTTTTATAGGTGCCAAAATTCAAGAGTTTCTCTTCCCAAGTGTGATTTACAGCACAGGAAGGACATCGACCTGTTCGAGCAAGTCCAGAGGAGGCCACCGAGGTAATCAGAGGGATGGAGCACCTCTGCTATGAGGAAAGGCTGAGAGAACTGGGATTGTTCAGTCTGGACAGGAGAAGGCTTCAAGGTCACATAACTGCCCTTCAAGTACCTGAAGGAGCTGACAAGGAAGATGGAGCGAGACTGTTTACAGCCTGGAGTGACAGGACAATGGGGAATGGCTTAAACTGACAGAGGGGAGGGTTGGATCAGAGATGAGGAAGAAATTCTTCACCTGTGAGGATGGTGAGGCCCTGACACAGGCTGCCCAGAGAAGCTGTGGCTGTCCCATCCCTGGAAGTGTCCAAGGCCAGGCTGGATGGGGCTCTGAGCAACCTGGTCTAGTGGAAGGTGTCCCTGCCTATGGTGGGGGAGTTGCAACTGGATGATCTTTTAAGGTCCCTTCCAACCCAGGCCATTCTATGATTCTAAGATATTGTCATGAAACCATAAGATCCTGTTAGTGATTCCTACTTTCATAGAAAAGCTTCTCTATATCTTATATAATACATATATTAAATATATTAAGATCTTTCTTATAAGCTTTAAATGTTAAAAAAATGGAGAGAACAAACATCCTTGATTCATTCAGGCAAAACTGCTCCACTGCACAATTAGGCTCCTAGACTCCCAAGCATCCAATTTTCCTGTGCCTAGTTCAGTACTCCACGGGTAAGTTACACCTTCTCCCCATTGCAGTAGTCATGTACACACTATTTGCTCCTCAGAATGAGTGACCCTAATTCCTTTACCTGCAAGCTCTGCCCAGAGCCCTGCAGACTTCATACTGCACCATGACAAAGAAGTTTCTCTCTCACACCACTGCACAGAGATGCATTAACCAACTCTACAAGTTACTGCTTTTCCAGCATCTCACCAAAACATTACACCGGCATTTTTCACTTAACGGAAATTTCTTTTAAAAAATTACTTTGTGAACTCTACTACAAGTTGCAAGGCATTTTGGCCTCCCATGTCTACTATTTAAACTTCTATTACAATAAATAATATATGCAATAGATTAATATTTAGAAGAACTTTACTCTTCTACTTGCATCATCCTTATAAATTATTCTACTATTAATGAGTTGATCTCAACGTATTAGCACAAAAAATACATTGTTCTCTGTACTTCTCTGTAACCTATGTGCTTGCCTTCTGCTAAAAGCTTCTCTTCAAAGTGCTATTATTAATTGTCAAGCATTGGAACTGTTCCTCCAGACATCACCCCCCTTACTTTTAAGACAGGCAGACAAGATTTTCTCCACTTTCTGTAACTAAAGTACAAGCTAAAGTACATCTGAATACACAATTCATTCTATTCAGCACTGTCCTCTCCCTAATGTACTCAGTATAGCCAACCTCTTACAGGAAGCAATTGCTGGAACAATTAGGACTCTCATAAGGACTCAGCAAGATTAATACACACTATGTCGTCATGTCTGCATCTTATCTCATGCTGAGATGTTAAAGATCTGTGCCAGCAAGGACCAAAGCCTGTGCAACAACCTTCTGTAACTCTAGGCTGAACTTTTCCACACTTTATTAATGTGAAAACTTGGGAGCTATCACAAACTACTTCTATTCCTGTTGATTATAACTTAAAATTCAGTTGGTCTTTTCTAACACCTGTGACATTCACATCCAAAATGGGAAGGAATTCTCAGAGATCCTGAGTTTGTTTTGCTTCTTTCCAGCATTGTTTCAATATACAACAGTGACCCTACACAGATCTCCAGAATGGCTTTTTTTTGGTGAAGAAAGCAGATGTACACTAAATCAGCACAATTCCTGGTGGTTTCTTGATGCTCGTTTCTCCTAACAAACCAAGACTGTCTTGGAAAAATCCAGTGTTAGTATTCTTCATGAAAATATATGTGCATATATGAAAATGAGATACATTCATTATCATTCAATCTAAGAGTACTTCTCTTTAAATTAATAAATAAACACTGTGAAACAGCCAAATATAAAGCAGCATAGTCCACCAAAATGAGAAAAAGTCTTAGAGCTAGCCCATTAAAGACATTAAAATTGATATTACAGCCCTTTACTCATTATCTAAGTTGCAAATTATGTACATACTTTCAGCCACAAAAAAGAAAAGCAACACTGTATTCATCAATTTATTATTGTATTACTGGATCCACAAAACACATGACATCTGCGTGTACTATTTCCCTTCTCTGTGCTGTACTTCTTCCCACCTCCACCAAAAAGTTCCATCTAAAAATACTGATTAGCAGAGTCAGCCACCCACAATGTGTACGGGTCACTTGCAATCTGTTCCTTGAACTAGAGATGATCTTTGCAATAAAGAACAGAGTTAGTTCTCTACAAAGGCTTGAGCAGTATTTCGAAGCTTGATGCATATGATCTGCTTCCCTGGATTGCTGCTGTCTGGAAAAAGGCAACTAGAGTTCAGTGGCTGAGAACAGGATTCCTCTCACCTAAATTTTAGCTGTCAGGTCTGGACATCCTGTGTAAGTTAACAAACTCAGCTGTTAAGTTAACTCTTACATTAACAAACTCAGCTGCTGATGATGAATGACAGAACCATCCCATGGAATTTCCTCCCTCTGCAAACTCTTCACCTTATGCAAGAGTCAAACAAAACAAATTATGCAAGAATGAAACATGAGAAACGCTGCATTCAAAAGGGACAATCACATACAGGTAGATATTTGGACCGACAATCCTGCCACAAACAAACAAAAACCAAACAAACAAAAACCCAAACAAACAAACAAAAACCCCACAGGGCTCCTTTCGAAAATCACTTGCTTTTCTTCATCAAGCCCAAACTCAGGAGTGCTGAAGTCTCAGACCTATTTTGAGGCTCTGGCAGAGTTATTTTTCTAGTGTTCTTTCACATAAAAAGGATTTCATGTCCTCTCCAGGAGCATCCCGCACTGAAATCCAGAAACTGAAGCTTGGCACAGTGGGATTCACTCAGAAACAATTCTCACTTTTCTCTGAGGATCTCTATGCACCAAAATCAATTAGCATTTGCTACAAATGTAACATAGCAACAGCGGACAGGCCCTCATTTGATGTAAATCAGTGTAGTGGTTCTAATTTGAAAGAACTTCACAAAATTCCATCATCTGTAACTCTCACACAGTGCTGCTGAATAGCTCACTCCATCACCAGGGAGGTAAGGATCATAAAATCTGAGTGCCAGGAACAGTAAGTGGTCAATTCAATTTGTTACCCTCTTTAGGACTTCTCAAACATTTTATTTCTCTTGTTTTCACAAAGAAGAAAAATAGGTCAGAATATATGAAAACTATCACACAGGGATGGTGGGCAGAAAACTGTCCTGAAGCCATAATTTGAGATTTGATTACTTCAGCAACCACAATAAAAACCCATTCATAAAGTAATCTCTATTAAACTCATTGGTGTTTTTTTACTGTTTTTAAACTTGAGCTAACTGCCAACATGCTGTGTGAAGTAGCACTTCCTGTTGATTTGTTTTGTATTAATTATGGTGTAATTAAAAAGGGGAGTCTTTACTGCAAACATCTACCAGGTGTTGCAGGGGCCATAACATTTTCAAATGGCACTGTCAGTGTTACTGTGGCACAATGGACAAATTTCAAAATGTATGCACATCCACAGAAAAAAAATCCTAGAATGGAAAAACCTTCATTATGTTAAAAAAGGGGGAGGAATCCACCTACTGGCAAGACCCTTGATATTTGTGGTATAACTGCTACAGTTAAGACATGAATGCCTAACAGGTCATCTAATCATCTAGTGCCATTAAAAGGTTTGAATTTGCCAATAGCCCTCAAAGCTTGAAGAAAATTTTATTGTTACTGCCTTTTTTTAACTGTATATTTTGTTACATAAAGGCATGAGAGGGAAAAATCGAAATATAAATAAAATATT
Organism: Oxyruncus cristatus; assembly: GCA_013399855.1. Classification (NCBI taxonomy): domain Eukaryota; kingdom Metazoa; phylum Chordata; class Aves; order Passeriformes; family Cotingidae; genus Oxyruncus; species Oxyruncus cristatus. The sequence continues at coordinate 1,598,766 of VXAY01002647.1, forward strand.
CACTGCATTGACTGTTGATTTCCTGAATATCAGCTGGACTGCATTAAAGTTTAAAAAGTATTTTGTTTTTTTCTTAATTACCTTTGTGCTTGGCTTAATCATGTAGCTACTCGGAAATTCCCAAGCCCTGAATTCTGTACTGCATCAATGCACTGGAGTCCAAGTTATTAGTGCAAACCATCATCACTAACCTCAAGATCAAGGAAGCAGAGTCTCCTACTCCACCATAGCCACAAGCAAAATATGATAGGTTAAAAATGGTTTGATTTGTAAAGGTTATACAAGGAAATCAAAAAGAGGGTAAACCAAGTTCTTCATGCTAACTACCAGTTAAAAATATCCTAAATACATAGAAAGCTTTTGCTTCCTCCCATCAACACTGACAGGTTACTGTGAGAGAGAATTAAAGGAAAGGTATGAACTCAATGAGGGGAGAATTCAAGTGACCTACTGCATGTTAATCTGGCAAAAAGCACATGCCAATTGAACTGTTATGGCCAGTCTCCAGGCAGAGACAGACAGGTCCTGGAAAGGCTGTCAAATTACTAACACTGCCTGCTCCTGCAGGAGCACTGAGTCCTGCCGCCTCGGATCTCTTCATCCCAGCTTGATCTGAGCAACTACTTGAGGCACCTGAATAAATCCAATGAAGGGTTAAGAAGTTGAAGTGCTCGTTTTCTTTGCTGTTTTAGCATAGTTTATTCAGCTCCATCTCAAGTAACTAGGAATAGAAATGAAGGGTTCTTTTTTTAACGGTGTACTGAGATCACTCACAATTTCTCTCTCAATTACTTCAAGTGCTGAAAAAAAAAAATAATTTTAACCCCACAGGTTGAAAAACTACCAATATGATGCTGGCTATTCTCTAAGTAACTAATCTTTCAGTAGGGTAGAAGACAGTTATGTACAAGAAAAATAAGAAATGTGTATTGCATCAGTTGGATTCCCCATAATTGAAGTTCTTCATTTTCAAATGGGCATAATTAAAGTCTTTGCATTTCCAAATTCTACAAACTACAAACATCAACAATCTCATTTAAACATTTCAACTAATGGATAACATTATTTTTGGTAGGTACAACTAAGATAGATGTATGTTCCAGTAGTTACTTTATGCTGTGCATGAGTGATGCAACTTTTAACCAACAGCAGCTGGTGTGAGTGAAACCAGATGAACAGATACAATAAAAATAAATTCTCCCATGACTTGAATACAATAACACTGCAGAACCCATTGCAACTTTGAAACTTTTTGCACTTACTGGAAAGTTCAAGTATAACATCACCCAATCTGTTCCACAGCTGGAGAAGATGACCTTTCTTATTTTGTAGAGACCTAAACCAAGAAGAGTCACCTGGTGCCTGTCAAACCCATTAACTCACTAACCACTAACCCTGTCTAAAGGGGTGTTTATGCTCAGCTGTCCTAAAATGAAACTGGAGGGGAAAACAACCTCTAACTGGAAAGCCAATAGGTTTTTAAACTCTACATTTTAAAAGGGAAGAGCTACACTTTTAGGCAAAACCAGCAAGTCTTGGCAGAATCAAGCAAAACTTTCCTGAATGACACTGAATAAGTGCAAGAGTTCTGCAGCTGGGATACCTACTCAGTCAAAGAGCAAAGAACTGTTTTCAGGTAACTGTTGCTAGGATCTTGAATTTTTGCAGATCCACAACTTTCCTAAGCTTTCCAAGAATAAATCTGATAAAACTGAGCAGGTTTAGAAAGTTTTTTTCCATACACAGATTGACTGATAATCTTTACAGTGTATCTTGGGACACACACAGACTGGTGGGTCCTGCAATCTAAAGAGTAACACCAGGAAAGCGTTTTGCTCACCAGGAATTGCTTTAGGAGGCCACAACTGCAGTGCCTGGATGATAATCAGCTCCCAATTAGCTTCAAAACATGCTGACCCCCAACAAATACATTTAGTACCACTTATCATCAGCAACCCTGTGAAGATGAAATGCAGCAATCACCCACATCAAACCCCCACCAGTATTCCCGTAACACTGATGATAAAGGTAGTTATACTGCTGTTTGCTACAAAAAAGCATTTTTGGGAGATTCCAGCTCCATCTTTAGTAATAATGGAGGGACTTTGTATTAGAGGACTCTTGATTACCCTCAGTGCTAAACAAAGACACACTCACATTCAGGTATAAATAGTTTTAGCAGCCTTAGTATTCTGTCCTGATTGTCTCCCCCTTCACAAATGTCCTCTAAATGTAATTTTCCAGTAAGTACTCACTAAGGAAAAGCACCTCCTAAAACCACAGGGACATTGCCTAACATCTAAATCTGAAGTTTTTGCAAGAGAGCAATATGCCTGCTAAAAGAAAACAAAAGAGCAAGTGCACATGCATGATAGGATTATTTGATTCAATACAATATAAATTAGGTCAGACTCCTCTATGGAGAATTCTGTGTCAAGAACTAGGTGGTCCACTAAATTTCTACTCATTTGCCTTCAGGCTTGGGGAATTGCAAAGACTCTCAAGAAACTGATGTTCCTCTACCCACAAGAGTAATCACTATGTAGGGGTGGGGGGAATCTCTCAAGTTTAACTGCTTGACAATACCTGGAGACTGGAGAAATCTTTATATAATAGAAAGAGCAGCTAATAAATCCTTGCATACATATGAGATATACATACAATTATCCATACACACAGAGACATACAAAATTCAAGAGAATAAAAATCAGTGAGTGCTTTTGTGTATTTAGGTATTACACTGCCCTATTTTTTTATGTTGTACGTATATTAAAATCATAAACCCACAGAATGGCTTGGGCTGGAAGAGACCTGAAGGATCACCTCATTCCTTCCCCCCTGTCATGGGCAGGGACACTAGACCAGGTTGCTCCAAGCCCTGTCCAACTTGGCCTTGAACACTTGCAGCAACGGGGCAGCCACTGCTTCTCTGGGCAACCTGTGCCAGGGCCTCTCCACCCTCACAAGGAAGAATTTCTTTCCTATATCTAGCCTAAGAAAATATTCTTCTCCTTAAGAATATAGAACATTTGAAAAAAAATAAATATAAAAGATAAAATATCCTTAGGAAAAGTAACAATCCTCATTAACCCGACAGTAATGGAATTACTATCTCTAGAAAGTGCAAAGGATTACAGGCTGGAAACTCTGCCTGGAGCCTCCTCCCCAGCAGGCTTTTCCTGCTCAGGAACACTACACTTTTAAAAGCTTGCCCACAGTCATCATCCTTCCTGATTCTATAAGCAAGTAAAGTAAATCTTCATGCCTACAAGGGCCGTAAGTTCATGTCAAGTACTTCACATATCTAAGAAGAGGACTGAGTCAGAGCAAGATGTGACAAGCAGCCCTTCAGCAGTCCTGTTGCTCCACTGTGGATGAATCTGGTTAGGACGTGCAGCTGTCTAAGGAGCTGGGACATGGAGAGCTGCTTCCCCCACAGCGGGGGACACAAGAGCCTTCAGCATCTGCACCTGCACAGACACATATGGGCCATTCCAGGGTATGAGCTTCATTCTAACTCCTTGAAAAGCAATATATTGAAAAGCAATATATTGACAAAAGCTGACAGGTCTCGCTCTGATCTGGTTCTTCAATATGGCACAGACTTTGAAACATGCACCACTGCAAACAGCCTGGACAGACCCCACCACAACCACCAAGGATTTGTGCATGTGGCTGAACCACTGAAAATAAACTAAGTTAAGGACTTTTCATTACATTTGTTTCTACTGCACAGTTGTAAGCAATAAACACTGCTTATAACCTGCAACACTTGAAAATGTGTTTGATGCCTGTGTAAGATTAGATACACAGACACGGGTACCTTTCTTGGAACTCAGAGTATTGGTTTACTCACCTTTTCTAAGTTGTGACAATTCTGCTGCCTTTAAACAGAAATGGAAGATTGATTCATGGATGAAATTCTTAAACCACCACCATGGAATGTAATTTTGCTGCAGCTAGACTGGGCAAAAACTAGTGTTAAGGACAAAATACAGAGCTGCAGGCTCTCTATGTGACAAGTCGTAGTATGGAAATGAAAACATTTCAATCTGATTAATTACTTGGTTTAGAATATATGCTTTTCATTCTACTGTATCAAAATACTCATAATAAAACAGTGCAGCTGATGAAGTCAAGCACTGCCTTACAAAGGCTGGCAAATTTGCAGAACAGCACTTGAGGTTCAGATTAGTAAAATCCTAATGAATATCTACTCTAATACCCATGTAATTGCAAGGAATGCATTTGCAAGTGGTACAATTAAAAAAAAAAAAAAAAGAAAGAAAGAAAACACTGGTGCAGTTCAAGTCCAGACTGTGATTTTAGTGTCAGTTTAAGAAATTTAACTGACATACTGGAAGAATGAAGATGCTTCAATCTTGCACTAAAAGTAACAATGACAACATAATCAATTTCATTATTTTTGTCCCAGACACCAAAATGGTTCCAATTTTTATCCATTTTATCATTTTACTTGTTTTACCTAAGGACTGCTTCATCCAAGAAGTCCAGTTCTTCCTGCTCACTGTGTGAGGCTCTGAGCCCATAACAGGCTCCTGAAAGACCTTCTTGGAACTACACACATAAACACTGCTGCTGCACTACATGTTACACTTCCTTTTGGGAGCCAGTACCTGACATCTCCACACCTCATCTTCCTACCCATAAAGATAGGATAGTACAGGACTTACTTTATCTCACAAATCCACCAGGCAGATAAATGCTTTAAAGATAGAGCTAGTGCTGTAAGAACAAAGACACAGAAGGGCTGAAGGCAAGCACTGAAGAAATAATACCGAATAGCACAGGACATATGAGAGACCAAGTAATCATGTACTTTTATTCCTAAGTAATTGGCTGAGCAAACGTATTGTGATCCAACAACTCTGATTAATTCAGCAAGAATGCTTGGGTAGTGTTTATAAAAACCAAGTCATTACCTTGACTAAACATTGACTTGGACAGTTAACTTTAACCATCAAGACCTTGACTAAATATTGACTGGGAAAGCTAATTTGAACTATAAGGTCTAGAAAATCTTGTTCCTCTTTGCTAGTATTTGCTATCACTTTAAAACGTAAACACTACTGTAAAAATAGGTAGCTTGGCTGTTGCTAAATTCAACACAACTATCTTGGAAAAATATGAAACCTGGAATGTTTAAAGACCATGGGCCTGTTACAAATGAGAGGGAAAGGTCAATCTTCCTCTGCTTGAGCAAGGACCTCTCAAAAGTGTAAAAAAGATAATCACAAGGTTCATGGGATAAATTTATTTTGATACATATATGCATACAAGTATATTTTAAAAACTGTGCCTTGCCCAAAGAATCATGCAGGCTGACTACCAGGACAAGGCATTTATTCTGGTACCTCTACTTTTGAAGCCCCAGAAGCAGCTACTTCAAGTCTACATCCTCCACTATTGGCATCACTTCATCATGTGAGGCCATGGGTCAAAGGACATACACAGGGTCTTTCACTAGCTGAGTTAAAAAAAAAAAAAAAAAAGAAAGAAAAAGAAGAAAATCAATTTCAATCCTCCTAAGATGAAACCACTGATGTGTGCAGTCACTGAAGTCCCAAAGGTAATCCTACAAGAAAACATGACGGTGTCCTCCATCACTCTGTTGAGATACTGTTGAAGTGCAGCAAAATCATCTGTGAGGTACAGTCCAAGATCAAAACACCCTAAACCATAAATGTGAATTTCTAGACCAGTGTGAACAGTGCATGTTAGGTGTTTAATGAAAGAAAGTGGTAGTGACAAAGGGCCAAGGAATCTTGTTTCAGGAAGGTGTTATGTATGTGGATAAAGAAATAAACAGTGCTGTGAATCCAGCACTAATTCCACCACTGTTTCACTTCAAGAGTTTGAAAGTCCCTTTTAGCTTTGTGCCTTGATTCCTCTTTTAATACATCAGCTGCCTTTAGCACACTGAATGAACAACAGCTTAAGAGCAAATATAAAAGACATAAATCTCAGATATGAGTGGAAATCAAACTGGTGAAAACTTGCTCTGCCATTATTTTTGAGTACAGTAGTAAGGAACAGATTGATACTGGCGTTATGGGGGGTGAGGGTGGGGAATGAAAGAACAATAAACAATACAGTCATCAGTAGTTTAACACAGCGCTGTGTCTTGCAAAGGAAACATACTGTGAAACAGCTTGCGAGATAAGCTTCGTCAACGATAAGTAATTTTTATTCCGTTTGAGTGGCTGAAAACAATAAACATGATTAAATGCTTCAGACATGTATTCAGAATTTAGACAAATGGCAAAGAGTTCCAAGGACTTTGCTTTTAAAACTACTTTGGGGAAAGACCTAAAAATTAACTTAACCGGTCTGAAATGTACAATAAAATAGAAGTTCACAGGGAAATTTAAAACTTCCCATTTGCCAGCAAGCTCCATGACTCTCCAAGCCAGAAACCAGCTTTGTTATCTACTATTCTTTACTATGATTACTGAGCCCAGTTTCCCATCTCACCACTTTACCATTTACAGAGGCATTTCAAATGTGCCGGTCATTCACATGAGCTCCCATGGTGTGAAATACCCAGGAAAACACCAAAGGAAGAGGTGGCTCTAGGGACTTTACACTCTCGTGCTTGTCCTGCCAGCCCTTGCGGAATATGTCACGACTGTCCTGATCCAGCCTGGCAGCAGCTCCCGCACCCACCTCCCACCGCCGGCAGCGCTCTGAACTTTAATTCCCGGGTGCCTGCTCCTGGTGACTTGGTGGCCGTGCACAAACACACAAAAAACCCACCCCAAAACATTCAATCAGGGGGCATTATTGTTTTTTTTTCCCCTAAAGTAAGGGCCGTAAAGGGCAAATGAGCACCAAGTGGTCACTCTGCACCCGCTTTCCTGACCGCTGGAAAGGATGCTGGGGCTGCTCTCCGGGGACCAGCGGGCGGCCCCCGAGGAGGGTCCCCGGCTCGGGAGGGCGAGTTCGCCCCGCACCCCTGCGCGGCCCCTCCGCCCCGCTCCAGGCGCCATTTCCCCGCCGCTCCTCAGCGCGGCGTCCCCGGCACTGCTGCACCTTCCCGGGGAGGGCAGCGACGGCGCAGCCGAACCGGGCTCCCTGCCCGGCTCCCAGCCCGGCAGCGCGGGCGCCTCCCGAGCGAAAGGGGCACTACCGCGACCGAAGCTGCTGCCGGCGGTACCAGCCGGGGGGCGGCAGCGCTGCCCGCCCACCCCGCGGGGCAGCCCGGGGAACCCCGGCACGGCGGGGGAAATCCCGCACCCGCGTCGCGTCTGCGGGTCCCTTCGCGATTGTTTTTGTCTTGCCCCGCTCCGGGGGATGGCAAGGGCAGCCGCCTCTGCCCCCCGCGGCTCGGCGGGGTGGGGGGCAGCTCCGCACCCCGCTCTGCCCCGCAGCCGGCAACTTCCCGCGACTCCAAGGGGATTCCAGACCTTTCCCCGCCTCGGGGGGACTGGAGGGAGCGGCGGAGGGAAGAAGGACGTGCACAAAAAAAAACTTCCTTCGGAGAGAAACTGTCCTTCCGTGCCTGCTGCGGGGAGGGGGGTCCCCGCTCACAGGAGGAGCGGCGCACCCCGCACCGGGGGTCCGCCCCGCATCCCTGCCCCCCAACCCCGCACCTGCCGCCGCGCCCGCCCCGAGGACCGGCCGCCGAGGGAAGAAGGGACCGGCGCGCTCACCTGCCCCAGCGAGCCCTCTTCTCCTCGCATTCCTCTGCTCCCCATCGTGGGCGCAGCAGCTACTGTTATTCCTTAGGATACACATGGCTCGTCCATGCTGGGAGAGCCGCCTTCCCGCGCCGCCTGCCCTCTCCGGCCCCGCCAGCGCGGCGCTGAGGCCAGAGGGAGGGGAAGAGGGAGGTGTGCGGCGGAGGAACGCTGCTGATCAGGGGTCGGTCTCCTCCTCCTCCTCTCCCAGGGCTGGGGGTCTCAGCGCCGCTGTGCAGCTGGGCAGGGAGAAGGGGATGGGAGGGGAGGGGGCTGGCGGGGCTCTCCCCGCTCAGGGCGGGGGAGGCGACGGCGTGTCTTCTTGTCCCCAGCCTGTCATCGCCCCCGGGGCAGCCCCCGTGTGCGGAGCGGCTGGCGATCCCCGCACCGCGCCCGCAGCACCGCGCTCCAGCCGCTCAGCGCCGGGGGGTGTCGGTACAAGGGGCTCCCCCCGGGAGTCCCAGGGGCTTCCCCGCGGCGGCGGAGCGCAGGGAGGGCGGTCGGTGGGTCAGTCGGGGCTGGGGGGCGGCCCCTGTCCACGCGTGGAGCCCGGACACGGCGCCGCGAACGCGGCTCCCCCCGAGCCGGGTCGGGGGGCTGGGGCCGGGCCGGGGGCCCCACCGCCACCAGTGTGCTGCTTTTCTCATGGCTTCTCTCAGTCACCCATGAAAATTTAATGAGGCATTTAGGGCTGTTACCTTCAGAGTCAATGGAGGAAGCATATTTAGCCTAATGCACTTGCTGCCGAGCCAATAGGTCTGTTGCAGGCGGATCAGAAGTCATGGAGACACTCTCCTTTCAACACAAAATTCACGACCCATTAAACTTATTCTGTGATAACAGCTTCTTTACAAACGGGGACCCATAGAAAACAGAGGCTGTCATGCACTTCCCGAAAGGATTTACATACAGAGAGAAGTACATTCGCCAGGTTATTGCCATTTCACTCGTATTATCTCCAATCAATGCATAAAAGCAGCTCTGCTCTCGCTAACTGAGGTAAATGACTAAAAGAAAAGCTTTTTGCAGCCTCCAGATAGATCTGATTCGCCCCCCGGGGTCTGAGTGGCCGCATCTCCCTCGGCTGACAGGGCAGAGGGCTCAAACCATTAAAGGGTATCGGATCTGATCAGAAATTACGAGCGAGATGTTCTGCCGGACGCGCAAATATCCAACTGCTGATGTGCCCTCTTTGAGATGACAGCCAAGGAGTGATCACCACGATGCTCACACAAAGTAGAAAGATGTCTACAGGTTATTTTACCTCCACCTGACAGGCAGGAGCTCTGAAACAATGTGGCAACGTGCTTAACAGGGCAAGGAGCGCTCATCCAGGAGCAGAGGGAAAGGCTGAGTGAACAAATTGATTGAAAGTACATGCAGATACCTGGTAACGTTCTCAAATATTATCAGTTTCATCTCCCTCAATTATTCTTTCCGTATCACATTAGGTATTAAGCATAAAAGATAAAGTCATGTAATAACCTTTACAATGTAACAAAAATGCACTTCGAATTCAAGCCACAATTACAGTAGTTGATGGAATAGAGACTTTCACTATAGACCTGTTTTCTTCATTTCAATTTATTACAGACATGAAAGGTGAGATTAATAATTGAACCCACTTATTCTAATGCAAATTTTAAAAAATTAAGTCCTAGTAGTCAACTTAATTGCAGCAAAATTTCCTATTGGTGAGAATTTCACCATCTAGGAAGACAAAGAACTTAAGTAGAAATAAAGACACAGAAGTCACTCTTTCATGTCAGCATCCTTGAGGAGGCATGTGGCTATGCTTTTCTGTAGGTGTTATGTCCAATAATAGTTCCCAAAAGGTTTTTTTTTTTTTTTTTTTTGTTGGGGAGGCAGTAAATTAACTGCTCTACCCCCTTGCCCATTACACTATAAAATGAAGTTGTACTTACTGTGTTTCTGGCCTGACTGAGGTCCTGCAATTTACAGGAAGGGTGCTAATGGCTGACTGAGAAGGAACTTCGAGTGAGTGCAAACTTCATTCAATTTCTGAAATGGATGGATGCAAGGCATCCTTGCTAACAATATTTTAAAAATATAAATATAAATACAAATTTAAATATAAAAGAGTACCAGCTCGCAGCTTGTAATATGAATTCAAATGAACTTGTAATTATACTATGAAATTTTCTACTTAAAAAAAAAAAAGAAAAAAAAAAAGAAAATAGAACTAACCTGAAGAGTAATATGAACTGTAGTTCTTTATTTTGTTCTTTGATTATGAAGGAGCTGCCATAAGGAATCTCCTCTGTTTTAATGTATAATATTTTTTAGGCCATAACTTTGCAACCCAAAATCTCACATGAGAACATATACATGGTCCCAGTTCCTTCTCTCTAGTGACCAATGAGCAAAAGAACAAGAAATTTGGTGTGAAGACTGACATAGACGCCTTTTTTCTTATCTGTAAAGCTTATTTCAACTCATCATTCTTATATTCTCCTTTCTGATGATGCACTGTGCCATCACAAGTTATGTGATAAACCATTAAGAGTTATACGTTAAGATCTGTAGGCCAAAGATGTAATGTCCACTAAGTAGTGACCAGCTGGAGCACTGAAAATGGAAACCTAAAAGCATAGTTCTCAACTATTTTCCAGTGCGTTGAGTAGTCACCTCTGCAGCTCTCAGTCCCTTAGTGCTTGCTAAAAAAAGTAAAGTAGTATCATCTTCTTAGATTTGAGAAAACAGGACAACAATCCTAAGCTATTTAAGTGTTTCTGTACACTCAGTTGCTACAAGGATGAATTCATTGTTACAGCCAACAGCACTGCACAAATTGTTTAAAGAATTGCCTGAAAACAACATTAGAATATCCACTACTGATACCTGCAGACCTGTTTTTTAAGTAATTTGTTATACTACCCAATTTCAATAGAATGGCAGTTGTTAGTAAACTGCTGTACCCCACAGAGCAAAAATGTTTACCTGGAAATAAGAGATAATTTGCAAGATAATTATGGGCAGTGAATTCACTGTCAAAGTTTCTGACTCCCTAGGAAAAGGGTAGTCAAAAAACTTCCCAGTTTCACCTCAGAGGCAAGTTAATCAGTTTTGTTCAGCTGCAAGCCTATGTGAAATGCTAAGGCAATATGCCCACTATAAAACCACTATTATCCTGCAAAAATGGCAAATCACTGGCCACAAACACCATAGGGTTCTTGTCAGTTTAATAGCCATTATCATTAATGAGAAGTGGACATTCTCTGAGATGGAATATAGGTCTTATCTTCATTAAACTAATCTATGTATCTCAAGCTGTGCTGATGATAAAGGACTACCAAATAATGGTACGGAGAAATTCTGAGAGACGTTTGAGGAGTTTTTGGTGTGCTTTCAAAGAATCTAGAAGGGAACAAAACACAATGTTACACTTTACCTGATTCAAGCAGGTATTCAAATATCTGAAGAGAGAATCAGCTGTTATTTCTGCTATTAATATCTTACTAAAATAAAGTACAACATGCAGACCCATCCATTCCTTGCCAACTGAGCTCACAAAATGTCAGCCTCCCCACAAAACCCCTCTTCACATCTACTGATCTATATTGTAGCCCACAGCAGGATCATCTTGATGACTCTGGAGATACTCTACATGAATAGTTTCTCATACAACAGTGATTTCAGTTTAATAAGTTCCTCNTATGAAATTTTCTACTTAAAAAAAAAAAAGAAAAAAAAAAAGAAAATAGAACTAACCTGAAGAGTAATATGAACTGTAGTTCTTTATTTTGTTCTTTGATTATGCAGGAGCTGCCATAAGGAATCTCCTCTGTTTTAATGTATAATATTTTTTAGGCCATAACTTTGCAACCCAAAATCTCACATGAGAACATATACATGGTCCCAGTTCCTTCTCTCTAGTGACCAATGAGCAAAAGAACAAGAAATTTGGTGTGAAGACTGACATAGACGCCTTTTTTCTTATCTGTAAAGCTTATTTCAACTCATCATTCTTATATTCTCCTTTCTGATGATGCACTGTGCCATCACAAGTTATGTGATAAACCATTAAGAGTTATACGTTAAGATCTGTAGGCCAAAGATGTAATGTCCACTAAGTAGTGACCAGCTGGAGCACTGAAAATGGAAACCTAAAAGCATAGTTCTCAACTATTTTCCAGTGCGTTGAGTAGTCACCTCTGCAGCTCTCAGTCCCTTAGTGCTTGCTAAAAAAAGTAAAGTAGTATCATCTTCTTAGATTTGAGAAAACAGGACAACAATCCTAAGCTATTTAAGTGTTTCTGTACACTCAGTTGCTACAAGGATGAATTCATTGTTACAGCCAACAGCACTGCACAAATTGTTTAAAGAATTGCCTGAAAACAACATTAGAATATCCACTACTGATACCTGCAGACCTGTTTTTTAAGTAATTTGTTATACTACCCAATTTCAATAGAATGGCAGTTGTTAGTAAACTGCTGTACCCCACAGAGCAAAAATGTTTACCTGGAAATAAGAGATAATTTGCAAGATAATTATGGGCAGTGAATTCACTGTCAAAGTTTCTGACTCCCTAGGAAAAGGGTAGTCAAAAAACTTCCCAGTTTCACCTCAGAGGCAAGTTAATCAGTTTTGTTCAGCTGCAAGCCTATGTGAAATGCTAAGGCAATATGCCCACTATAAAACCACTATTATCCTGCAAAAATGGCAAATCACTGGCCACAAACACCATAGGGTTCTTGTCAGTTTAATAGCCATTATCATTAATGAGAAGTGGACATTCTCTGAGATGGAATATAGGTCTTATCTTCATTAAACTAATCTATGTATCTCAAGCTGTGCTGATGATAAAGGACTACCAAATAATGGTACGGAGAAATTCTGAGAGACGTTTGAGGAGTTTTTGGTGTGCTTTCAAAGAATCTAGAAGGGAACAAAACACAATGTTACACTTTACCTGATTCAAGCAGGTATTCAAATATCTGAAGAGAGAATCAGCTGTTATTTCTGCTATTAATATCTTACTAAAATAAAGTACAACATGCAGACCCATCCATTCCTTGCCAACTGAGCTCACAAAATGTCAGCCTCCCCACAAAACCCCTCTTCACATCTACTGATCTATATTGTAGCCCACAGCAGGATCATCTTGATGACTCTGGAGATACTCTACATGAATAGTTTCTCATACAACAGTGATTTCAGTTTAATAAGTTCCTCTCAGGCAATTAGGCACTGACTGAAAAGAATACCTGCTGCATTATCAGTAGCTATGGTAGCCCGTCTTTTACCATTGTATCCACACAGTTATCTCCTTAGCCTTTCAGCAGAACAATTAAACATGATTTGGTATTCATTCTCTATTTTCTCAAATGCAAAGAAACTCAGGTCTCTCATTCCACTAAAGATTTATTAGGGATATTTTCTCAGAGATACCAACTCAGCTGATAGGTCACTAAGCAGAATATGCTCCTGAACACGACTCTTGCCCACCAAAAAATCTGTGTAGAAAAACTGTGGTGGTTCTTCATGGAAAAAGAGAAGCCACTCTATCATCTGGCAGTGACACATCAGGAAGAGGTTATGATAATCTTTGACCACGCAGTGCAATCTGGTAAAACATGCATCATCCAAAAAATCAATGACATTGAATTTGAAAAGCCAGCACGTGGAAATACTCAAAAGGGAATTAAGCCTTGAATGTTCCAGAGACTCATCACTAGTTTCTGAAGGGTGAAGCTTCTACTATTATGGCTTGGTCTCAGGAGGAACTCTTCATGCATCTCAACAAAGACTGCACAATCTTTTAATTACACTTGCAAAAAAGGATTCAGGAGCTTGGTTCAAACCCCACCTTGGTTAGTGACTAGTTGTGTGACCTTGGAAAAGTCAACCTACACTCTTTTTATGTCCATCTCTACTACACCTATGTCAGAGGCCTCCTGGGAGACTTTCTCCAGCAACATTTGGAAAGATCACAGAGACAGGCAAAGACATACATAAACACTAACCATTGTTACATATATGATCATTCATTCCATTTTGAGTCCTGGGAGGAAATATAGAAACAGGATCTTATCATTAAATCTCCTAGCCCCTGTTATTCTCCATCACATACTCACAACATTACTGAACTAACCGTAATGCAAACACTTTTCCTCAGCTGCAAATGAGCAGCTCCAAGTGTCTCAGACTACCCCTCCAAAATCAATCTTCTAGTAGATGGCAGCAAGTAGGTGCCTGTCCTGCCAAGTAATGGAATTTGTGAAAGCACTGGAGATTATGATCCACATTATCTCCCAGATGCCCATGAAAGAGTCTGTGATTCTTCAAGTGCAGCGATCAACTTCTTCACAAATCCAAACTGCTTCATATTTCAAATACTTCTTGGCAAGGTGCATTTCCCTTCACAGCCAATTAACTGCAAACTAATTTAGAGTGGGTTTGCTTTTGCAAACGTGTCAGGTTCCAACAGAGAACATGTTGCTAAGAGCGTGATATATGCACACATTCTGAGTTCTGCTGGTCTCTCATCCCTCCCCAGACATCCCTGATGATCCACACAGAGACACCTCAGCACTTAATAAGTTCCTCTCTAGGAAAACTTCATAGATGAAGAAAACTTTCAGCATCCCTTATATCCTGAAAGCCCACATGTTCTGTGTTAATTTGCAAAGTGCTCACACTAGTTTAAACACACATAAAAGGGTACCTACTATGGAAAAGGTATTTCTGCTATGGAAAATGAAGAATTTCCTATGCTGTACATAGAATTCTGAAATTTTTCTTCACTCTGGATTACAGAGTAAAAGGGAGTCTGATAATTTTAAACTCTCCATTTCTCGAACAAGAAAGCTTATTGCAGCCTGTTCTTGAGATTTTGTCTACTCTAGCAAGCAGTCAACACATTTAAGCTTTCTGATTTGGACGATACTGCAACTTCTTTTTGCTAAGTATATATTTATCTTCATTATTTCCTTATTTTCAGATGTGAGCTTTACAATGGAAAACTTCAGACTCAAAGGTTCCTAAAGATCTTGGCTCTTGTCACAGTCTGTGATTTTGACAGTAAAAGATCCACTTGCCACTGTAAAAATCATCTTTTGTTAAAAAGAGACAGATAAACATGATATTTAGGACTGCATTCCTCTCAATTTCTGCCAAAATAACAGGTATTCAGGAGACAGCAATTGTGTGCAGTGAATGTCCTCAACAAGTAAGGCTGTTTTTCATTTTCTCTTATGTCACATTACATTTTCCTCTTTATATTTTTCTTTAAATATTTAGACAGAGCAGAGAGTTTTAAACATGTCATTGACACAAATAAATGTTTAGGGAGTCATTCTACCTTGGGTTCAGCTCTTGTCAGATCTGATAAGTTAAATATCACTAGATCTGGTCAGTAATTGGATGGAAGACCTCTGAGGAAAACTCAAGTGCTGAACTAAGTGGCTCTGGTTACTCAGTAGGTGTTTTTCTAACCTCAGACTCATCCTGAAAAATGCCCTCAGCATGGTATTATGAGCACTAGCTGAAAAAGGCATTTTCAAGTAAGATTTAATGTATTATTTCTGTTAGGCACTAGAAAAGACTGCTAACACTTTCCTTTCAAACTTGCTTAGCCCACTTTTGAGTTAGTTGAGCCCACTACTATAAAAAGCTATATTTGAAAGTATGAAATCAATTTTTCATCATTTTCCTTTTAATAATAATAAATTTTTAAAAACTGTTGTTTAAATAGTCATTTGTACATTTCTTTGCCTTTACATTCCTGACCTTTCCTTTTACTCTGCCATTATGTCTCTGAGGGCTCAGCCTCAGTCCAGCTCATGGACATCCCTGCCCATGGAGGGGGGTTGAAACCAAATGATCTTTAAGGTCCCTTCCAACCCAAACCATTCTGTGATCCTATGATGAAGTGGAACCAACACTGATGGGACCACTCCACCCTTCAGGCCGTGGAGTAGATGAGGCCAAGGACTGAGGAATTCTGTGCCTTGCTTATGAACTCCAGCCTTCCATGTTATGTGGCTCAACAGTCAACTAACACCTGCACCTCAAATACAAGATGTCAGCACTTCTGGGACCCTACAACATGCCATGGAATTAATGAACAGGTAAAACTAGCTCCTGGGATGTCAATTTTCTCCTTGTCCAACGCTGGACCTTGGAGCTCCCAATCGCTGTGCCCACTACACAGTGAGGGTTTGCACAAGTCTGGAAACCTCAGCTCTAGGCAGCACGCCAGACTTCAGCCAAACATATTTGTCTAAGCTGATATTTCTGTAATACATTTCAAAACATGACAAATCATTACTTTCTGATGTTTGGTATTCATTTTTTTTTTTTTCCTCTTTAAGCTTTCCAGGCAGAAATGGAAATTGCAAGTGCCACCATAGCAACTCAGTGCAATAATATAAATCTTCAAATAACAATTTAAATGAAGGATGTGTGAAGTATTTTTATTTTGTAATAAATTTATAGGTGTCAACTAGATCAGGGCTTCATTTCTAAACAGGTTTTGCTGTTTATTTAAAAAGACAATCCTTCACTTGAAAGAGATTATAATGTTACCCTGAGTCAAAACACTGAGGTTTAACAAAACATCTCAAACCCATACTATTTATTTATATTAGAAAACTGCTCACTGGAACAGCTTATGTTCCTAATTGTCTATGTCACTTTTTACTCTTGGCTTTCTTATTCACATTTAATAAGAAATTCTGATAGAACCAAGACAGAACCTATACAGCCCAGTTAGGGAATCCTCACCCACTGTCACAAAACCAGGATAATTTCAAAGGTTGTTAACAAGTGGGATTTTTAAAAGACTGACAATTGTTATATGCTTAAGGTCCAGTTTGAGACTATGCAGTATATACACAGAAGAGATTATAGTTTTTCACATATGTGGTTCCTCTGGCTGAGGTGGTATCTCTCCAAATCAGGATAATACTCAGCCAATCAGGGAATACAGTGGCACCCCTTCAAGCCAATGTAAGGGCCAAGTTCCAGTTTTAGATGCTAAGCACGCACCGTTGGAACTTTTGGAAGGCTGACTTTTATGTATATCGTGCATTAAAGACTGACTCTGTATGCCAACCTCTAGCAAAACTGCCAAAGACAGCAGCATCAGTGTCCAGAGGAGTTACAAGGAACCAAGGTTGCACACAGAATAAAAATAAATCCGAATTATTGTTAAGCCGAATAACCCATTCCTTTCTGATTCCTTCATTTCTCATCAACATCTGCCTAAATGAATCTCCTTTACAATGAGTTTGTTTCCTCAACATAAAAATAAATTTGAACAAGAACACCAAGATGTTTGTCAGCTTTCAGAGCAGGGAAAATCCATGCTGTTTAAAAAACAAGGCTTTTGCACATGAAAATATGTTCACTCTGGACTTAAATATATCATAGGCATGGTCTTTAGCAAGGAAAAAAGTCCAAATTTGATTATAAATAGATAATTAATTACAAAAGATCTATACCAGTCAACTGAATAGTTACCTTCTGTTGAAGTACAAGTCCTTGGGAGTGACAAATATCAATACATAACACAACTGAGGAGTGGGTGGTAAGCAAGACTAGATCCATCTGGCCTGTTGATAAGGAAGAAAGAGGGAGTGTGACCAGTAACACATATGCCAGGGCACATACTGGATGAGAAAACGTGAGTGTGGAGCTTCCCCAGCCTCATGCCCTTATGTTAACTTCAAATCTGTGGTAACGTATGTTCCAGCCCTGCACATTGCTGCCCATATTTGTGCTCCGTACATAATCCCCCCAGGAACACATGAGCATGACTTGGATTGGAGAAAGTAGGGTTCATGGGAAAATCTACTGAAACTAAAGAGTGACAGTAAATGAAATTAGAAGTTGCTAACATTTGTTTCCAGGTAGCCATGAATCCATGTTCCCACTTTTCCTATTCTCTGAACATCTTCCTTTTCTAATCCATGGCAGGTTTTCCAGTCTGTCTTACACACCTACTCATTGCTTTGCCTCTACCATAGTCTGGAAACTGAATCCTCTATCTATAGAACCCTAATTTGCTACACCTTCTGAAGATGATTTTGCATTGAACTCAGGAAGCATGGATTTTATATGTGTTTTGATGAGCCATCAACTATTTTAGATACTGTTCACGCTCACCAACAGATTTCGAAATGAAACAAAATCTGCCTCTCATCATATGCACAACAGGATATAACAGATGTCACAGAGAAACCAAGTAATAGCAGTTTTCATGGTTGAATTCAACAATTACCTCTGTGCTCCACTCTGTGGCCTCTGCCATAAAGCCCAATAAAAAATGGGACAACTACCCCCAGGAGTCCAGTGTAAACTTTTATAAACAAAGTCTAGGAAGACACAAGCCAGGAAAGCATTCAAACTGACATCTTTCACAGTAAAACCCACCCAAGAGTTAAGTTATATCTAATCTTGAATGCAGTGTGTCCTGTTGGAGCAAAGAAGGACGTACACTGCTGGAGGAAGAACAAAACTGATGCCTCTTCTGGGAAGAACAAAGAATATTGTGCCCATGTTTACACTATAATCTCACTCATGGTAGTATTTGCTGGCAGGAATGGTATCCTCTTGGTAATTCCATCACTGACCACTTGCAGCCAATATGAACACACTGTAAACCCCCTCTTACAAAACAATAGCATTTGGCAGCTCCTTCCCAAACCCTCTCTAGATGAAAAGCCCAATGAAGACCCTTTTCTTCGGCTCATTGCACAGGAGTTGTACATGGCTTTTCTGTCCCTGTGTGATTTTCTCCTGCAATGTGTACTCAAGGTTAAAGTGCTGTCCTTTCTCCTTGGTGATATCTGTCACTGAACTATCAAAGTGTGCATGTTAGATCTTGCCAAGTGGATAGTCAGCGATGCAAAGACAGACCTTTAGTGCATGTTGTGACCTTAGTGCATTCCCTTTAAACATGTAAAAAAAAGGAAGGAAAAGAACCTTTTCTCTTATCCATTTGAAGCGGGGGGAGGCCTTTAAGTGGCACTTTGGGTGCAGTAGCCCTCACATTTATTGCAATTATTATGGTACCTGGAGGGTTTAGCCGAGACCACATTCCCTTTATGATGAAGAGTGTAAGACATAAAGCAACAGGAAAGCCTTATCTCAAAAATGCATAAACTAAACACAGCTATAAAGGCTGGTAAGAAAAAATCCTCATCCCTGTTTCCATCATAAGGAAAGGAGGTGTAGGCTGTAAGTGAGCTTTTCTCCAAAATCCCAGTGAAATCTGTAGCAAAGTCAGGGGGAAGGACTCAGATCTCTGCCAACTGCTCAGCTGACACCTCCACTTCAGAACAACACATCTAGGACACAGACCTCATCTTCCAGCTCTTTCACATCATGCACAGCCTTTGAAGGGACTTGTAGAACAGTAAATCAACATTTTGCAAAGCTAATTTCATACATTGGCCTTTCCAGAGTAATGCAGTCTGTTGGTTTCTCTGTATTTGCCACAAAAGAGGGAAAGAGAAGAAAACTACAAGCTTTGGACAGCACAAACATTACTTGTAGGGAGTGTCCAGGACATGCATCTGGCATGACTTCCAACTCCTCTCTTCCACCCAGTATGTGTATGCAGTTCGGAATGTCCATTTTACTATCAGTTAACCTGGTCTAGTGTTTGAACCCTCACTGTGATTTAAACATCACCACACAAAAAAGTATTAACACTCAAACATGACTTCGAGCATGGATTAACAACAATCATATGGGAACTATCTCATTTCAGCTAAAAGGGAGGAGGATTAAATGCAATTAAGAGCTCCCAATGATGTAATAAAGACAACTAAAAAAAATTAAGGCAAGTGGGCAAGAAGCCATCACCTTCTGTCTGGAAACAGTAAAATAATGACAGTCTGATTGTTCTTAGGGTCACCAAGGCCAAAATGTGCAAAATGACCTTCATTAAGTCATACTTTATACTTCTGCTAGGGGACTGTTGCATCTGCTCCTTTCGATTTGGCTTGTTTGAGTAACAAAGCTCCCAGTGATCATCTAAACCTCATTTGAAGCACCTGTGAACAATTCATTATATTAATATAACAGCAGGGGAGGAGTACAGATACTAATAAATAGGTTGTTGAGCAGCTTTTGCTGCCAAGGTTGCTTTACACAGCAAGGAAATGTCCCCTCCACCCAAAAGCTGGGGAACTGCACTGAGACACTGGGATGTGTTGTACCACAATGTGTCAGAACACACATCTGGTGGTAGAGAAGCATGTAAATTAATTTTTCCTTTCAAAGCAGTTGATAAACGTGTGTTTAATACTTCTGAGAGACTCCAGCATGATTTGAAACAGTTTGTTCTCAGTTAGTATGGAACAAATGTTCTCCAGCTAAAGGTGGCTATGAAAGGCATTTGGTAATGATTTGTACCAGCTGGGCTTCTCATTACTTTGAATAGATTTGTGTAAATCAGCACATAAAAATAAGCAAGTGGTCAATGCCTTTAATTGCATTTGGATGTAGTGTAGTAATGGCAAATATCAGAACTTTTGTATTTGTCCTCACAGTCTGCAGTTTTAGAAAATAGATTTTTTTTTTTTTTTTAATAGAAAGAGCAGCAAAAAGATTCTGCTGTTAACATCTATTTAGTCTGGTTTCACTTAGTCACATTTTGCAAATGTCAGTGAAAAGCAAAGGTCAACCGGGAAAAAAACAGTGTGTTATGGATCGGTACAATTACAGAATGCAGAGTAGCATGGGGTTATGGAATGAGCTTAGGAGGAGAACGTATCTGCAGTGTGGGATAGACATGGGGCAAAATACTGCTCATGGGCCAGAATACCTATCACTTTAAAGCAGTAGAAAAAATATAGTTTACGTTACTCTCTTTAAGATATTTTACCAAAGAAACAGAGGAGAACATCATGTTTTCAATTAATTGCCTTTTTTTTTTCTTTCTTTCTTTTTTTTTAATATTTGGGCAGTTTGGAAGTGTCTTGTGTTTGACCACCAGTTTGCAGGTCAGAGCATCCTCACTGCACTCTTGCTAGAGTGATTTTTTTTTCCCATTGCGCACAGGGATCTGTAGGAAGCTAGAAGGAAAGTCCCCATAGAAGATGTGGACTGTATTCCTCACTCCACAAAGGATTTGGGAAAATACAGTAAGGTCTAACTTTTAAAAGTGTTTCGCATTCTCTAAATGAGTATGTGTTAAGTACCTAAAAATCTGTATCTCTCTTTCTGTCCCTGTTATTATTCTGGGTATGGGAGCTGCCTAGAGAAGCTGTAGATTCGCCATCCCTGGAAGTGTTCAACACCGGGTTGGATGGGGCTTGGAGCAACCTGGTCCAGTGGAAGGTGTCCCCCCATGGCAGGAAGATTGCAACTGCATGATCTTTAATGTCCCTTCCAACCTAAACCCCCTTCTGTGATTCTGTGATGATTCTAAAGCACACTGAGAAACTTGAAAAGGATGTGTGGTTAATAATTATTAAGTATTCGTCCCTTGCAGATTTGGTTGAGAATTTGTGACTATTATTATTCTGGAAAGCACAAAAAGTCCATACAGAAGTGTCTCCAGACAGTTGAACTGGAATAGACTTTGCCCGTTTTCATCCCTTTATACAAAGAAGTGAAAATTAGAAAAGGAAGGATACTACACATATCAACAGCCAGGAGGGAGACCATTTTAAACACAGAATTTAATACAATCAATAAATTTTATATCAATATAACAGAGTAAACAATGTGACTCTCATAACATCACAACCTCACATTTTCTACATCATCTTAGACATGAATCAAAGATTATTTCTGTCAGCCAAATTTGTCGATACACCACAGCCTTTTTATTCCGTAAATACATTTGCTGGTTTCTCAACATCCAGTTAAAGATGCACAGAGAAGCCATAAAGATATCCTCTTTATATTTTTGACTTTGGATGAATTATTTTAAATGTAGAAGCCATAAAGTAATCAAACTCTACTATTACCTCTTTGCTGGCATCGATTTAGCAAAAACTGGTAATTGTTCACACTGCTTGTGGGGTATCAAATATAAACGTTTCCACACTTACTATGAAATCCTCTGCAGCAACATCAAATTGAAGAATGGACAAAACTGCTTTTATAAAAAAAAAAAAAACAAGCTAATTTTTATCATTTTTCTGTAAAGGTTGCTCATTTGAAACCTTTGAGCCCAAAGGAATCACATGACACAAGCAGGTTGAAGGATTTTCAGTAATTGCATCTTTCACATCTATCTTCTGCATAGATAGCTGTGAAATAAATACTGCGTGTGAGCAAGTATAAAAATGTACTTCAGGTACTTCTGTTAGATAGAATCTCATCCTCTTGAAATTGCCTTTCACATGAAAGATGCCCAGTGACAACCAGCAGTTTAACTGGCTGGGAATATATATAGTCAGTTACCCCTCAGCCTTAAACTGTTATCTGATTTGTCCCATAAAGCAAAATATATGAGGTACATGATACAGCATGGGGATAATGTACAATAAACATAACTTACACTCAAGGAAAATGAGTTCCTGTTGGATCATCTCACAACAGAATCAACTGTGCAAGAATCCCCCCAATCTGCCCAAACTTTGTTCTTGTTTATATTCCTTTATCCCATAAGCATAATTAAACCCAGACTTTTTTGTGAGATAGTTCTTTGATAGCTTTTAAATTACTCTATTCTAGTGAAGCCTGCCAAAACTTCCTTTCCCCCCCTTTGAAAATGCAATGTACGTTATTTGCTGCACTGGCAAGGAGGTACAATCAGACTGTTCTTTCTCAGCCTGTCCCTCTCAATCTTTACAGAGCATGCAATCACCATTGTCTTCTGAGGTTTCTTCTCAGGACAAGAGAAGCTATGGCTTATAAGGAGTGGAATGTACTGAAATGACTTTCAAAAATCATGAAGTTAAAAAGCTACCGGATTTCTGGAATAGCTCCTAAATATGTTTACATTTTAACAGGGATTATTAACTTATTATTAACTTATTATTAACTCATTACACATTAGAAGATAAAGGGAAAAATATTTCTTTATAGGACAATTTGCAGTAGTTATTTATTTTTTCAGTGAATGCAGACGCTATGTCAAGTCTTATCCATATTCTGAAGTTATGTAATTTTGTACATATCAATTATCCCTTTAGATGTTATGTATCCATTTAAAGGTATAAATATCTGGAAAGAAAGTCTTCACATAGCTTGCATTCTCAAATAATGGCTGTAAATTCAAAAGCAGAGGTTCTGGGGTGCCTTTCTTCACCTACACATGCACTTGCATTGAGGCATTTTGAACACATAACCCACACGCTATGAGAAAGTACAGAAGTTGGGGCTTCAAGACCTAAAGGCCCACTCTGAGTTTGTCCCATTAGATCAGAATAAAAGAGGTCAGGAGGACCTGTGCCCTGAGGAACTGTCATCTAAATAGTTGATATTCTGTGGCTGGAAGGGAGCCTGGAACACGTGTTTTGGTAGTAACAAGTATATTATTCTAATTTGTGATTTCTGAATGAAGAAAAAGAGCATTATTAGGTAATGAGGTGAGAAGAAAAGGAGATGGGGTAGGGAAGGCTGGCAGAGAACAGCATGGTGAGGAAGGCACACGTGTGGGAAACCTGAAATGGGGATACAGTGCTGGAGGGACAGACGGGCTGACACAGGTCCCACGCAGCTTCTGTGGGTGAGCAAACAACACAGACCCTTCTAGTAGCAGCTTTTGCACAGAAAGGTCTATGCACAACAAATTCATTATTACTTTAAAAAGCAAGCATGTCAAAAACAGCTTTTGATTCTGGTCACATGGTTATTTTCACCTTTAATGAGCCTCTAAGATCTATGGTTTGTTAGCGTTATGTAAACCTTATTTTAAAGAATGCAAGTTGGAAGAATTTGGCCATAAATGGGTTCATAGGAAGAGTAATTCCCCTAAGGTTTCCCAAACTTCCCCTTATTGTCACAAGTTCACTGCAAACACTGTCTGAAATTTCATCTATTCTCATTGACCATTTCCCTCTGGCTTTCTTGTGTTGTGTTTATTTTTATTATTCCTTAATTAGATTACAAACACTTTCTACAGAAACAGTAAAACACTGCCTCTGGTTCCTGGTAACACTACATTTAAAATGTATATTAACTCAATGTTTTAATTTCAAGCTGAATGCAAATTAAATTAATCTTTCAGCAGAAGCAGTAAGTTGTCATTTTCCTCAGTGCTTGTCTCATGCAAAATTTGTTCACTCTTTAAAAAGCCATTTTTTAAACAAAATTGGTCACTGACTTCAGAACAAGCCTTGCTGCCTTGTGTTATTCCAGATCTGTACTTCATAGGAGAGAAGTCATCAAGACAGTTTTATCATTTTCCAGTCACTGCTCTTGCTACAAGCTTACATGAAGTCTTGCAAGCAGTTGGAAATAACATTGTACCTTTCTGGAGTACCACTTTCTGCTTCACTACTGGCTGGGATCACTACTGTCTTGCCATCAAGGTACTAAAAAATCGTATTTCTTGATTTCCTTGACTTAGTGAAAAAGCTTTAACCACAAAATTTTCTAATAAGGAGCCACAGGGTGAGTAGTTTAGGCAATTAATGCCTTCTGCAGCAACTGCCAGCTTGATCCAGAAAACAGTGGAGTAGGGAAGAGCGCAATACTTGCTAACAGAGTGATACCAATCTCTCAGTGACCCCCCCATGTGCCCAGGGAGGACGACTGGGGAGGTGACCCTGATCCCCACGGGACTCTCTATTTCACAGACCTGGAAAAGGGCAATCAGTATCAATTGCTCATTAACCTTCTCCACTGCTGGAAATCTGCTGCCATGTCTGGGAGTGAAAACATCTTTATGAGAGCAGAGCCAGGGAAATGAAGGTGCAGGGAGTGGTGGGAAGGTTCACACATCTTCATAACCAAGAAACTAAAGGAAATGAAAGGAAGGGTGGATATGACAGGATTTTAGTTTCCATTAGCATCACAAAAATAACAGTTCAGCATAAAAATGGTTCTACAGGACCTATTTACCTCTAAGACCAGAGTCTCTTTCTCCTGACAGCTAAATTATGGAGAAATTTCTCCCAGGATTTATCTTTTATTTTAAACCATTAGTTGTTTGCTGTTTAGGACAGATCTTAACAGTTTTAGCCAGTACTGGCTGAAAAGGTTTGCTGTGACATCTGATACTTGGCATCAGCTCTGTGGGGAGGGCACAGTTATTCTCAGAGGTTTTCTGTGTCCTGAGTCCTTAAAAATAATGTTAGCTGTGCCGCTTAAATCAGCACTGTTGGGGGCACCCAGTGTTCCTCCACACAGCAGCCCAAGGCTGCCAGAGGTATTACCATTGCTCTATTGAAGCTTGCTGTGAGGTGGAAATACTGCCTTGGAGTTCATGACTTTGTAGCTGTAAAAAAAAGATGTAACTATCAGATCTTATTATACCACCTCATGCACAGCTCAGTAGAAAGGGAAAATCCAATATAAGACTCTGTGGACCAAGAAATCCTAGGAAAGTTATTTGTGGAGGGGAAAAAAAAAGAGAAAAAAAAAACACAAAAGCAAAACCCAAACAGGTGGAAAGAGCTGGTTTAACTTTCCATCTGCACAGCACAGACATCCCCACTGAAAATTGAAGAGTTTACATTTTTATGATACTTGTGTGACTGACACACTAATGAGCCGTGCCCTCCCTGCTAGTTTTTAATTGTGCATGTTAACCTACACATTAAAAACACGGCATTTGTTTGAGACAGTGGAAAAATCAGTTTGCAAAGACTGATCCAGGTTGAAAATTTTCTGATGAAAATATATGAAAGAGACTGAGATAAGAGGACCCCAGGTTAAATTCATGCCCTCCCTAATTCAAGTATTCCATCTCTCATTCTCCTACACTTTAGCTCAATGAATATTTATTCTTACAAAGCAGAAGGCCTTTAAACAGAAGAGATCAAAACAACAGAACAAATCTGCAGCCTTGTGGCTGAGTCCCCCTCCACATGGGCTGCAGGAGGACAGATTAAAACCCTCCTCCCAGATATGTGTCCACCCAGCTTATCCATATCCTCATCACCGTCTCACAGGCCGTCAGAGCACTGGGAATGGACGCGAGCTTCTGACTCCTGGTCATGACACATGCTATTAATCAATTTTTGTGTTGTTATTAATAAACATTTCCATTTTTAGAGGTGCACATCTGCACTTGATGCTCACCTGCCCATGCTACCGGCCTAGCTACGAATGTTTCAAGTACCCACTCTCCTTCCTCTTAATGGGGTTTCCCTTCAAAGGGTGCTCACTGTACACAGGGTACCAACACAAATATTATCTCAGATTATGTTTGTCCTAAGTGGTATTGTGGCCAGTAAAGTGATCATGGCAGGATTTCACCCACAAATACAGCCTGAGAATGAAGTTTGATGACTTGCAGAAAATATCAGGAGATTGATCTGCTGCTGAAGAAATAAGACCTGATTCTAAGAACTATTAGAAATTAAACTAAGCATTCACTTTCTAGGACACATTTGATTTAATTTTTACACAGACCTATGAATGACACTATAAACACTGTGTATTTGTTAAGATAATAATACCAATATCTGTACACAAGGAAGAAATAATTGGGTTGTGCCTTTACCTTCTGACAGAGAAAAAAAGTTAATTTAAAAAAAATCTATTACTTCCCTCAGAGAGGCCTTGTAGGTTAGTTACAAGGAACTCATAGGTCACATAAAAGTGCAATGATAAAAAATGTAGGTGCTGTGAAACATTTATAAAGTGAAAGTATGAGAGAGTATGTAGTTTAGAATCCGAAATGACATTTTGGCATGGAACAGATCTCCCACGGGGCAGTTTTGAAACTCCCAGAAATTCTTAAAATGACATCTTTCAAATGAGCAAACATCAAATGCACTGAAGTTGTTACCTCAAAGTGCTTTACTGATAAGTCAGGCTGGGAATATGCTAAAAATAAGTTGCCCAGTTTTACAGCTGGCAGGAGCCTCGTGCCAGGAGCTGTGACCCCTGTGAGTCATGGCCACACCGTCCCCATTCCAGCTTATCTTTACTCAGGTTTGTTTTGACAGACCAGGAGCACAATGGGGAAATGCATCCATAGATGGATATACCATGCACAGGGATACACACCTGAGCAGGCACTGACATGAGCCAACACAAGCCATCTCTGGTGAGCTCTGACCCAAAACAGGTGACAAGAGTGGCATCTCTGCCCTGCGACTGCCAGGACAGCACATGCCTGTTTTATGTGGTTAGTGGAAGAAAGAGCTCTCTCAAAAGGCTGAATTTATATTATTGAGCCTGTTTAGATTGAAGAGGAAACAAGAAGGCAGAAAATTAATGGTACAGTGCTGGCATTTAGCCATTTATTTAATAAGTCTGTGGAATTCAGAAAAAAAAAAAAACAACAAACTGTTAAAAGGAAATTCCTTTTTTGTGCAATGCATAATAAACCCATGGACTCCTTTTCCTCAGCCCCAGCTAAACATTAAAGCATAGTAGGATAATATGGATTTGCTACTGTTCTTAGGTTTGCTATGGTTCTTTACTTTCCTCAAAATGGAAAACCTGAAGTGCTAAAAATAATCTGACAGGAGTCTGCTACTTACAGGTAGAGTACTTCACAGTAAGTTCCTCTAGTTGAATTAGAGTTCCCAGCAAAACAAAATAAAAGAATAAATGTTCCAGTGCTTTCACCTACCATTGATCTCCCTTTAAATGCGTGGATGCTTTTGCATTAATTTCCTTATCTACTACAGATACAAGCAGAATTCTGCCTTCTGTCCCCAAATGGGGTTATTGAAATTTATTGAAAATTTATTGGGGTTATTGGGAAGTTTATTGAAAATAAGACCTCTCAACTCCAGCAGACTGGAGTAATGCTTTGCACAAAGTCCACTCTTACAAACTTGTAGAAACACTTCTGTCATTTTTGTCGTGACTGCACGATTCTGAGAAAATCTGAACTATGTTACTGCATCCATGTCAATCCCTTCTCCATCATCAGAGGTGCTATACAGGCTCATCTGTTGGCACAGCTCCACGGTGATCACTCAGTTATTCCATTTGGATCTGCTGTAGGAATTTGGGTTGGTTTAAACAGGTGTAAGTAGTAGTAGAGGGTTTTTTTCCTCCTATGTGCACTTCCATAAATGCAGGTTTGTAAACAACCCTGCAATCATTCCCATGCTCTTTGGTCTCCACACAGCAACTAGGAAAGGGAAACAAAACCTCACACAAAACTCTGAAATAGTCTCTTGTCCACAGAGAAGCCAAAAACCAGAAGGGAGATACAGGTTGAGACCAGACCCAGAACTGCAGCTCTCAGACTGCATCAGAACTGAGACTTTGGGAATGTCTTTCCCACACAATTTCCGTTCAGCCCACCTGACACAGATTTTCATTTCATGGATGCAGGCTGGTTATACAGGTCGAGGCCACGAGGGCTGTTCATGCACCAAGCAGCTCTGTAGGAATATTTCACCTGCCTGGCCACTGTGCAATCCCACACTGCATTTACTGCAACCATCCAAGCCCATCTCTGAAGAAAGAGATTGCTCATTTCCTTACAGACTGTTCCAGACACTCTGCATTATGGAATACAAGCTCTCCACAAGTGTTTGTTAACCTCCACCAAAGAGAACACATTATTCCATTTTGTAGACAAGAAGCCAATGAAAAGGTTGATTTAGGTATTCAAAATCAGTGACTAGCTCTTAAGTGTGTATTCCAAAGCACAAAGGTCTAGAGTCTACAAAGAAAAGGTCATAAATATTTTAGGGGACTTCTTACTACAAAAGCAAACAAACAATTTGCCTCCCTTTGCCTCATTTTCAAAAGCCATATTGTGGTGCAGGAAAATTTTTCCCACTCCCCAAAGTCAGCTGGAGACAGACACTCACCACAGATACATCAGTCTAGCAAGTAAAAGGCAGGGTATGTAAAGATCTTGCTTTCAATTGCTCGTATCATTGGAGATACAGAGGAAAAATGAACCTTTTGCACAACAGCAGGACCAGGGCACACACTTGCAGTGAGTGAATATTTTCTTTGCAATTAAATAATCCCGCTTTATACTAGTAAGGAAACTTAATAGAAAGAAAGAGAACTGGTGCCCATGCAATAACTTAATTCAGAGGGACTAAATTCACTAACCAGAGCAAATAATGACTTTATTAAGTGCTACCCCAGATATTTGTGTGCTTTTAGTACACCCTGATGTGTAATTTTTCAGCTGGAGAAATAGTGGCATAGCTTCACAGGAGTCAATGAAGCTGTAACAGTCCAGTTAAGGATGATGTAGGGAGCTGCATACATATTTTCCTTTCTTGCTTGCTTTTGTCATTTAATCATTAATTCCGGTTTCAGAACTTGGGTGCTTGAACAGGGACTGCAAAAAAAGATAGCAACAAGCAGCCCCTTTATCAAGCTGACAGCTTATCAACCTGTCCTTCTACTAATTATATGATTCTGCCTTCACCAAATAGTAAAAATGAGACTTTTTTCATTTTCTCTATGTTCTTAACCACAGATGGAAAATATTTGTTATACACTGCATATTACCAATTAGCTCCCAGTCCATTGCTGATCTTGGGTAGCTCCACAGGATTTACTGTGGTATAAGACAGAGCAGAAGTGATTTCACAACTGAAATGCTGCTGTCTCTGTAACACAACAAGATGCAGATGAAAGGCTTTGAGCTATTTCAGCTTAGATAGTGCTACACACAAATCACCCATAACTAGGTTGTCGTAACTTTGCTCTAAATTCAGTGATGTTAATGAATTTTTACATCTTCTCTGCCATTAGTGACTTGCATGTAATAATCCCAATAACATTATCACAAATTCCTACAATACTACAATATTAATGGAAATATAAAACTAAACTACTAGAACTTAAAACCGATTAATAAAATATCCCATCAAACAGATTCATTTCACTTCCTAAAGCAAAGAACTTCACTTGATCTCAGAGCATTAGCTATTTGAAATGCTAAAACATTTTTCTTTCAGTTGTAAAAGATTTTTCCACAGGCAAGAACTTGTTTGTCACTACTCACACATCAGCCTTTCCACAAAAACAAGAATCCCGCTCTGTTTCTCTGCTTAGGCACAGGAGTGTCTAACAGGAAGAGTTAGGGATTATTCCAGTAAGTTAATTGGGTTTCAGAAATGGTTTGGAAAGAGAGGCTCTCTCAGGTTTTCTCCTCTGTTTGGGGAAATATGATGTGCCAGTCAAAATTAGGATCTCTGTTAGTAAGGGCAGCACGAGCAGACCTTCACTCCCATCTGCTCAGACAGTCTGGAGACAAGAGTAAAAAAGGCAAATTGAGAAGAGTTCCACAGTAAAGCCCCAGGTGTGAAATTTCTCAGATTTGAATATCTGAGTTCAATCTAAATTTGTGCAGACCTTATCAAAGGTGACTTATGGAGACTCAGATCTAAGTTCAACAGAAAAGGCAATTTGAAGTAGTAAAGAACCGAGCACATCCTCAAGACTGCCAGAAAAAAACCCACCACAAACGTACTTTTCCCACTTCTTCTCTGGTTTCGAAGAAGTTGAGCACTCCTTGGGGACACCAACATGAAGAGAATTCCCAGAAGACAGGGAAGCGTGATCCCAGTTCAGGTTCATTCATGCTTGATGGCAGTGGGGACCAGCACAGCCCTCTTTATGCATCCAGCTGTGCTGCAAACTGCGAAGGAGCATGTAGAGCTGTGGGAATTAGCGTGGCAGTGACAGACATCTCCTCTCATCTTTCAGTCAGGAGAAGTGTAATTCACAAACAAGAGAGAAGAACAGAAAGCCTGGGGCGTAGATCCTACCAGTGCACCCCAACTTCATTCCTTGGATTCATCCCACTGAAATTGCGGTTCTCTGCATATGTAAATACCCGGAAAATAGCAATCCTCATTTGTGCAAAGGGAGCAAATTGACACAGCTCACAGCTTCAACACAGCACTGCCAGCCCTGGAGCAGATGGGTCCTTCCAGTAGATGCACTCGGGCTCCCAGACTTGAATAAATCCCTGGACCAAAGCCTCCAGCTTTCAAACGTCAGCACAAAGAGCAGAGACACACCCTGTCTTCAGCCACCTGCCACCCTGCAAATCTAGATGAGCAGGTTTGACTTGTCTCAGGGACACTACAGGCTCATGGCACCACTCACAGGAGGGGGACCTACCTGTTTATCTTTGGCCAGTGATATGCAATTTGCTCTCCTGGGCTTTAAAGCAAGGAAGAGAAAGAACCACTCACACGTCCATAAAGCACAGTTTGCATTTAAAGATATCCAACATAAAACTACCCACAGAGGTTTCTCTGCTTTCGCCAGAAGCTTCTTTGTTTTATAAGCTCCATTATTATGGCGCTACTAAAAGGTTTAATGATTTAAATAGCACTCGATTTAAGCCAGATGCTTTCACTCTCCAAGTATCAGAATTATAGGTTACTAACACAAACATGAGAAATCTTCTTTGAAATCTTCTAAGGCTGATAGTACTCAATTTAGTATTTTTACTGTAGCCAGAAATTCCTTTGGAAACATTCAGACTTTCACAATATTAAAAAATAACCCACTTAGTAAGTTCTAAATAATATTTATTTTAGCTAACGGCAGTATTTTAAAAGTCCTTGGCTCTATAAGCCTATTAACTTCTAATACTACCAAGTTGAGCTGCAGGAAAAAAAAAGCCTCCTCTTGCTGCCTATTGACACTGGATGTCATCTAAATGGCTAAACTGCAATACTGTTCCCAGGATTAATGCTGCACGAGAGAAAGATGTTGAAGAAGGAAGGACTCGGAGAAGGAGCCACACTCACAGCCCAAGCAGCACAGAGCTGGGCCTTATGGGCAAACACCTCCTCTAATTTCATTGTATTTATAGGTCAGCTAGTTTTATTCTGAAGCACAGGAGATTTACTAGGAAAATTCATTACTGCCACTTGCTCTGATTTTCTTTCTCAATATAATTAAGCTTTGCTAATTGTCTATCATGATTAAAATCATGCCAATAACAACCTTGTTTCCCCATTTGGCTGCGCTCCAGGCTCTTCAGAGCTCTTGTTTAAGGGCAGCTCTTCCTGTAGCAGTTATGAAAGGTCTTTTACCAAACACGTGAGGTGAGCCCTTGGCCTGTTTGCCAATAAATTCATAGGAGTCAGGATTCTAGCCATGGATTTGTCAAGGGAAAAAAGATAGTAAAAAAGGACAGATGTGACTAACAACTGTATATTAAGAAAAAAAGTGAAATCCACCAAAGAGTCAGGATTCATTCTTGCAGGTCAGAAAAATTATCTCAAACTAGAGACAGAGATATGGAGGTGTTGAAATGAATGATTACTTCAGGGCTGTACTATCCTCCCAGCAATACAAAAGCCAATGTAAGGCACGGAAATTCTGCCAGAACACAGAACGGGAGAAAAGGGGAGGGAAAAGGGGTTGGGCTGGGGAGGGGAAGGAAAAACAAGAAGAAAGAAAGAAAGAAGGAAGAAGAAAGAAAGAATCAGTGCTCTTGTTCTAGCACAAACTGCAATTTCTTAACCTAATCCCATCAGTGGGAGGCAAACCAGGGGTGCAGAGGGCAGGACCATGAGCTGAAGGCATCTCTGCTTTGTGTTGGGGCCCACTCAGTGACATGAGAGGACCCAGACAGGGCCCTGGCAGGGGGGACGGGACACAGACAGGAGGACAAACCCATCCCTGGCTTCTTCCTAGCTTCCCTTTACTGCTTACGCCTTAGGAACTTCCCTTGATAAACAGTCAGAGCTTGGCTTTTAGCAATGTTCCTCAGCAAATTTCTGACAAAACAGATTTTTGGGGAAAAATATTGATTCATTGCCACTAAGATGTTTTAACATCCAATGCCCTTGTTTCCCAGTAGCCCATTTAATGGTTTTCCCAGGAATCAGGATTCCCACTGTCCACTGCCGTGGGCGGTACCGCTTCTCCCTGCACCAGGGACAGTGATGCCGGGGTACCTAACTCACGACCACAGATTGAGGGTTTGGGGCTCTGTGCTCCCCAGTAAGGGACACAGAGGTAGAATAACAGTGCACTGTTTTAATCAGTTTAAATGTTTTTGAAACACTACCTCTATGTAGAAACCCAAGCAAGCTCCAAATGAGTGCTTATGTCTACATATCACTCAGGTGTTCCAGGGTCCCAATTCCAGGAGCAAAATAACCAGACTAGTCTGTGCCTCACCTTTTGCCAGTATAATACATGTATCTTGAACTTTTGTAGTTCATTCAGAGCTAACTCTGTGCACTCCTGCTATGTAACACACTCTTTCCCCTTAGGAAATGAATAAAAGCACTGCCTTTCTCTCCACTTCTGTCTAATTTACACTGTAACCTCTTCGGGCCAGGACCTATTTCTTGTTATGTGTTCGTACAGTGCCTAACACAAAGGCAACCTAATCTCAGACCCTTTTCTAATGCAAATGTAATAGAGAACTGGGCTGTTTTTACAGAAAGGGTAATTTTGGTTCCCCCTCGGTAATGGACTTTTTCTCTGGGAACAGATAATTGGGCTGTTTTGTCATTATTCTTTTTAAGTGAGGTTAAGGTCCTATTGGTGATAAAGTGAAATATGTATTGTGGGCTAATCAGCAGCCCATATCAAAATGTACCAGGGCAGAGCTCACCCTGCATTTACTGCACTCAATAGATGGGTTGTACTAACACAATTAAAGGAAGAATTTGGCTATATACACATGTAGATCATTATCATGTAGATCGTTATATTCGTGTGTCTTCTTGTACTGGAGATCATGCAGAGAAGGGTTTGAAGACTAGAACGTAACAATTATGGGTCTAGACAGAGACCTGCCTAAAGGCATGAGCTACAGTTAGAGCAGTTTAAGTTTCTACCTCCTCCAGAGAAAGCAATCAAAGAGGCAGTGGTACTTATGCTCCTCGTCTACCACAAAACCAGACTTCAGCCCAATGGCAGGGTAAGCTGAGCTGCTGCACCCGGCTTAGCAGAGGACTGGAAGGACACAGACAATCACTCAGTGTACCTCAGCTGGAGGCAGGAGCTTTTGAAGCAAGGGAAGTGAACTGCTGGCAGTTGGTTCTGTCCTCTAGTTCCAGAGTCAACAGGGTCAGCAAAGATGCAACCCAGTAAATCCAGATTTGATTCTTCATCCTTACATGCCCCTAGTTATCAAGTGGTTGTTTCTCCTCACACAGGGAAACATGTTTTTCATGGTGCCAGGGTACAAAACAGAAAAAAAAAGAATTCTTCAGCACTTCTTCCTCAACTTAGTTTTCAAATACATTTCAAATACAGAAACATTTTGGTGCTATTGGTTTCAGTCTGAGAGAGAGAAAAGGACTGCCAACCTTCCATCTTTTCTGAGCGTGAACAACAGCTTATCAGAAAATAACATCAGTGGCAGACACTTAAAATACCTTTATTCCAAGGTTTCTCCCTCGCTTTCCCATGGGTAGTAGATTTAAACTGCAACTAAATAGTCCAAACCAATAGTGGGCTGTTCTGGAAAGTCTTTTAAAACACATCTATCTTTTTTACAGTGAACCTGATTTGCTTCCGAGTGCAAGACAGAGTTTTGAAACTAATCACAAAACCATATATGAAATACACTTCGGATTTATATAGAAACTTTCTTCTTCTGCAACAGTCACATAACCATGACTTAAATCAAGCAGGTACTTCCCTCTAGTATGCAGAAAGAAACTCCTTAGCTCCAGGATTTACACCGCTAGTAAGATGAACCCTATTTCTGACAACCTCCTAGAGACGTTGCAACGAAAACCTGCTCATTCCAGCTGTTACCTGAGTCTCAGAATTCCTGTTACACTTACATTTTAATCCTCTAATTACATGACTTGTAAGCCACTGAAGTCTCTGTTCATGAGAAATTGTCCAGGATATCTTGCAGAAAGAAAACAGTATACATTTCTGCAGTGCTTAATTCTCACATAATGAAGAAATATTAGACCAAAGCTACAGAAGCCAATCTGAGTAAGAAAATAATCAGCATACACTCATTCCTTTAAATGCCAAGGAAAAATCATCCAATATATTTGAAATTTCAGGGCTTTTTTTTTTTCCCTGACACCTTAGGCATTAATAGCTTTTTAACAGGACACAGTCTGTAATTTTCTTAAGGCAATTTTCCATGTTTTTTTCACCTTCAGAACAAATGTGCTGGGTTAATCTTTCCCTACTGACATCATAAAGATGATTTCTCCAGTTAAAAAGGTCTTCAAAACAAAAGGAATAAAAACAAAAGAGTTCATTTACAGTTTCTTTGCTGAGCAGACAAATCATACTGGAGGATCATTCAATGACAGCCAGTGGGACAATTGTCCATTCAAACGATTATCATATTGCAATGTGCATCCCAGCAGTCCCTGCATAAATCCTCACATTACGGCCCAGACTCTGCTGTGTAAAGACTTTAACCACCTCTCATTTGTGACTCAGGAGACCTGGGTTATGCTCCTGGATTTGCCATTGCCCTTCTGGTATGTTGCCTTGCAAAAATCTCTGCCTGTCTCTCTCTGTTTTTGCACCTCTACAATGGGAATCAGGGTATCCTTATAAAACACTCTCCTGCGGAGGGATCAATGGAATTGTTAAGTTTCACCCTTTGAAATGGCTCTCTTGGAAAGCAGAGAATTTCAGTCTTCATTTATAGCGTAACAGCCAGTGTGTTTATGGTGTTTTTAAAGGCACTTTCACATCAAGCTCTGAGAATGTGTAAATGAAAATACCCCTGAAACAAATTTTGTTTGTTTTTCATCCATTGTCTGTACACACTGACAAGCAGTTCATCTTCTCTTCACGGGAAAAAAAAAAAAAAAAAAAGTTAGCACTTAAGCACTTATTTCTGCTGAAAAACCATTCATATAAATAAAAGAGAGACAGAGAGAGACAAAGTGCTCTGTACGGACACTTTAAGTTGACAGAGAAAATGCTCCTACCACAACAAACTGGAGCACACTCCAGGAGGACAGCACTACTCTTGATTTTCATCTTTGAAAGAAAATGAAGAAGAATGAATAGCTATGCCTCACTTACTCTTGAAGCAAATCAAAAGGAATATTCTGGTATCTATTTTTTATCCTCCTGTTCTGGTTAATGAAAACAAAAGACCTAAATATTTGATTACTTCCCTTCTGTGTCAAATATAATAGTTCATGTCCTTTCTAGTTTGACAGAATGGAGACTTGTTAGATCTCGGTCCTTTCATCTGAAACACTATCACACAGATTTGCACCAGTCTAACCTATTAAAATAAAGTTGAGCTCAGAAATGCTGGGGTTTTTTTCCCCTTTTGGAACTGCACTGCAAGCAATGATTAGATTGTATTTGCCAATAAATCTATAGGGATAAGTGAACCAAAATAGCTACTCCCTCTCAAACCTATGAGTTAACAGGCTTCCTTTGTTAATGATGTTACCATTTCATGCTTTGCCTTAAACCTTACTCTGCTTGTCCTGTGCCCTTCAGAACAAAAATGACCCATGCTGAAGGCTGTGCAAAATGCATTCAGGACATCCATGTTTGTGAATTCATATTTTAGCAATTTAAGCAGCACTCATGGTTTAACTAGACAGAATTTTAGACAGGCAGGATCTTTCAAAAATCTGCAGTTCAGGTGGAAAAATGGCACAGCAAAAAACCACTATGTTGGTACAGAAAAAATATAAAGTGATCAGAAACTGATTTGAACTAATAAGGGGAAAAAATGGTAAGCGAGGATGATTTTAAGACATATTATGTAGGGATAAGTAATTATATTTCAGAAAATCACATGTAGCACACAATTACAAAGAGTCATGGAAGTCATGGGATGAGTGACCTTATTCCACTGAGGTCATTCAAATTATTCTAATAACAACTTTCTGCTCATCAATATTAGCCATAAATATGGGTGGTTTGACTTGTTAGTGGTATGTTTTTTTCCTCATGTACTGAATAGTACATTTTATTACAACACAGATTCCGTTTCATTCCCACAATTTTCCCTCCAACAGCATTTCCAGTTCAGCTGTTGGCTCAAAGAACCCAGTTTCTGCATCCAGCTGTACCCCAGTTTTGCCACTGCCCCATTTGCCCCCTCTTTTCTCCACCTACATGGACTTGTTTTACACAGTTCTTGAAAATTAATGCTTAGCATGATACATGATTTTAAATAGAACTTTTATTTCCAGTAATTATGGTGCAGCAGTATTTTTCTGGCTGATGTTTTAAGTAACCTGAAGAGAAAAAGAGAGAGGGAAGAAGGAGATAAAAGAGCAGTTTAAATGATTCCATTCTTTTTAGCGGAATTGTTCCTGGTTGAAGCTGAATAGATCATTCGGAATGTTCTTTCCAAATGGTTGTGTAACCAAAAAAAAAGGGAAGTAAATCAGGGCATGATTAGTTTCTGTAGCAAGAACTGGGTAAGAGAACAAATCAAATTTAACACTAGGAAAGCAATAATGGAAGATGTCTGTCTCACCGACACTTCCCTTGAGATAAACAATCTGACAGTGCTGAGCTGAACCAAGTCAGACTTCTCACAGGAACTGCAAAAGCTACTTGTCCATGCTGAGAACTTTGTAGAGCGAAATATCAGCAGTAGTCTGTACCTTATCAGCATTACAGATCTCTATGTTTAGCAAAGATAAGCAATTTAACAACATGTAATAGTCCAGAAACTTATTGGTCTCCCTCTGAGATACTCAATTAACATTTTCACAACTCCAAGAAGTTAAAAGGAGCCAAAAACTCTCAAGTACCTTTGAGATAATTAACACTATATAAAGATCACAGTATTTTTTTTTTACTATTTTCCCTTTCTAACCTCATCATGTAACAGTCTCACTAATATTTCCAGGCTCCCGCTCTGATCAGCACTTCATTACACATTTCTTACCACACTGCAAAAAAGTAGTCACAGGGTGCATGGAGCACTGAATGCAGACAAATTGCTGATGTAAAAAAACACAAATAAGGAAAATACAAAAGCTTTTGTTCCATATGATGAAAGCCAACATCAGTATGGATTACACCACTCAAGGGGAAGCCAGCTAATAAAGCACTCACAAATCTTAATTCCTCCATTTTGCTATCAGACTTCATCAGTTTTCGAAGAGTAACACGGCCCTGCCTCAGGCACTACCACATACTCAAGACAATCCAGACAGACATTATATTGTTCAACAGATTATCAACTGCTGATGTGAAATCAGAATGAACTATGGAACAAAGTGACCAAGGAACCTCACCTTACATTTAGCACACCAAATTCTCTTGAATGACCATTACATGAGCTCTTCATATTTCCCACTCCTGTGGCACATCCCAGTCTCTCTGGCTCAGGCCCCCAAGCCAAGCTCAGTGTATCAACCCACAAATTCATAGCTTGTGAGCTCCCAAACTGGGAGGGAAACTGGGAAATTGTAAGATTTCCACCATGCTGACACAAGGGACATATCCCTGACAAAGGGTTTAAGAGGGAGAGGCAGCCCTGTGCTGTGAGCTACAACTTCAGCCCTCCACCTCACCTTACCACCCATCAGGATGGCATTTAATCCATGACTTCTACCAGCCAGGGAAAATGAGACGGTGAGAAATTTATTAGGCTTTATAATCATGCATAACAATCTGCTGTACATCACGACTTAAACTGGAAAATATGCCTGACAGTAGAATTTCACCCATGTTAGATAAAATGAGGAAAGGTGATGGTGTGTGATCCTTACCCCATGACTCCATTGGGAGAGGGAAAGGAGACAACTGGCAACAGCATTTCTTATTAATTAAACATTATCTCTTCGAATAGGCAGGGGTACAGAGACCTGTTTTCTTCTCACTCTTTTTGCTGGTGCAATGTAAAGAAACACTTTTATTAACTGGACAGCAATCCTTTGGGCTATAAGGTACTTAACTCCTAAACCCTACAGATGAATCCAGAGCTAACAACAAGGAATTTCACTTTCCAATACAGACCAAGGTGAACCAATAGTGAATTTTAACATAACTGAAATTATTAAGGCAAAAAAATCACTCAACACAAGCAGCAATGAGACACATGTGCCTCGTGTCTGAGCTCTCTCCTGCACAAGAGGCTCGGCCCCCATGTGACATGCCCTACCTTGAGTCCCCTGCCCACATTATTCCTATTAAAAATGGATAAACAAGGAGAGGTGACTGTATTTTTTCAAAACCAGCTAAAGAAAGTGTCTCTCTGTGATCCTTGGTGGCCAAAGCACTCAGGGTGTCAGAAGCCCAAATTCTACCCAGAGGACCATCCCTGTCTTGTGCAAGAGATCCTGCCGACCACAAATTCCAGATAAACTGAACACAAACATCCTCCGTTCCATTTTCCCACCCTGACACATTTCTAGTTACCGCTGAAGGTACTCAGCAGTTTCCAGCCAAGCCAGGTCTCTGAGAAGTCTCCTTTCCTGCTCACAGTCCAGCTCAAGAGCCAGCTCTCCTTGCAAGGAGCCTGTAAGCTGGCAGGAAAGCAGCTCAAACTGCATCTGAATGTTTATATTTACACTTCTGTTTTGCAGAGAGGGTTTTGAGTATTTCAAGTCCACATTCTTAAAGTTTTTCTCCAACAACTGTAAGCACTAGAAACTTAAAAGCAGAGCAAGGTGAGAGAGCAAGACCTGATGCCCTGAGAAAAAGACAAGACACCTGAGAGCTGACAAAACTCATTTAAACGTTGACATGATGCTGTTGCACTGAACATGTCCAGAAGTGACTGGGTTTCTTTAAGTACTTACCCTGTGCTATCACAGGGTTTCAGAAACTAGAGATTAGTGCTTTAAAACCTCACCTGACCTAAAGCAAAAGGGATGGGTGCCAAGGAATAGCCACTAATCGTTTGTCAGGGATCTGATTTGCTTTGCTCCTGCACTACTCTGGCTTTGCTTCATGGGTAGTGCCAGAGTAAGGTCCCTTCAGACTACCAGCACGGGTCAGTCCTGGTGCTCTGCATATAAATTGGCTGCACTCATTTGTAATGTTTTCCTTCCTCTGTTGCGCTGCTTCTTGATTAATTAGTGCCATTAAAGCACCTACGCAGAGTACACATGACAACTTGCCTTGCATAAAAGTGGGAAGAGAGAGCAGGTCCTTCTGAATTCAGGGAAAAGTCTCTGAAGTGTAAATAGATAAAGATAATCAAATTCAGACAAGATTAAAATGAACAGACTATCAACCAAGTGACACTATTAATAAATGTCCACAACAAGTAGGGACAGAAAGGACTCTGAAAAGACCAAATGTAATTTAATTAAACAAATGAGAACACACAAAAGAAACCATAGCAGATAACTGCATGGAAAGACAAATAAAGATTTCTGCAATAACTGATGTTGTATTATTCACCGTATAAAATGAACTGTATCGGTCTTCCTCTCCATTTACATAGCAAGATGTGGGTGGAAAACCTTGGAATTTTACCTGTAACCTTCTACACTACAGATACTTGTCCTTCACATCAATAAATGGAGTTTTGCTCTCAGTGTTGCACACATTAGGCCATGTGAGTGCAAAATATGCTTATGTACTTACAGCAATCTTGTGATGCAAGAGAATACTGTTATTCTGATTTTATGGATAGAGTTTTACAACCTCATTAATCTTGAGGCAACAAAGCTTTCTTGGTAGGGTTTGGCTTGATATTACAGAGCGTGAAAAATCACATCCCATAATTTACATGACTAAAATAGGCAAAGTTTCTGATGTAAATGCAATAAGGTTGACAAGACCCTGCCCATCAGCTGTGCTTATGTTTATTCGAGTAGCTACCATGGCAGAATTCCTCTTTCACTGTTTCTCCATTGGAGATTCAGCCCACCAGGATGATTGAGGGGAATTTTGTAACAGAGCTGAGCCTCAATCCACAGAGCAATGAAGGGACTTTGCCGAGGGATGTGGATTCCTGTACTACAGCAGGGAAGAGCCCATCCTGGCATGCAGGAGAGCAGCAGGCACAGCAGAGGAAAAGGGCTGAGCAGGGCCTCCATTGAGCCCAAATGCCAAAGGGACCTGAACAAGGGTGGGAGCACAGCCAGGCTACGGAAGAAGGAATATGGTTGCATTGGCTGGGCGTGCAAGGACGGAGGAAGGAAGGCTCTCTGCTTGAAACTTGTTTCTTCAAAAGATGAAAGGGAAATCTCATGTTTCCACATTAACAGTTGAAGGAAGAATACTCAGTGTTACCCTTAATTCAACAACCACCCAACAGCATGTGCTGAACTTCCCCTGTGATGCCTGTCCGGCTGCTGGTTAAAGTAATGCTCGGAAACCTCTATTTCTAGCAATGCAACTCCCCATCCTCACTCACTACACTTAAACAACAACGCAAACTACTGTAGAAAAGAAGGGGTGTCAGAACTCACCAGCTATTGGGGGAACCCTCCTATTGCTGGTACAGCTCTGCCTACGCAAGTGAATTTATCTTGGCTCCTCGAGGGAAAAACAGGGCCAAAAAGAAAAGAAATTGAAATGAACCACAACCTTTTAAAAAGCACAGCCCTGTCAATACTGAAGCTTCTTCCAATATAAAAATTCTGCCTTAAAAAGTCTCAGTCCAGAACAACTGTATTGTAATAAGAGGTTATTTTCTCTATTGAGTTTGTAAAAGTTCTTTGAAAAAACAATGCACTACATGGTTTGCCATTGAATTCTACCATCACAGCACAGTCTAATGTGGCAGTTCCCTAATTGTCACTGCTTCCTATATCACTTCACTGATCAATTTATTTGATTTTACTGTGTTTCAATCACTCCACAGAGGAATCACAGAGTGGTGGGTGTTTCTAATGAGATCCTGTGAGGACCCTGAGTAATTGACCCTCAGCTATACAACATTTTTATCAACAAGCTGGAAGAAAATACGAAAACATTATTTGATAAAAATGTCAAATGACTGACAAAGATTAGGAGAATAGTAAATAATGAAGTGGAGAAGGTATTGATTCAAAGCAAGCTGATAAGATCAACACAAGCAAACATTATGTGCTCCACAGTACAGCTACTGAATGAGTCCTAAATCCTAATTAGGAAATAGGATAAACTGAATCCTAGGAACAAAGAACTTACAGCATTTTAAAAGGTTGGAAAAGTGTATTTTGGAAAGAAAAGGGCTAAAATAGAGGAAAAAACTCGGAAATCAAGACCAGGCATTGCTGTTGCAGTGAAGGGTCTAATGCATTGGCTCAACATGTCAGAAGAATAAAGCTACATGGGAATAGAAAGATTATATCACACTGCTAATGTGAATTGGTACAACCACAACAGCACTCTAGCAGTGATTTTCCCCTGGTAGGTTTTGCATCAAACAGCCACAAGAATGATTAAAAGAAGACTAAATACGTGGTCAGTGCAAAAAGTGAGGAACTCAATCTGTTCAGATTATCAGAAGAAAGGAGAAGGCACAAGTTGATCACAGCTTATTAATACC
Organism: Oxyruncus cristatus; assembly: GCA_013399855.1. Taxonomy (NCBI): domain Eukaryota; kingdom Metazoa; phylum Chordata; class Aves; order Passeriformes; family Cotingidae; genus Oxyruncus; species Oxyruncus cristatus. The sequence goes on from VXAY01002647.1 coordinate 1,640,895, forward strand.
CACACAGGACACCGAAGTTCCATAATTGCACCCTCTTTATGAAATAAATGGAGGTATGATACGATCCAGGTGCTGGGAATTAAGCTAGGCAAGCTCTGACCTGAAATGAGATGCTGGATTTTAATAGCGAGAGTAAATAACAATTGGAAATGATTTATTGAGAGTTAAGCTGCATCCCCAACATTGTAAACCTGTATTTCACAACATGCCCCAGCTCAGATGGATTAATTCAGGGTGGCCTTCAGCTGGTCAGAGGAGATTATTGCACTGGTCCCTTATGGCTTTACAAACCACAGGTCTCCAGATCATTCCCTGCTCCTGCACCCCTGGCCTCGAGTGTTTCCTTCAGGTCATTAAGTTTAACATCCACTCTCCTTTCACTTAGAATATGCAATTTAAAGCTATAACTGCTGCCTTAATTTAATGGTAATTAAGCCTGAGCCAGCCTCAGTGTTTTCTGTAACCAACTCACTGCTGCAAAGGGAGAGTGGACACGGTCTTGTGGAGCCACCATCTGACCAGGCTTCCAGGAGGAGACAGGGGCAACAGCACAGCTGACATTCCCCACAGGTCAGTAACAGCCTGAAATTTAATTAAAGAGCTGTGTCTTTCAAAAACACTTTTTGGCATGCAGGACCACAGGAACACGTCAGCTAAGGAGCAAAGATACAGGGAGCCAGCACAGACTTCATGGAGTGCTGACATCCAAAGACAATTCCGCCATTGAGATAAGCTTCCCTCAGCCTGGGGTCCTGTGGCAATGCAGGACTTGTCCCTCTCAAAATCCATTTTCCCCCATCAATGACACCATTTGGACAACATTCCCCGTCCTGAAAATCTTTTTCCCAGCGCTCCGTCTCTTTGGCTGCAAGCCTGAGCCTGTTCAAGACCCACATAGGCTCAGTTAGGCACCATACAGTCATTTGGTTACAGCAAAATAAACCAGTTCCAACATTCAGCCCACAGAGTTTTCAAAAGCATCTCTAACTGGTATCAGATGGAAAGACACAGATTCTTATTTAAAATGAGGATGATTTTTAAAGGTTTTCACTGAAAACTCGTTCAGTTGGTCAACAAATTGTGCAACACTGCAAATATTATTTACAGCCAGAGAGTGCAGGACACAATATATCCTGCTGGGTAATGCTCTCCAAGCAAGTGCCCAACGGTGATGATGATTACACACCAGAGCACCTCATTAAGCCTTTGATTCTCTGGTATCCACCTAACCAGGACAACTGTGAGCCTTTGTCACCTTTGTCAACTATGACACGACCCGCCAGGCTTGAGAAGGGGCAACTTCTGAGACTGAGGAGGCACTGCTGACAGCAGTGCAGTGGAAAATGGGGAAAATGCAGCTTGGAGAGGGAATGTTTAAAACCAAACTCCGATTACTCCAGTCTGGAAAGACTGATGTTCCCTCTGAAGGAGAGATGCACACAAACCTCCGTCAGGCATGCTAAAACATAAGCGAAGTCTGTTTGCTCCTCTTTGCCTATTCACACATTTCTCACCCTGTATAATGGGAGGTATAAGCCTGCACTCAGGTCTTTAGAGAACCAGAGAAATGCCTTTAATCTTTATAAAGATATATGCCTTCCCTAAGCTTTACTTTAAATTAAAGGAAATAAAATAGCACTCTTTGAGCTAAACCAATGGAGATATAACTGGAAAACTCTAAACCAAAGACCTGTTTTTTCATACAACACATAGATTGGCTGTGCAATCCTTTCCTCCTGTTGCCTTGGACATGCACTGCAGAATCCGCTTTTAAAATATTAATCCACTTTTAAAATATTAAGTGACTATTAACCAGGTATTTTGTACTTTTTCACTTGCAAAGGACTTTCCCTGCTAAGTTATCTCACAACTACTTAACAAAAAACTCCCCCAAAACATAAGAACCAAAAGCTGGTATGCACATGATGATGTGGGACCTCAAATCTAACAGGTATGCTCTAAAATCCCTTCTACTTAATGCAGAAAGCATGAAGAAATTTTCTTATATTGTCATGCACATTGCTAATCAAGAATTCAATAAATTGTTAGTTTACTGAGAATGGGGAATGAGATTTATTTAACTACATTGTTTAGCAGAGATGACACAATCCATAACCTCATCACTGAAATAAGTAAGAAAGCCTTAAAGCACTACATGGATTGCTGCCGCCACCACCACGTGCCACTTCAGACAACAATATAACATAAACAAAATATTTCAAGATAGATAACCTCAGATGAAAAACACTACATTGCTGTCTTTGAATTTTGGTCTGGTCTTAAAACACAACTTGTTTTTTATATAAATGTAACTGGGCTTAAAAAAAAACTAATGCTTGTGTACCAATCTATTTGCCATACTATAGATCCACTAAGTGAAGTGATAAGGAAGAACGAGCCCCAAACACACTATGAGATTTGGTTTCATTCCTGTTATTAGTGGAGGTAATTTATCCAGTGCTGTAAACACATGCAGCTCTTGGAAACTATCTGAGGCCTGAGTGGAGAGGACTTTGGTAAAGGCAGCTTTTGCTTTCCTGAGCTATCAGCAGGGAGGTCTGCAATAAAAAACTTAATGTCTTATCTCAAGTGGAATACTTCAAGTCTTCTAAAATGAACTCCATTTTCCTGATGTACTCTTGGTAATTCACATGGAGATAAAGAACATGAGTGTTGTGTTTATTCCTCAAACGTGATCACACAGAATGCACAAGCCTTTATGCCGAACAGGTTTTAGTTGCAGAAGTGAGAACCTCCTTTTGGCAAGGCTGAGTGGCTCCTCCAGCAAGCCAGTATTTCTCCTGCTGAAGAGAATCACAGAAGAGATGTTGGGATCATGTGGGTTTCTCCCTTGCAGTGATGCTGATGTCACAGCAGGACTATCTCAGAAGTTTCAGTAACAAAGTCTCTGTACTCTGAAATAAAAATTAGGAGACTAATGGGAGTCCAGGTTTCTCAACAGACCGGAGCCTTGTTGGTTTATTGCACACAATTTAGTGATAGTCATACCTTTCACAGGGTGCAAAAGTGCTTTTTTTTTTAATAACAGCTACAGAAAATCAATAGATTTCATGAGTTCAATTAATCCCTGCAGCTGCTGCGCCAGTCAGAAGGAAACAAAGAAATTTTCCAGTTCTAAGCTTTGGGACTGAGCTGGTGTATGTAGAGGAGGATGGTCCATTAAAGCAGGTTTTCCTGAAATTTGTGATTTTTTAGGTTAAGCCTTTGCAGTTAAAAAGGTAAGCCAGTGTTAGACTCTGTTCTGAAATAACAGAGTTATTTATATTTATATTTATTATTAACAGTTATTTATATTTAAATATATTGGACATACCTTAGATACAAAGTCACTAGGATTTGGGTTTGGATAATGGATCAAGATCCTTGAGGCAGCCCATTCTTGCTGAATTATATGGAGGTTCATGCTGGAAGATTTATCTACTGCTGGTACTGAATCTGAAATAGAGGAATGTCGACTACTTGAAAATCCATTTTTATATTTTTTTTCCCTAAGGTGCTGTCTTGTGTGGCAGCGGATACTCAGCAGGAGGTTGGAGAGCCCTTGCAGGCAACTTTCCAGTTGCACATCATGCTTCATGTCTTCTGGAGGGACAATGTCTGTTGTTTGATTCCAGATTAACCCCTGTCATCTGCATGATTGAAACCTGCAAGATATCTCTTATTTATGAGATATTTCCATGTCCAAATTCTGATTCAGCTTTGACAGCCAACTCCCTGACAGGGCCTGGGCACCTCTGGCTCTGACCTGTGCACACAGGGGACCTCACTGAGATGTGTGACATGCAGCCTACCTCTTCTCCAGGAAAAAGGTCACTGTTTTAGTTCTCCTTCTAAATAGCCAGTTCGGATCCTGCAAAGGGCCTATAAAAGCTAGTCTTGACTAATTACTTTGTGGTAAAAGCAGTGACCTGAAGTAGATCATTGTCCTTTATTGCTGCCAGATTTTATTCCAAGACAGCTTTCCTGGTGTAAATAGATGCCTTTTCACATCACAGACAGAGTAACAGCCTTTGCCTTTCCAACTCTCATGTGGAATTTTTTGCCAGTGGCAAATCTGAGCTAAATTTGGAATGTTTATCGAGTGGTTCACCTTTTGCACAGCCCAGAACAGCTGCCTTGTAACCATGTCACTTCCCCAGAAAAGCAATTTCTACAAAAGCACACAGCACACCGTGACAATGTGAGGGCAAGGGACACACCGAGGAGCTGCGATGGCCAGAGGGACAGTGGTAACCCTCAGCTCAGTGCTATGGTCATGAATGGGTGGCTTAGAGCCCTCAAGGCAGAGGGAGCATCCTTTTGGCAGACTCTGGTGAGGGTTTTTTCAGCAATAGAATCAAGAATGGTTTGGGCTGGAAGGGATCTTAAAGCTCATCTTGTTCCACCCCCTGCCATGGGCAGGGACACCTTCCACTAGCCCAGGTTGCTCCAAGCCCCGTCCAGCCTGGCCTTGAGCACTTCCAGGGATGGGACACCCACAAATCTTCTGGGCAACCTGTGCCACGGCCTCACCACCCTCACATATCTATATGTCACACCCCCATATATCTAACCTAAATTTCCCCCCTTTCAGTTTGAACCCATTACTCCTTATCCTACCACTACAGTTCCTGATGAATAGTCCCTCTCTGGCTTCCTTGTAGCCCCTTCAGGTACTGGAAGGTTGCTATGAGGTCTCCCTAGAGCCTTGTCCAGGCTGAACAACCACAACTTTCTCAGGTTGAAGGAAAATCATACCACTCTACTCCAAATACAAAAACAGGGAGGAAAAGGCCAGTGCCAAGATCTCTGAACTTCTGGTACATGACAAGCTGGTTTTACGTGCTGTATTATCAGTGGGCACATGCCACAGCACTCGTGTGCCCGCTGAAGGAGGACCAGAGGCGTTTCCTCCTGTTGGAGTACGGATCAGTTTGTATTTTTCAACATGACGACTGTAGCTGCCAAACCCGATAATGAAAAATTGAAAGTCAAATAACCCCTATTAGTCTGTCAAAGGTTGATGGAGCTGGTATTCTATTTTCCCATTGTGAACGACTCCCATTGTTAAGAGCTGACAGGCAAATCTCTGCAGAAATATGGACTCTTTGTGAGAGCTATTTATAGTAACATATGACAACGCAGTGCTGGAATATGCATACTGAAGCACTGCCCAGGATACAGAAGAGCCCCCTGGTACAACTCCTGGATTGTAAGGAAAAATTCCATTAAGATAAGAACATTTGAGAGACCTAAACAGATAAGATCTGGAGAAGTGGGGAGGAATGATTTGGGGGTTGCTATGGCACGGCACAACAGCCTAAGGATGTACAACGGCCTTTCAGGCATGAGCAGAGAGCATATTTATCAATAGCACATGAGCAAAAAAATGGCAGGTTTGTGTTTATTTTGCTCTGTTTTGCTTTTTTCCTGGGTTTGTTTGTTTGTTTCATTCTGTAATCAGTTAAAAAGCAAACTAAGGAATAAAAAGCATGAGTCCCAGAAGAAGAGGATGATCAATAGGGAAGAACAGCAGGATGGATGGCTGCCGGAGGGATTCAGAGGTGCCCTCTGACAAATATCAAATATTAGCTGGGACTGGGTACCCACTATGCTCCATGGACACAGAAGCAGATCCAGGCTTTGCAGCAGTGTCAGTAACATCAGGACAAAGACCAAAGATGAGGATCAAAGAAATAATATCGGCAATTTCTGAAGGACTGGATGACACATTGGGAAGACACAAACACAAAGTGCAAAGGCAGGATAAAAGAGCCAAGTTGGCTGAGCATACAGTAGTATGATTAAGCCTTGTGCAGATGGCTTTCTCCTCCTCCTTGAATGCCAAAATTAATATTGTAGAGGCAGAGTGAAGCCCTCAGTCTCACCCAGTCCCCTCCACAGCACACCTTTCCCTGTGGGCAGCTGGTCCTCTCCAAGCCCAAAGAGCAGCTGCTGCTGCTTTTACCAGATGTGTTCTGATGCACATGGCTTTAAAAAGAGGGGGAAAGGAGGAAAGGAAGGGGGAAGGAAAGGAAAGGGAAAAGAAGAGGAAGGGAAAAGAAAAAGTGGTATCAGGATGGTTAGTTTTTGTGACAGTGTTTTCTGTTCCATGTGTTTGAAGCTCCTGCATGTTGATATCCTCTGCTATGCCATGTCTGCACTAGCCACAGCCTAAAAAGGCAAAGCAAGGCAGCAGTTCTCCTGGCACTCAGGAAACCAGATTTCAGGATTTTCACTCTTACTTCCCATTTTTAACTCTGAAACACTTCTGTGCTTCATACTGTCAGGAGCTGGTAAACAGAAGCATTCTGATTTGATGGCAGAAGGTTCATGTACAACACTGTGTGCTTTGCAGGTTGCATGCTCTGCAAATTGGGGCTCACTGCTGCTGTGGTGGCTCTGGGGGATTCTGACCACTGCCTTGGGTCATGCCATACAGCCTGGATGCTTTTGAACCCTATGCTGTATCAATTAAAAGAGTAAAAGCCAGAGTTAACAGGACAAGAACTTTTCAAAGATGAGTCAGTGCGTGGTAACAGAGTAGGCAGTGGAAATGCAGCCAGGTTACTCCTTCCCCTAACCCAGCATCAATTTTAGAAAGCTTCTGCAGTTTCCATTCACTTACCTGATAGAAAACTTCTGAGCATACAGATAACACACCTATAGGCATCAAATAGTTATCTAGCCTGATAGATACTATTATTGTAGACAGATAAAATACAACATACACCTCCATAAAGGAAAGGGGCTGAGACTGATAAAACTCCACAAGCACAAAGAGCAGCTTAAGACTCACCAATCCCTTAGACTCATTACCAGCTCTTTTAAGTTAAAAAAAACCCACCAAAACAATTTAAAGAAATCCTTAAAATCCTTCAACAGTTACAGCAAGTCACCAAATTTCACCCAAGCCACAGTGCCTCCTGCACTTCTTGCACTTCTCGTGTACACACAAGCTTGCTTTGGCTCCTCACCAGTTATGTATTTTCTTCTTTTTTTCCCACTTTTTTGCTAATTTTCCAGTTATCAAAAGAATAGTGTGTATAGGAGGCAATCTGGTGTTATGGGGGTTTACATTAAAGGCATATGGTTCTTCATATTGTAGCCAGACACTCTGTCAAGAGAATGGAAGGTGAATATTAATGTCTCTTAAACCACACACAAGTGCTAATGAAGCTCCTTTGGAGGGGAAGAAAGAAAGGAAAGAAAATGGTGCATTTAAGTGATGGCTATGAGATATACTGGCTCTGAAAAACACCTTATCTCTTCCAATAAACATTTTTGGTTTTCAAATGGGGTATTTTGGTATGTTAAAAGATTTTCAAAGTAACCTTTTTCCAGGAGATTATTTTTTTTCTTACTTTCCTATTAGAAGTTGCTTTGTGACCATCCCTCTGGACTATCGAACTGGTTACATGTTCAGGAACTATCTATTCCTTTAAGGAAAAAATTAGAAAAATAATTTTGCATCAGATCTCCACTGCCCAACCATATTTGACAATTGGCTCCCACACTTAAAGGACACAACTTATGTATGATTTAAGATAATTAAAATCTTAAACATTGTGATTTCAGGGGTAAAGCTAGTCTTAAAGCAAGGATTTCAGTTCTAATCCTGGATGAATAATTAGCTGATTCAGATGTGCATTTATGGGGACAATAGCGTTCCACTGGGCAGAAACACACTACAATAATGACAAGTGAATTAAAGAGCCCACGTTACTGATGTGAGGCAATGACAGCTGACGCCTGTGTTTCATGTCAGGGAGTGGGTTTGCTATTATTTGGGTCCCTGGAACTCTTCAGGAACCCTCTACACTGCTGACTGAGTCAGATGGTGGAATTATATTTGATTATGGGTGCTCAAAATATTTTGTGCAGTCACGCAGTGCCTTTATCACAAGAAAGGAAAGAAAGGATGGGAAGGCGGGAGTCAAACTTGCTGCGAGACATCGCCTTCCACAGCTATGGCAAAGGCAGATCATTAAAAGAAAAAAGCAAATTAATAATAATTCCCCATCAGATGATCCTTTAAAAAGCCTCCCTCCAGACCAGTAACCCCTCTGGCAAGCGCAGCTGCAATGTGCAGACGCTGGACGTTGCTCCAAAGGAAAAATGTCAACACTTGGTTCTAAAACTTTTTCTCAAGGCCTTCAGAACTCACAAATGCAGTATAATTTGGGTTTATTCAGGTGCTAACCTGCCAAAATTGCAAGCCATAAGGAGGAGAACACACCTACAAGTCTCTGTGTGCAATAAGAATTACTGGTTTAGTTCCTTAAGTACATTAAATAAGAGAGTTTTGACTCTGAATCAATAGAAAAGCTCAAAAAGTTAAATACAGAACACAACAGATTATGCAGAAAATGATCCTTGAAAACATTTGCACTTAGCAATACTGGAAGATTTTATCTTCTCTAAGACTGGACATCTTAGATCATTAAATGTCAATATTTTGGTCTATTACTGCATTTTATATTGCAGTACTGAGCCCATAAATGTGACATGGGGGGCTGTGAGTAGCTGCACTGGGGGGTGGCAATAAAAAATATACAGCAGGGCTCTGGGTCTTCAGTAAGGAGGAAAGTTGTTGTTCTGTACACAAATCTCAGGAGATTAAGCAATGGAAAAGTGTGTCAGACAGCAGAATTTCATGGTCCAGAAACTCAAAAATAAGATAAAACTCCAAAATCGAATTACCACTCCTGCCAATAAGCTATTACTGTGCAGTTATTAAATACACACAGACATTCCCATGACCATGTTGCGCTGTAAATCACACTTGCAGACAGTTCATTTAATGAACAGTGTTTGAGCAGACAATCTGTTTTGGATTATATTAAATATATAACTCCACTCACTAAGAAATGCATTCATACTTAAACTTTGTTGCAATCCTCGCTTTAAAAGCAGGGGAGAGGAAAAGAATAAATCGTTGCCAAGTGGCACTTTTCAGTTTTAAACACCAGCAAGTGGGAATCAAAGTTTAATTTAATTTAATAATTTACCTTTAAAAAATTTACCCTGTAAAGCTGGATGATAGCCATGAAGAAAAATACATCGAATTTTGCCTGAAGTTTTTAGTAATTAAAATATTACACCGTTGATTTCATTGACTTGTGTTACAGTAAATGTTTTTGCCTTGAAATTCACTTTGAGGATGTAAACATCAGATATTGTCCCCTTCTAGCTGCTCCTGTGTCACAGCCATTCCCAGTGCCTGGTAGTCAGCTGGGTCCTACCTCAACCCTGAGCATCCCAGTGATCATTGCCACAGAGCCAGCGCCTTCCTGGGGTGCTTCCCTCCCCCTTTGCACTCCAAGGCTCTGGGGCTGCATCTCACCACATGCCTGCCAGCAATTGCTGATGATGTCTGACCCAGATATGCTGCAATCCCAGTTCCCTGGTTTACAGTGCAGCTTAGCCACCCTCTCCCACAGGCACCATGCAGCCGGATCAGCGCGGAACCCACCGCAACAGGATGAGAACACAAGGGAAGTGACTTCCCCAGGGACTGAACTGTGCCTCGTCTTCACTGTGCCAGAGGTGATACCTGAAGGAAATGGGATAATGTGAATACTGGAGCTGTAATGTGCATTTTATAAGTAGAGGAGATTTAAAGGTGATACACAATCTCATGCCACAGGGGTTTAGCCAGACTCCATTAGGATTTAGGTGCAGATTCTGCTGGAGAAAAAGATGGTGTCTTATCAGGGATCTGCTGCCTGGGGGCTTTCTTGCATTTTCCTTGGAAGCACCTGGTAGCCCCTCAGCCCTCATCTGCAACAGCAATTTTTAAATTCCACGTTACTGTGCAATAAGGCTGTTCTGATTGAGAGGTGTGATGGCGCAGGCCCTGCTCCTGCCAGGAGCTGAAGGTCACCAGCCCTGTCCCTACGAATCAGGTGCACGGACAGTCCCACACAGGCCCAGAGCTATCAAGGACACCACTTCTGGGCCTGATAAATCAAGTTAAAGAGCATCTCCAAATGCTCAGCCAGATGGATCACTTGAATGGCTAAACACTCTAATACATCTTTTTGAGAAAAGATATTGGCTTGTGCAATGAAACAGATAATTGACTATTCCATGGAAACTATTAGGGCTTTACCTCTGGGATCAGCAGGAACCCATCTCTCTTACTACAGAGGAAAGCCGGCAAGTCTTTGGGTTTGATTTTATTCTCCCTCCCTTCCAGGAGGAAGATTTGGAACAGAAATCAAGCCCAGGCTGGTCTTCCCACATCACCCCCCCTCCGATGTACTGCGATAATCTGTGACTGAGCATGAGTACAGAAGCCATGTCTGACAATGCAAAGAGTATAAGCTTCCAAAATAGCCACAGATACAAGATAACCTCTGCTTAGACCAGACAGAGCAGATGAAAAGGAGCTCTTCAAACTCCCCGCATTGATCTCAGCAAACTTTTCCTTGCCCCATCAACACCCTGAATTCAGTGTTTTTTCTCTGATGGGCTACTATAGCGATAGAAATGGGAAATACCTGGGAAATACTACCACATCTGGGAAATACCTGGGAAATACTACCACACCCACTTGTACAATAGGGAAATACCAGGTGGTAGAAGTGGGTGAGAGTGTGCCACCCCCACTCTTCTCCGGTTCTTCCCTCCTCCAAACACAACATCAGCTCCACAATTTATAAAATTGTAGGAGTTTTTTTTAAATACAAAAAAAAAAGAAATCCAGGTTGTGAATCTGTAACTCCAGGCAGAGCTCCACCAAAGCATGGGCTTCTTCCTGCTTTATTCTTGTGGTTTCTCAGGACATGAGCTCCTTGATGGAATTACAGTGCTGTCATTCAAGTTGCTTATTATTTGTTCTGTATGTAAATAAAGGGAATGCATTTAAAGGACTACACTAATGTATTCAAATATTTGTAGATAATCCACTGTAAATCTCCAGACTGGAGGATTTTGCATAAATGCTTGAATCTGTAACAGCTAAGAGGGAATTCCAACTCCCTGATCGAGTAAATTACACACAAAAAAAAGCAGGATGATTAGACCAAGCACATAAATATTCGCAATAAGTTTTGTCTGTCAGCATGTAGACTGAATTCAGGGATTGCCCTTCTCCACATTTGTATGGCAAAAGGAGAAGCCAGCCATAATCAGAGTATAATATTATCATTAATACACGTCATTTCATTGTTATAGAGCACCTCAAAACATAAGGAATTGGGCTGCTTATTGTATTTACTTGTAGGTTTCATACAAGTTTTGCATGACAGTTGATCAGCTGAGAATTTTTACTCTCCAAATATTCCTTCTCTCCATATTTCAGTAAGTTAGAGAGAAAGGTTCTGACAGCCCTGAGTCATTCAGATCTTCCACAAATTGCTTCTACATTTGTCTACCAGGAAAAGACCCATCTCCATCAGTAAAGGTGTTAATAATATATACACGTATTATTAACAGAACTTATTTTCATTTCTTGCCCTGGAGTCATCATTAGTGAAGATTAAACATGCATAAATCAGTCTCTCCTAAATTAGTGAACATCAGCAAATGTCACCTTGTTGAAACAAAAATTTATTTATTTATTTGCCTATTTGTTTTTTTTTTTTTTTTTTTTCCAAAAATTGGATGGTCTTGAAAAATAGATACAATTATTCCACCATCCACCACTTTTTTTGAGTCAGGCCACTGGGCTATATCCAGTCACTGGTCCCGTAAGTCTCTCATTTTCTCTAAATCAGGGGAAATCAAGGTCAGGTCTGGAATTACTGACTTTTGGCCACATGTCTTATACACTTTAATATTATTAAAAAGTCCTGTGTGGGTTGGAAATCTTATGTGGAAATAACCAAATTATGTCTTCAGTTACTTATATACTGTACAGTGCCAGTCATTGGAAGTCTTATATGTATAAAAAAGAGAGAAGGTTAGCTGTCAATATTGCAAATAAAAACTAATTATGAGTGAATGGTTTCATGATAGAGGTTCATATTTCAGCACTGCCAGTTCCTGCTATTTTATCATGAGTCTCCCGGAGTTTATTTAAAAGTCTTTCTCCCGAAATAAGGTGATTACATGAGAATCTCACTGTCATTAACCAGGAGTAATTTCCCAGCCTTTCAGTTGCAAAGAAAAGCTTAAAGACGTTAGCTAAGTACACCTTCAAGGCTCAGAAATGAAAACACTCAATATTTATTAATCTCACTAATTTTTAAGGGCCTGCTCACATTATTAAATGTTCAAGGTTGGCTACCCTGAGATAGCAAATGTACCAGAGACATCCCAAATACCAGGAGGCTCTTTGTCCTTTCAAGGAGGGGAACAGTGATGCTGTTTATTCATTGCTGCTAAGTTTAGCACAGCTCCAGGCATGAAGTATTAAAAAACGTACTAATGTTGATTTGCATTTCTGCTAATTATTTCCACAGAGCTGTCACCTCCAACGCTGCCAGACAGAAATAGCTCCCCTAAAGGGCACTGGACAGACAGGCATGGTGGGGTTGGATCTGAGACCAGGCAAACAGAATTGTTCTATGCACCCTATCTTGGGGAAAAAATCTGCCAATTCAATGTTATTCCAGGTTACAGTTGCGTAAATAAGTTATGTACATGCTGGGGTAATCTAGTGATAGAAGTGAATGAATCTAGTGATCCATTCAGTGTGTTGCATCTGCACCAGCTTGCTTCATCTTTTATACGTTTTCTTGCTGATTCAGTGTTCTTCTACAAACTGATAAATAACTGGGGTTAGGTTTTGAAAGCCCTTCAGCTGCCTGACAGCTTGGACTCATCACTGGTTAGGCACACAAATCACAGAATCATAGAATGGCCTGGATTGGAAGGGACCTTAAACCTCATCTCATTCCAACCCCCTTGCCATGGGTAGGGACAACTTCCTCTCGACTGGGTTGCTCAAAGCTTTATCCAACCTGACTCTGAACACTTCCAGGGATGGGGCAGCCACAGCTTCTCTGGGAAACCTGTGCCAGGGCTTCACCACCCTCACAGCAAAGTATTTTTTCCTAATATCCAATCTAAACTGACTCTTTCAGTGTGAAGCCATTCCCCCTAGTTCTGTCACTCCAAGCTCTTGTAAAAAGTCCCTCCTATTTTCTTGTAGACTCCTTTCAGGTACTGAAAGGCCACAAATAGATGTTTATGAGAAGTCCATGTTTAAGAGAACAGGAAAGACAGTTCCCTTTCTGCAGCCACCTGGAACCCTCTAACTCCCGCTTTTCTCTGCTGAGATCCTTTGGCCATCAGCAACACACCTTACCCTTTAGGGACCACAGTGGTTTCTTCATAGAATCTGCCTGGTCCCATAAAAAACATCAGCGGCACTAACAGAGTTATCCTGCTCCCTCCCACCAGTGAGAGGGTGGCACAACAAGGAAGGTGTAAGAGAGGTTTTGGCTAAGGTGGCCCTGGTCCACCAAGAGCCTGAGCCTGGGCTTGCTGTTATCTCAGCAGTGTAATTTGGGGCTGTCCACACAATGAGATGAGCTCTAAAATTTCTGAGTTCCCTCCCCATAAAACGATGGTAAAATTCAGCACAATCTATGCTGTGCTGACACAGGCCATCAGTCCTGACACCCTCACATGCTTTGTAGTGTTGATGCAGAACAACAGAAATATCGCAAAATTTACTAAAAGCAAAATCAAAATATTATCTTAAAAATAATGCTTTAAAAGTTAATTTCAAATATTTCTATGGAGTTAGAGAGAAGCACCCCAGGATATACCACTGAATCACCCCAGAACTGGAGCTAAAAGCAGTTTTGTTTTTGAACGTATCAATCCTCTTTCCCAGTTAGCAGTGCTACAAACATTTGCTGCAGACCTAGGAAATACTGTTCCCTTTAACAGCTTGACAGTGTCCTGTGGACATGTGCACACAAGCAGATTTTTTTGTGTACTATTACCCTTGAGCGCCAGTTGAGAGAACACACCTACATACCAAATCTTGGATAAACAAACACAGGGGTGTAATACAGAATATAAATACTGAGGGAAGTTTAGTTCGTGTTGTTCTCCATTCCACACTGGGATGCAGGGCTGTGATAAGGCAGTCTCCTCCTAGTCTCATCCAGAGCCCTTCTATCCATAGAAACGATTAAAAATTAACTAGGCAAGGAAGACAGATTGACTTTATCGGGTACTGCTGAGATCAGATTAACATTCCACTGACACATGGGAGTTCAAAGTTCAGGTTCCTGCATTATTGAAAGTTTAATTTTTAATCCTTCTTTAATAGTTAAGGTCTATATGAGTGCCCTAAATAGGTCCTGCCCTAACATGAGGGAACCTCAGACCATAAACTTCAAAAGCATTGATAATGGGCATCTGATGTTCTCCAAAGGAAGCACAGTTTCTTTCCTGCTAAACTACAGGTGCTCCTAAAGTTAATCATGTCTCCATTGCTCCTGTATCACCCTGCTCCAAAGGATAAATGAAGTGGAGATAAAAAAGGAGGGAGCCCTCAACAGACTGCTGTAACTCCTCTGTTCATACCTGATGGACAACGCCACCTCCAAGGACCATCTCTCAGAGAACCTGCACCTTACCCCAGCTCAAGGCTGGAGTGACCGATGACCACAGGAGGACTTTTGCTATGGAGGCAGGCTGGGAGAGCTGGGGTTGTTCAACCTGGAGAAGAGAACACTTCAAGAGACCTTAGAGCCCTTTCCAGTACTTAAAGGGGCTCCAAAAGAGATGGAGAAAGGATTTGGACAAGGGCTGGACTGATAGGACAAGGAGGAATGGCATTAAATGGACAGAAGACAGGTTTAGATTAGAGATTCAGAAGAAATTCTTCCCTGTGAGGGTGGTGAGGCCCTGGCACAGGTTGCCCAGAGAAGCTGTGGATGCCCCATCCGGGGCAGTGCTCAAGACCAGGTTGGACGTGGCTTGGAGCAACCTGGGCTAGTGGAAGGTGTCCCTGCCCATGGCAGAGGGCTGCAATGAGATAAGGTTTCAGGACCCTTCCAACCCAAACCATTCTAGGATTCTACAATAAAGTCAGCAAGTATTTGTGACCTACAGATGTTTTTAACCAACACTGCTATGTCCAACCCCTCACTTCAGAAAGACTGTCCCAGCCCATCAGAAGACACACACTCTTAAAAACATGGGATGTTCCACATTTCTGCCACTGTTTTGTTGTCTGCCTTTACTGTACTTATTACAGTTGGTAAGAAGTCCTTAGCCTAACATCAGCAAATACTTAGCAACAAATGTTTTACACATGACAAATCCTGTGCCTCTGGCCTTTTAAGAAATTCACTTTTTTTTCTCACGCAACAGAACCTTGGTTAGACTCTCACATCAGCTGCTACAAAGGGTACAGGAGAAATAAGTGACCTTGTCTCCCACTCAACCTCGCTATCCTTTCAGAACCAAATTGATTGCTCTTGGATGTAGATGGGGGGCATTCCGTACCTACACATATGGAGAGTAGATTCTGTGTGTTGAACATGCCTGTGAGGTAATATTTCAGCTGAATCTACTGTCTGTCACATCTGGTATTTTGAATAATCGGTTAAGTGAACCATAAATTAAATTAAGCCAAGTCAGTGTCATAAACCTAAAGTGCATTTCCAAAGGTTCTCCCATATGAAAAAGGAGTTGGCTTAGAAGGCTTTAATATCCTGACTCTGAGACCCTTAACTGGAAATAAATCAACAGCCTATGTGCTTGTACCCATGGAACAGCCCCCCAGAGTGGATTAAAAATAAATACTTGTGAGAAAGGAAAGTGACAACACAGATGGATTTTCCTTCCTAGACACCTGCCACAAATGAAGGGCTTCTGATGGCAACAGCCAGAGTAAGAGACTAAATTAGAAATATGAGGGGAGACACTTTCCCAGTGGTGCTTTCTTTGCTGTTCTGGGTGTGCCAGTTGGCTCTGAAGCAGCAGGAGGTGGCAGCCGCCCTCTCCAGCTCTGGTGGTAAAGGAGCTGTGGGAAAGATGAGGTGGTTTTATCCATCTGACATTGGGATGAGTGAGTCTGGGGCTCTGGATATACCCCAACATTTTCTCCCATCTCCTGGAGCTACTGGCTGAATCACTCCAGTTTCAACTGAAAGAACGACCTCACAATCAAGTAACATAAAGCAGCAGCTAATTTGTGAGCTTGTCCTTGGGAATGCTCTACACAGCCCTGTAAATGCAACGATCGTACTGATTTCAGCCAAAGGACTGTCTTTCCGTGCACCTCTAACATCACTGAACACCATGTTTCACCAATAAAGGGCTAATGAACCACAGCAGTTGTTCATATGTTTTCTTACTCCTTCTCCAAAATGTCACAATAAATCTATATTGCTGGATAACAGCAAGCAGATGGATATCGTAGCTTGTAATTTGGCTTAGGTATTCTCAATCAAGGCAAAGATTAATTCTCCCCAATGATAACCAGCTTTTACGTTTGTTACAAGCCCATTATCATTTTCTAAAAGGTATTTCTCAGGACAAGGGTAAAAACAGCTCTCTTTGTCCTATTGCTTTATGCATTAAGGAGAGAATGAGGGATGGATTTCTGGGGACAAGGTGAGTTAACCACAGAAAATGACATCTTCAAATAAGCATAGAAACAATAGGTAAAAATCCCTAGAAACACTCTTTGGTGGAGTACATGGATGTACGGAATGTATCTCCTGTTGTTTTGTGAGCAGCCCAGAAATATTTTGCCAGCTTTGTTAGCATTACTATTTCCTCAATGAGACTGAAAAATATAAAAAAAAAAAAAAAA
>VXAY01002647.1:1657712-1718135 GCA_013399855.1 Oxyruncus cristatus
AAAAAAAAAACCAAACCAAACAAACAAATAAAAAAACCCAAACAAATAACAAAAAAAAACCTAGAAAACTATTTTATCTTACAATAACAAAAAGAATGTGTCCTTTATTCTAAAACCTTCAAACTAAACAACAAAATAGGAAAACTATATAGATTTTGCTAGCTGGGCAAAAATAAAATAGGGATACAGCAACAGTCCCCTCATGCCAGGAAAGGCCTAAAATTTGTAAGTGATTGCAAACCCTGGCAAATAAAGTGAACTTCCGTCCTGACTTCCAGACCCTGCCTTGTCCCTAGTCCTGCAGGAGGTGTGTAGCAACTCGGAGAAGAAATTTTACATTTCCTCACAGTTCTTGCTCTGATTTCAGGATTTCATTAAATGCTCCTAAAAACATCCCCTTAAGGTATTTGTTATCCTTGAATTTTGTTTGCTAATGAGCTCCTAAATGTGGCATAGCAAGTTCATCAACTATTGTACTTTAATAAAACAAAGATGCACTTCAGCTAATTATTTGTTAAATTCATTATCAGAGCCCTGCTAGTGCAGAATTTTGTAGCTGTTGAATTTTCCAGCTGACACCCTGCTGCAGGACATGGGCTGAAGGCTCTAGCAGAGGTCTCTGCCAGACGCCCCTGGGCAGCTGCAAATGTTAAAAGTGGGTACATAAAAAGTGTCACACTGAACTGGGAGGAGAACGAAAACGTGGGCACGTCCTCGTTCTTCCTCCTGCTCTAGAATTGACAATCCCTGGCAGAGGAAGAATGTAAATTCCTGGTCCCAACAAGGGTCAGCAGTGTCTGTCCCAAGTGACTATACACATCATAGAATCACAGACTAGTTTGGGTTGAAAGTGACCTTAAACTTCACCAGGTTCCACACACTTACTAAGGGCAGGGACACCTTCCACTAGCCCAGGTTGCTCCAAGCCCCATCCAACCCGGCCTTGAACACTTCCAAGGATGGGGAATCCACAGCTTCTCTGGGCAACCCCTGCCAGGACCTCACCACCTTCACAGGGGAGATTTTCTTCCCAATCTCTAATCTAACCCTGCCTTCTGTCAGTTTGAAGCCATACTCGCCTGCTCTGTCTCTCTGTGCCCTTGTAAAAAGACTCTCTCTGGCTTTCTTGTTGCCACATTTATTTTTTTTCCCTAGTTGAAAAGGCAGTTTTGAATCAAATTTACCAATTAATACCTTTTAAGGAAAATAAAGTCAGAACATATCTTCAAAAAAGCCTAAGAATTACACAACCCAAGGCTGTCAGTATTAATTTGGGTTAGGTCTGCTTTTAAAACCTTGAAGTGATAAAACAACAGTGATGAGAAGGGCTTTAGAGTCGCTGCTTTTCTTACCACCTCCAATGGGGCATCTCAGAACACCCCTGGACACTCACTGAAGTCTAGGGAAAGCTCTGCACTGACCCTCATGGGCACTGGGTGGGATCAGTACAGGTAATCGACAAGTTTTCACTCTCTGCACACTAAAGAACAATATACTAGTAGAAAATTAATAGCTCAGTTATTGATTAACAGAAATGCTACAGTGCTCTTACGATTTCAAACTGCTCCTGATTAATGGAGGAGGCAATGGAATTTCAACAGTGATCTCAGTGTGTTGGAAGCATCTCTGGCAGAGCATGGGCAGCAGAACAGGGGCAGGCAGGTGACCACAGCAGTGACTACACATTGTCCTGGAAATGTGCATTACCCAAGCCTGATGAGCAAGGAATCTGAACTGGAAAATATATTTCTGTATTAATCCTGGTGTTAAAACACTTTAGGGTTCTGCCCCAACAGATAATTGTATTTCCTTAATCTTTTGGGTGAATGTTTCATTCCTTTACTGCCTTACTGTTAGTGCAGGAGTTCAGGTTTCTGGTGTGAGCCCCTCTGACTAGGAAGGCTCCATTCCAAAACCATCTTTACACTGTGGTGCATAATAGTTGCTTCTGTCCATTCCCACCTTTTCTTTCTACTCCCCGCTCTAGTGTGTCAAGGTTAAGGAATAATGAATAATCAATAAGGCCACATCTCCACCAGAGAAATGAAATGTTCCAACCTGAACATGAGAGCTGAAAAAGATTTAAATACAGTTTTGTGTCATCCACTTCAGCTTTGCTAATATGAGCTGTGAGTCAGCATCCTCTTAAATCACTGCAATTGCAATGTCCTCCAAGAACAAGTCCTGCAATTCTTCCCACAGCCCCCGGGAACACGGACTTCTGGGAAGAGTCAGAAGCCAGAACTAAAGTGACAGGAACAAAACTACTGACACCACTGGAGTGCTCTCCCAGCAATGGCATCCTTTAAAATAGTGTAAATTGGATCAGCAAGTGCCTTCCAAAGAATGTCTGCATGCAGAGGAACCAACCAGAGCACCTTCCAACATTGACATTAGTGTCATATTTATATATATACATTTACAGATATATTCTATATAAAGAACAGATAAACCACTAAACTACCTATTTGGAAAAGGAGAATTAGATTTCCAAAACTGCAAGTGATGTTTTACATGAAAATCTTTTGTTCCAGTTCTGCCACTGACCAGCTCTGGATGTGAACATTGTCTTCGCTCACTGAGTAATATGTAACACAAATCTGCCATGCAGTGAGGCAAAGGGATTGAAAAAAAACTTGTGTATCTCCAAGGTAAAACCATTCCATTACAAAATCACATTGCTATGCAGTACTCATTCTTCTGCCTATTTAGGCTGAGTGGGACTGCAGGCTACTATAATCTTGTGTTATAAAGAACACACCAAAAAAAAACTCAACCAAAAAAGACCTCTACAGATATAATCAGAACAGGTTTTATTGATTTGCAGGAAGTACTTTGCCATGTGTATCACAAATAGTTATTCATTTATACTTAAAAAAAAAATAACCCTACTCTATTTGATAGTTGGCAATACTGAATTAATAACTTTAGCAAATCAGAAGGAAGTTAATGTAATACTCAATTTGCTTTACATCTTCAAAGTCACCTACGGCATTCTACAAGGCAGGTAATATTATCACAGCTGGACACCCTGGTAATCTTTTGAGCTCTTTTCCCCTTTCAAAATAAATGTTACAGATTTACCATGATACTGCTAAAATAGCTGTTAATTTACTTTCAAAGATAAAACAGGTGAATTAACAGAGCCTTGAACTCCATCAAACTGAACAGAAATTCCAGCAGGGCACAACACAAATGGGAGATCCAAGGACGCAGACGGACCAGCCACGAGAACCTCCTGACACATCTCCCCATTTCAGGAGAGGTTTGGATCTCATTCCTCCACCCTGGCTTTTTGTTTGTCCTTTGATCCAGAGGTGTGGGATTTGCAGAAGATGGCAGATGCTCCCCAAGAGCAAACTTGCTATTTGAAAACATCAGGTTGGCTCTCTGAAGCCAAAACTGAAAGGTAACAAGGACCCCAACACTGAACTATTCCTCTCTTCAGTGTGGTATTCACATTCTGGAAACCCCTTGGAAAGCCTAATGGGCTCAAAACACTGAGACTAGGAAAGATTCAGCTTTAATTAGCACCCAGTTCAAAACAGCAATTTTAACTCTTCTTTGAGGGACAACTCCTGTGGAGTTTAACCAGTATCTCACCTCTTGGAAAAAGCAAGGCTGTCCCTATAAATTAAGTTCAGTTTAAAGGCTCAAGAGGGAGGTACCTGCAGAAAACCACTGCCAGGACTCTCTGTGCCCAAGGAGACAAAGGCTTGATTTGAACCAGTGAGGCCAAATTTTGTCTATTCTACAGAGGACAGATGCTGGATTTATCATCGTCTGGGCTTCTTCCTCACTGAAAAATCCTGCAGCCATGAAGTGCCTGATCATACCTGCTCGGGTGTAGTGGGACCAACACCTGCAGCATCTCAAGCTCCCTACAACCCCAGCAGTGCTTTCTTATGGGCACCAGGTAAAAAATTACTGATGTACTTTACAGAAAAAATATCTCAAGGGATATGGTGATCCTATTTATCCCTATGTTGCCTTCCAGCACCACCCAGGACATCTTAAAGTCAGCAGGCACAAAACTTGACATCCTCCCCACTCTATCAGTGCTCCAAGGAGCAAACCCCAATGCTGCTGTGTAAGGACCTGGTACAGGAAATCACTTGTAAGTTCATGGTGATAATCTAATTTTATTGAGTTTTCTCCTGTCTGGCCATGGTTTCTGCCTAACTGTTAGCAATTATGAAATATTATAGCAAAGACAGACTGTGGAAGAACCCTGCGTAAATACTCGGTGAATACTAAAGGGTCTCTCCACTAACTTTCTGCATAGAGTAGTCAATGCTTACTCATAGAGTTCCTTTAAATACATGTTACTCACAAAAAACATTCTGCTCAGGTTCTTTCTTCAATTGCTATAGGGTACTGTTTCCTGTTCCTTAAATAGAACTTTCAACAATTTTTTAAAATATATATAAAACTCATTTACAAACATTTACATATCAGAAAAGCCTAATCAAAACCTCCCTGATTTCCATGTCAACTGTCATAGATGTTTTAGCAATCACAAGCTGATATAAAAAATAAAGTCAAAACATATTTGTCTTCTTACATAAACTGTTATAGCAATATAACGTAAAAAGTTAGAGATCTAAATAACAGTTGAATAGTGGGAGCTGTAAAAACTGGAATGATTGATTTCATAATGTTTTCAGGCATTATAAATAAACTTTAAGTGTCTCCGTTGCTCTGATTTGCATAAGCAATTAACAGTTCATTAAGTACAGATTAAAACAAAGCCGAGGCAATACCGGGAACCTGGGTCAGTCAGTGCTGCTCCAACCTCAGCTCTCCAAAGCAGCTACTGCAGATTGTTTGGGGTTTGGCTGGAGAGGGTTCGGTACTGGGGGGCTACAGGAGCGGCTTCTGTGAGAAGCTGCCAGAACTTTCCCCCACATCCAATGGAGTCAATGCCAGCCCGAACCAACCCACCAGGGCTGATCATCAGGATCAGCACTGCACTGTGGAAAAACTGTGAAAATTATGTATAAACCAGGGCTGGAGGCCATGAAACAGTGTGAGACCTCCATAGGGAATTCATAGGAACTTCATAGGACCTCCAATGGAACTCAGAATCACAGAATAGAATCACAGGATCACTGAGGTTGGAAAAGACGCCAAGATCGAGTCCAGCCATTCATAGGAATTTCCCAGGAAATTCACAGGACCTCCACAAGGAATTCCCCCCAACATGCAAAGCGTTTTCCACCCCTGACAGGGCTGGAAGGTCCCCTCGGTGAGCATCCACACAGCCTCACAAACACACACACGGTTTTGTGGCCTTTCCTGCCGTTCATGTAACAAAAGAAAGGCTTTTGCTCATGGGCAGCCAGGTCTATGAGCTCTGAGCTGCAGCCCCAGGTAGCGGTTATGGGGCATGAAAAGGGAGGACTGAGAGCACAGGGGAAGGAATGAAGACAAGGGAAGATAATTGAAAGTACCAGTGCACAAGTTATGTTGCATATTTCTAATGTAATTAGTATTAATAAGCTGTCAGTCAGAAGATGTAGTTGTTAAAAGGCAGTTTCAGTGGGGGAAAATGATAATTGAACTCCTCCATGTATTTGTCTGTATTATTTATTCTGTTGGTTTTTTCAGTTCATTGCCACGGATGCGTGTTTAGCAGAAGTGAAATTGAAGAAGTAAACTGAGGTTTTTGTTTATTAACTGGAAAAAAAATTATCCACTATTGCTCTGAGCAGTGCCAGCCATAGGAGGGAGGCTCAGGGAGGTCAGTGGGTTAGTTCTGCACTCAAACCACAGCGTTTTCAACCTATAACTTTAAATTAATTCTGTTCTGATATATACACTTGTTCCTGTGGTACCCAGCACGGCACTACTGCTCCTTTGTTCTCTACCAATGGGTAAAGACACTCCAGATGCTCTGCAGGTTACTGTATCGCGGTTTAACACTGCCGTTCTTAAAGCTGCTCAAATCATGTGCACTGAATAAAATATTCAATAATTTCCCTTTTTCTTTCTTAATTTTTCAATTGTCTGCAAGCAGCTTACAGCATTCCCCAAAGCATCTGTAACAAGAAATTAGTCACTAAATATTTTATACAAATAGTTATTTAGGCTGTATCTTGATCACAAGCAGTTTGCCGTGGATTCAAGTGGGACAGAAGGATTTGGATTGGATTTGTACTTCTAACTGTAAATTGGCCACATGGAGACAGCTGGCTTTCTCTGCTTTGCAAAGCAGCCCTCATGGCAGCAGTCGGGGTATTCCAGGCTCCAGCATTCCAATGGCCAAGTTGAAGTTACGTGAGCAGCGGTTGCTCTCAAATGCCCCCAGTACATCACCTACACTGTGAGCACCTCCTACGTCTCAGAGCTATGTGCAAATACCACATCCCTATTTAACAGTGGGGGAAGAGAAAACAGAATTAAACATGACTTTGGCTGCCTGGAGGAGGTCTTGGCTTATGGAGAAACCCTTTCATGCCCAATGTCAAGAAATCTTTCCTCTGTGCTTTGACAAAGCAGCCTCACGCGTGTTGATGTAGATGAGACATATGGAAGAAGCTTTCTGCGATGAGGGTGGTCAGGCGCTGGCACAGGTTGCCCAGAGATGTGGAAGCCCAATCCCTGGAAACATTCAAGGTCTGGATGAGGCTCTGAGTGACCTGATCTAATTGAAGATCTCATTGCAGGGGGTTGGCCTTTAAAGGTCCCTCTATGATTCCAGGTGCCAGACTGTGCATCACCAACTACCTTGTCCCTCAGGTGCTCCTCCAGTACAGTCCTGTGCCTCCCATCGCTCCTCACATCCCAATGGAACACTGGCCATTAATGCTAACACCAGGAATTTCTCTTCTATGTGACCTATAAGTAAGAAATGCTGCTTTTTTAGGTCGCTTAAACCACCTGCTAAATTTAAGGAGGCTGTTAAGTCACAAACCCTTGGCAGCTTGGCACAAAGGCTGGAAAATGCTGAAAGAAGCACTGACTACTGCAAACGATTTTAAATTCTGACTTTGTAAAATCCAGGATGAAGTAACTGAGGGTAACTGAAGTAACCTGGACTGTAATAGCTCCCGTGAGCTCATGTTATCAAAATGAAACATTACTGAACCAGTACCATTCCAGGCAAGGGATACGGGACATTTTCTAAATCAGACCTAAGGGAAAAAAATAGACCTTAGAGGTAGTTAGGAAGAAAAATGGGAACTGGGATACTACCAGAGCCCTCCTCCTGTGTCCGACATCCTGACCTGCGTGGGGTCACAGGGAAACCAAGGTGGGGCTGCAAAGAGCCCAGACCTCTGGCCTGGACATATCAGGGCCCTTCAAGTGGCTTCATGTGACTGATTTGGATTGTTACGGTTGGAGCTTTGTTTGGACAATGTTGATTGTTTTCTAGATGTAAGTAATTGGGATGATTTGTTGCAGTCATTGAGCACGAGGCCCCAGATAGTGCTCAGCAGAATGTGAGGATGCAGAGCAGCTCAATCCATCACCACCTGCCTTAGACCCCATCAGGCAGGAAGTCACAAGATGGAAATAGGCTCGTGGAGCTATCCGGGACCTCCCTTTGGTGTCTCCTTCCTTTCTTCCTTCTGACAAGCTCCAAGGTTAAAATACTTGATTTCAGTGCTTTTAAGGACAAGGAAAACTGAAGAGGAACAGATGTTCTTTCAAGGCTTTCCACCTTTTCAGGATGGAATATTTTCAAGGAGCTTTGGATGGGGAGAGTTTGTGGTCGTTAAATAGCTTGTCCCATAATTACAAATAAGGATCCAGCTGAGGCACAACTGAGGGCTCATTTTCAGGACATATGGCTGATCCTCAGCCATGGGGGGACCAATCACCCACTCCCTAACAGAGCAAGAGACCCCCCAGAGACACACCAACAACTGCTGGAGCTCTTCTTCTTGACCCTTTGCTGATACAGCAGCTGGCCCCACCACTGGAGGCAGGATTTCAAGCCATTTTCTAAGTTGCTTATTCACACAAGGACAAAAAGTATTTTCTCCCAACCAGGTTTTCTTGTGTCAGCCATTCAACATGTTCCTATGTTTTTTTCTTCCCTTTCTTATTACCTTTTCTGATAGTAAAGACATTGCAGATGGGCATCAAACTGTGCAAAATGTAAATTATGATTGGATAGAGTCAGAACATAAAAAATAAGTTATTTGGATGCTTTTTTTTTTTTTTCCTAAGGACCACAGCACATATGGCATGCTAAAAAAATGTCTCGTGTTCATTAAGGCTAAACGAGACAGGTTAGAGAATCATGGGCACCAAATGGAAAACTTGGGGGAAAAAAATGCTGGCTGGCAACTCATTCTGCTGATAATATTTTTTGGATGTTTCCCTCCTGCCCTCTCTCCCTCATTTTTTTTTAAACTGCAAGGACATTTTTGCAAATATTTCACAAATATCTGATGGCTGTTGCTTAGGAATCTGTCCTCCCCACTGTGCCTCCCTCATTTGAAGGTCATAATCTTCAGTTTGTGAAATCATAATTATCTCGCTAGCCAGTAACTCTGATGTCACAAATGGAGGATTATGATGACTTCAATGAAAAAAGCAGCAGCGGGAGAAAATGAACTTCTCAGCCACCAAGAGCTTGTTTTCCTTCCCCCCCTCCAAAAAAGGATATAGCCGAGAAAAATATCAGCAGAATGATCTCCAAATAGACTATTTTCTGCATGGTATCAGTGCCTCTTTCAGAATATGAAGGTAATTTCTGCCTTGTGCCAGTTTAACGCAGACTTTCACTTTATTTTAACACATAGCAGGTCTTACATTTAATGCAATAGCAGAATCTTGCTACTTCTCGTGGAGCTCACACAGAGACCTCGGAGTTCTTCCATAAAAATGAAATGAGCCTCCCTGTAACCCTCAGCAAAATGAAATGGCCAAGGTTCACCCCAAGGTCACCTATGCCTGGGGCTTCACTACTGCCAGATAATTCACCACTGTAACAAAAAATATAACAAATAAACACTGTCTGTCAGATTAATAAAGTATTTAATGTCCAACTCTCCTTATTGCTTGTTATTAAGCATCCCTGCCAGCCTAATGCTAAAGATGCAATGACTCATAGTGGGTGACTTCTCTCTCCAAAAATCACAGAATCTAGAATGGGTTGGGTTAGAGGGGACCTTAAAGACCGTCTAGTTACGACTCCTCAGCCATGGGCAGGGAATCTTCCACCAGAAGGGAGGTGAACTATCCACTAAAAATGGAGGAGAAGAGAGACCATGGCAGAGCTTAGACCATCCTGATGCATTTCCCCTCTCTGTATCCCCTCCCTGTTGTACAGACCGAGAGACTCATATGCCTCAGAGTTTATTTAGTTCTTGGAAATAGGACTGAGATGACGGCGCTGACTTTCCTCCAGGACAGTCGCTCTGGGAATGCGATTCAGCAACTCTGAGTGTCATTATTTTGAATAAAGCTATCAATATTTCTCCTGAAGAGTTTGGAATACAAGTAGATTTCTATTGTCACTATAAATGCTAGTGGCGTGTCTCTTGGGCATCAAATAAAACACATTTCAATGTTGCTGTCTGCTTGAATGAGACATTAAAAGAGCTATATTCCAAATTCCTGCCATTTTATAAAAATATGAACTAATAGTGTGATGACACGGTTCTCCTGTCTCTTCCCACTGTGGATCATAGGCACTACCTTGCAATACATCCATGTGCAAAACCAGCAGTACACTGGAACCAACCCCAAATCTGGAAAACACGATGGATTCTGACACAGGAATGAGAACAAAAGTATTTAATGCTGGAAGTGTGGGAAAAAACCTGAAATTCCCAAATCGCAACCATGTTCCCTGCCACTTGGCACTGGTGCCGGGCTGTGTAGCTTGGAGGGGAGTAAGTGGCAGCAATTGCATCCTCACAGAAGAGATGTCTTCCAAAGGCGTATCACAGCAACAGCATCCTCAACTTCCTGGCTGCGGATTTCAGCAGCGGAGGGGAGAATATGGGGGGAAATAAAAGCACAACAGCTGTAGTGCCACAGGCCCCTGGCCTACGGAATATGTTAGGAAACCGATGTGCACACCCACTATTCTCAATCATTAGAAACAACATATGGTGGGTTGGTGTTCGTGCTGCCTTTCTCTGCCTGCCCTGTTTCTGCTCAAGGTATAAGTAAATTAAGACAGAGTCAGGCTGCACACGTGAGCAAGGAATTGCAGAGAGAAGGACCATATGGGGTCAGAAGGATGCGTAAATTCTTTATTGGGGTTATTTAAAATCTTCACCACATCTTCATCAATTCTAAAAGCTCCAAAGGCACTGAAAAATAATCCCATTTTGTCTTTGTGTGGCCAAAACCTTTCCCTGCTTTTTTCTGTTCTCACAGCAGCTGATATGCCCCTTCATCGCCATCATTGTTCACAAACTCCCAAAGCACAGGGCATAAAACAATAGCACAGCATTTGCAAACAAGCTGACAACGACTGAGATGGCTCATCCAACTCCGAGAGCACCCTGCAACCTCTTCCTCTGTATTTACAACACAAGGTACACATCAACTTGTGAAATAAGCCAAAATCCAAACTGCTGCCTTTGGGACAGCCAAAATGGTGTCAGACAAACACCCTGAGATGTGCAGGGTGGCCTATGAGTGCCCAGATATGGGAGATGGGTCCTGAAAACATCTTTCACATGGGCTGCCCTGGAGCAGCCACAGCTGCCACTGAGTATGGTGGGCAAGGATCAGTCTTGAAGCAGTAGGAGAAAACACAGGGATGGCATGAGATAGGGGTGCAGATTAAGGCACAAGCTCACCACACTGCAAGGACACCAGGTGAGATAGATACATCCCTAGGATCTGGAAGACAGGATTTGACTGTGAAATGCACACATTAGTGGGGCACTGGGAACACTGCGGCTTGCACGGATATGCGCAGGAAAAAAGAGCGGAAATCTTTAATTCATCTCTGTCAAAAGCAGGATTATGAGTTTCTCCTAACATTTAGACTGCTTTTGATGCTGCAGAAGGTGATATAAGAAATGTCATTGCTGCCAGAGGAGCTGGGGATGGTGACACCAGGCACTGCTGCAGCCGTGACTCATCGCGAGAGCTCAGGAGAAATGACACGAGAGTTGGTGTCACGACTGTGGAGTTAACCTTTGTCACCTCTGTATTCAGCTGACTGAGCTTCCCCCTTAATGAAGCTGTTTGATTTATGTATGAGTCATTTGCCTTCATAAGAAATTTATTAAATGATCATCTTTTTTTCCCTCCAGATTTGTCACTTGAAACGTGGTAATTGGTGTTTAAACCTGCAATGGCATGTCATCAAATGAGTTCAAACAACCTTACACGTTCCTTGCTCTCCGTATCGTAAGGAAGCTCGGCTGTCAGTGGGACAGGAGGAGTCCAAAGACACAGAAAAATCCTGGCATGGAGATGCAGCCTCAGGATGCTCATGGCCTGGGAATGGCACATTCTTTTCCCTCCCTCAGTGACACGAGACTTAACAAGAACTGGGGAACAGCAAAACCTGCCTTGGTACCTGAAGTGGTGTCTGGCTCTAAACCTCCATCTCAGTTCAGCAAAGTGCTTCAGCAAACAAGAAATCCAATGAATTCAATGAAGACTAATTCCATGGTTAATGTTAGACATGTTTGAGCGTGTTGCTGAATTGCATCCTAATCTCCCACTCTCTTGGCATCTCAAAACATGAAAACAATACAACCATGCCAAGAGTCTGCTATAAAAATAATTGCTTTTAGTTTAAAAAAACAAGTTATAAAATACCTATAGAGCTGCAATCAGTGTTAATTTCTCTGCAAGTATCATTTTACATTAGATCTTTGTTTTTCATTCAAAATTTGAATCAAAAAAGTACTTCTGTTTTAATTAGTTTTATATATTTGCTGAGCTAAATGAATACAGCAGTAAAATCAAAACTACAGAAAATATGCATAATCTCAGCAAACTGTATTACTTGTGGAACAAATTGTAAATCTAGTGCTTAATTAAAATTATTTGAAATGCCAAGATGTGAAAACTGTGAATTATGCTGCCACACAAAATCTACAGCTCGTTTTAATAAACTGTAATAGCCTCAGCTACAAAATTTTGGCATTTGAAAGGTTTCCATCTATACATGTAAATTTTGTCCCACGTTATACATATACTTTTAAGACCTCATTTGCATCCTGATTGGATCAATGATTGCATAAAACAGCCCTTGGGCCTCTGTTTGGAGCAGCAATGACTGAGGGAACGATGCAGTTGGAAGATATGAAATTTGGAAACCCAGCTGGCAAGGTGTGGATGCATTAGCCCATGGAACCTGGGAGTCCTTAAGGCTGCCTCTGTTTCCTGAGAGAACAGCAACCTCCAGCACTGTGGTGCAGCCAGAATTACCTGGAAAGGATGGCTTTCCCAAAGAGCCAAGCATCCTTGGAAGCACACTCCTGCCTCATCCTGTGGGTGCTCAAGCCAGCATTCTGCTGTGTTTCTGCAAGGACCCCAGCTCGGATGCGAGCCTTTCCTCCCTGGAATGTCACAGACCGCCAAGCAGATGAAACCCTCTGCCCCAGAAGCTGGTTTGCAGAAGAAGCCAAACCTATCACGCTGCAGATGGCTTCTGATGCCCCAAACCACACCTAAACCTCTGGGGAAGGTTTCTGCAGACAACCTGCTCCAGAGAAATCAGCTGGTGTGTGGACACGTACAAGGGTTTAGATGAAGAGCGGAAGAGTTTTCAGTTCATTCTGTGACACCAACTGGAGACTTTTGTTCTAGGTAATAATCTCAGTTTTCTCAAAACTCATTACAGTCAAAGTATAATTTAAACTACACTTCTTTTTCCTTGTGATGGCTCGGTGTCAAAGCACTGTGAGTAGCAGATTAGCAATATTTGATTTCAGCTTTCAGGGCTTTAATAATCATGGGAAATTGCTCTTATAAGCAGGGTTTCCTTGCCCACTGGCTGTTTTGCGGATTGCTAGGACAAAACCTACCTATAAATGCAGAAATTGTATTTCTGTACAGCTCTGCCAGCTGGCCACACCATTATGCATATAATTCTTTCTACTTGGGTTTCTCAGTAGGAAAAAACCCAAATCCTAAATTGAATACATCTTACGAATATCAATTTAATTAAGAGGATGACAAGAGGAGATACAGGCAGGAGGGTGTTTATTATCAGAATAGATATCTGCCTGCATTGCATTGATACACTTGTAACCCTGTATAGGTATGTTCTAGTGGAAAAACCCTGTGTAATCTGTACTATGTCACAGTGAACATCAGCATCACACATACCTGTTTGGAGCTGAGCAAAGGAGACAAAAATCTCACCCTGTGCTGCAGGAAAGGGAACAGATGGTGCAAACATTCATACACACACAAATTCACACTTTTTGATGACACGAGGTTACTAGCAAGATCCTTCCGTGCTTATGCTTGAAAGGATTATGGAGGGAGTTAGTCATTCTGGATTCACCACTAAAATCAACTGGAAAAGGACTGCACCCTGTGAGGAGCTGTGTGGTGAAATACAGGATGGCCAGGGACCTGCAGCCACGGATTGGGTTCACAGTGAGCCAGATGCACGCCTCTCTCCACAAGCTCTGAGACATCAGCTCAGCTCTGAGCTTGTGGAGTCTGAATGTGTCCCTGGAGATATTCCAGAACCGTCTGGATACAATGCTGTGCCATGTGCTCTGGGATGACCCTGCTTAAGTAGGGAGTTTGGACCAGATGACCCACTGTGGACCATTCCCACCTGACCCATTCTGTGATTCTTCTCTTCAGTTGACCACTGATTACTTCCCATGCACAGCTCCAGAGTTCCTACAAACCCATGGAGCTGCCTGTTGGTACCCAACGTGACCCAACACGCACAAACAGCAACCCAGTGCCCACAGAGTCCTGCGTGTTTTATTTAAGAACATATATGCAGATGATTCTCTAGAAAGCACACTCTATAAATAAAACATGTTTAATAACCTAAGAAAGCCAAACAAAATAAATAAACCATGCTACTGAATGGCAACTTCCTCTGCAGAAGAATCTGTAAAACACTTTCCAGTGTTTGCAAAGTGCCTGCCTGCAAAATATTTTGCATGATACAGTGCTATTCCTTAAACAGCTGCGACAGTCCACATGGTGCATTGCCTTACAAACTCCCTGCTGTACAGCTCTCCTGCTCTCAAACCAAACCAACTCAAACATCAGCAGGAGTCAGCACTCCATTTTACAATGGAAGGTATGATTTACTAGGAAAAAATAACTCCTACTTTATTTTCCTACTTCTGGGAGTCAATGTGGTCCTTCTGAGGTGAGGAATGCCAGGCCAACCTGCACCAGCTCACTGCCCAGACTGGCAGAGTCCCCACAGACCATTAAGGGAAGCAGTGAAGCCTGATGTGCTGAGTGATGTTCCCACAGCTTTACATCTCACTTCTAGACACTTCTTTCACCTGCAGAATGGAGTGATATGAATCACACTGAGGTCTGACCTTATGCTGGTTTATTTCCAGCTTTGGATGGAAGCCTGAAGCCACCCCGACCTGTGCTGATGCTGGAAGGGATCAGGCAGCACTCCTGCTCCTGCTGTGAGGACAAAGCAGGAGATGAGGCGCAGAAGGGAAATGTCTGATCCCAGCCAGGCAGTAGGGAGATGTCCTCTTGGGACACAGCACAGGTTCAGTCTGCTGCAAACCTTACTGAAACTGCTCTAATAAATCTCTGCTGCTGTCTCTGCAAAGGGGCTTGTCCACTTCAGCTGCTCCCTGTGGGTGGGAGGCTCATTTCCATAGGATGGGCTGGCAGGATTGAAGCCAGGGTTGTAAGAGGTAGCTTCCAGAGTCAATTTGTTCTTCTCTGCCCTTTTTTATTCTCTCTATAAAGCTGAGCATGCAGGAGGAGAACCAAACCCAATTCAGCATCAACTAATTTTTCTCAGGACAGAAGCTGCCTTTCATTAAAAAAAGAAAAGAAATCCTCGGTAATTCCATACATGCCACAATCTGGTGAATTACCAGAATGTATTCGGGACAGAAAGCTCCTGCTTTGGAGAGAGCCCTAATTGTTGGCTTCCTTGCTATGCACCACACACAGCTTCCCTTGTTTCATAGCCAGAAGTGCTGCTGTATCTTTTTGTCTTCCTCTCCCAGGCAACTTGGCTATTCTTTGGAGACGTACCGTAAGTGCCAACAGGTGGGACGGGGCGTTGGGAGGGAGAGGCTACAAAGGACCATCTGCGCGGGCACAGAATGCACAATCCACGGCCAGCAACGCTGGAACATCTGTCTGCCTCCAGCCTCTTCACCTATTGCAAAGGTTACGCACCAGCGCCATGCCAGCTGTGTCAGGTACTCGTTTGAAAGAAAAACAGCCCAGCAGTAGCCTGTGGGGACATATTTTTGGCATCTTTATGCATTGTAAAAATACAAAATTCTGCCTAATTCTCAGCTAAAGTGTCCTCCCACTTTTCCAGCACAGGAGATGTTACTGTGGTTGATCGAGTGTGTGTTTACTTGATGAGACTCTCCCATGAGGGTGCAGGACCCCTCTCCACACGACATCAGTGCACACTATGTGCTCTGCCTGCATAAATCTTGAGATTATACAGGCAGTCAAATAATTTCCAGCCAGATTCCCAATGATGATATTGAAGCAGGGAGCTTAATAGTATTAACACACTATCAATCACACACTTACAAACCCACAGAGTAACACAGACACAACAATTTCCCCCATACTCCTTATGGATTTTACTACAAATAAACAAAAGCATTCCCACCCTGCACTTTCCCTTTCCAAGACTGCTGCCAGCTCTGACATTTTTTATATTCCTCTGAATAAACCAGTGCCAAAAATTTCCCTGCCTTTAACAGCAACCGAAGCAGCAGCTACAGAGGACTCCTGCAATCCTCAATCCTTCACCACAAAGACCAGCCCAAACCCCGAAATTCTCAAACAATTCCTTTGGCTAAATCCCAGGGTTTCATCTCTTCTGGCTTTTCAAAACTGCACCCTTTGCTTCTAGCAAAGTGTGCTCCCTGCTGACAAGCAGGCAAGGAACAAGGAGGAAGATGTTACGTGTCTCAGGTGGTTTGAGTTCAGCAGGATGCCGGCACGGGAGGCTGAGCACAGAGGTGTTTCGCAGCTGGCATTTGAAAAGGAGAAAGATGGAAACCTGTCTCATTACCTATTCAATCTAACATAGCTCAGGAAGTCGGTGTCCTTTTTTGTTTGTTTGAACAGCATGTTTTTTAAACATGGTTTGTTAATACCTTATGGCTTTCTTAGGAAATACTTGGAGGAGGTACCACCTAAGGAAATGGAAGTTTCACAGAGTCAGCCTTGAAATGTGGCTCCTCTCTACGTGACATTTTGAATTCCGAAGAGCCAGAATTCCTGTCAGTTTTATGAAGCTGTCTGATGCCTGTTTGTAACTCTCTGCCTTCCCAGGTTTCCACCCTATCCCTCATACCCAACAAGCTGCTCGCTGACTGACACCGCCGCCCTGACACCGCTGCGCTCACACCCTGCCAGGCACTGCTTTCCAGGGTTTGTTTTTCACACCAGCCGCTGGTAAATGAGGCTGGTGTGACAGACCACTGGCTGGATAATGAGTTCATTCTCCAGACCCACCGAGAGCAAGGTACTTTCCTGGCCCATCTGTTCTCTACACTCCTCACGGCATGACTCTGGGAATGCTGTTCCTAAAGAGAGCAGCAAACACCCGGCGGACTGCTGATGTGCAATAGACCCCGGGTTGATGGCCTCTGTAACACACAGTGCAAAGCTTTCTCAGCCGAAAAATGGGAAGAGACAGAGCACTGGGACTACATCAGAGCCATTGCTGGAAAGTCTTAAACTGGAGAAAAAAATCATGGGGGAAGAAAGTCTCCAGAAGGCTGAAACGAATCTAGCACACACATCGCACAGGCACAGTGATCTTCCTGGGCCACCTCTATTTCCTCCACATTTTCTAGGAGAAATAAAAGCTCCAGGCAGGAGCTGTAAACAGGTCTGTAAACACAAGTGGTCAAAAGTCAAAGCAAAGATCTAGAGAGACTAGAACAAGAAATGACACTTAAAATACCAAGCCAGGAAGTTTATGCAGTTTTTTGACTGAAACTGGCACACCTGATCTCACCAAGGAAAAAGGAAAAAAAAAACCACTTAAAAAGCCTAGGTAACACCCGCAAATATTTTTAGAGGGAAGGAAAACTGGTACCTTCTTCAGTTTGGAGAAAGGGTGAATAAAAATTGATGGGGGTTTGGTATACTTGAGTGGCAAGTGGTTTAACAAAGGTAACTTGGGCTCTGTAATGTACCACCTCCTCAGTAAAAAAGTGTGGTAACAGATGACTGACAGCATCACATTTCAAACTGCCTTTAAAAAAGTTCTGCGTGTTTTTAAATGCATTGTCTTGCAGAACTTGCTGCTGGTTGGTATGAACAGGGGGCAGATGTGAGTGATTCATTAATTCCTTGAGGCCGATGAAGGTCAGCAGAACATCCTCACTCACACCCAATAGGACACTGTAACAATGAACTCTCACAGCTAGGGTTGGGATATGAGCCAGCTATTAGCAGACAGAGTTTGCTCCAGGTAAATCCTTCCACAGCTGCTTATTATGCTCTATCACATTATTTCTCCTGACAGACGCAGCACTGTCCATACAGATCACAGGTGCAATCCAGTATGGAAATCCTATCTGGTTGTGCAATACATTACTGTCCTCTCTCTGACTGTACTAATGTCTGAATTAAACTGTAATATCTCATGACTGGAACCTTTCTTTAATTCATACTGAAGACCACTCACACAATCTATGTACTGAACAAAGTAGTAAATTCACCTCAACATCTTTATGCTTTCCCATAGTCTTTAAATCATTCATATTCAGACTTTCTGTGTGTTCTGGATTGGATGGAAATGTTTCTAGTCCATAACTTTTCCATTAATGTTTTTGTAGAATTAAGTCTTTAAAGAGAAAGCTCTGTTCTTTAATCATCAGGAGAATGAGCAAAGCCCACACTTCACTGCTGCAGGATGAGCCCGAAGAAGCCCCTGGGCTCCGAGCCATCCTGGAGCAAGGTCCTGAAATCAGGCCCTGAATACATCCCTAGTGAAGAGCACACATTGTAAATGGGTGGCTGGTGGGGTGGCATCTCCCTCCCTCCACCAGTGCTGAAGGTGTGTAGGCAAAGGAGTTCAGCAAACTCCCTTTCTCTCACAGGATGTGCTTCTGTGAATGAAACCCTCCAAATGTGCTTGCCTGGAACACAAAATGCAATTATTCTGCGAGACATGATAAACATTTGAAAAGAAGTTTGAGAACAAGCTCCACTGCATCATCTGCAGAAGCTAAGGGGGATGAACAACAGAGCTGCATGGTAGGAAACCAGACACTTCACTGCAGTGCACCTAATTTGTGAAACATCTCCCAGAATCAGCCTCATTGAGACACAGTATGCCAAGGGCTCACAGGTAAAAACCACCACTAAGTACAGGAAAACACGTTAAAACCACATTAAGGGGTTTGGCAGAGTCCTCTAAAATTCAGAGAAAGACCTTCCTTAGCAAGGACCCTGTACAGCAAGACACTGCAGCCTTTGGGATATCAATGACACTCACTGTCCCTCTCTTTTGACAATTGCCCTTTTCTCAATGAACTCTTTTTCTTCCATGGGTTTAACCCAAAGCTGGAAGGTCCCCATAATCACTGCTACCACTGCAACCACTGCTAGTCTGTGTATTGTTTCTTTAGGTACTCCAAATTTCTGGCTTGAGGGCAGTCTCTCAAACACAAGGGGTTCTCCCCAATGCCATATGTTAGCATAGGTCTCTCCCTACTCCGGAACCTGCCCTGAGAAGGCTTGTCCTCCTGCAGTGCTGTCCAGCTGCTCCCAGCTTCTGCCTCCAGCCTCTGACCTTTCCACGGCTACCTGTGAAATCCCACATTCAGTAAGAGACTTTTTAAAGCAAACAGTTTACATATGATTAATTCTGCCTGCAGACCTCAAAAAAACCCCTTCCTGATTAACAAAGGTCACTGAATCTCAAAAGTTTATGGCAAACAATTCAAATATATTACAGCCCTCCTATAAAAAAATGAAGTAAAAAAAGCCCCTGTTTTTTTCTGGAGAAAATAGATTGTGGCTGAAAAAAAGGAAAGAAGCTGGGTAGATACAAACTGGAAAACTGATAAAAGAGCAGCTGTGGGTTAACACCAACAGCTGGAGAGGAATAAGGAAGGGCTTCTTGTATCTGGCAACCCCCAGATACAGAGAAAAAAGTATATATATCCTAACAGTGAGTGCTGCTGGAGCTCCTGTTGGAGTCACTTGGCAGTAGGATATTCTCTGAGTGCTTTGAGGTTGCACTTTCCCTTCATGGATGTCAAAACACATTGCAGAGGTATGACACGGCCGTATCTTCATTTACAGTGAGGGAAACTGAGAGGAGGTGATGGGAAGTTGTTTTGTCCAGCAAAGATAGAACCCTGGTCCTTAACCCTCCAGCATCACTGCCACCCTCCACAGCCTCCTCAGGGAAGACAAGGTTTACAAGTTCCAGCAATTCCTATTGCAGGTTCTGTGCCTTGGAGCACACCAGGACTTTTCTGTGGTGGCAGTCAGTGACAGTGTCACCCAGAGCTCAGCACCGAGGGCCTTCCAGCTGGGCTGGCCACCAAAAAGCCATGGTGGCACAGAGACTGTCCTATTGAAGAGCAGGTAGGATGCTCCCGCCCTTGGTGAGCTTTCACAGCTCTCTGGGACCAGCAGAGGAGCAGCAGTCTCCTTTGCTGAGGAGAGCACATGAAAACATTAAGCGGGAATCCTCAATCATCTTCCCACGTGTTCCCATCATACCTTTCTCTATTAGGCAGCCGTGACTTTGCTAACCTGACTGATCCATAATTCATAACTATTATCCATGCTCAATAATTACAGTGTTAATATTTTTGTAATTTAAAAGTACCTTTCTCCAGCAGAGTTCAGCCTGTACCACTGACTAATGCACAATTTAATATTTAAATGTTTATGAGCAAAAATGTTCTCTCTGCTCTTTCTTCCCAATTCACACCATCAAAATGTTTTCAAAATGTTAGGGAAAAGTGGAATTTTAAGAAGCAGTATCATTACTTCAAAGCAAAATTTAAAAATTATTAAATGCATAATGCCCAATCTATCAATCAAAGCCAATTCTGCAGTACAGACACACTAAAAGCCCTTCACTTTCTAATCACTAATAGGTAACACTATCAAATTCAGCCCTACACTCTATTAGAATTGCAGTAGAAAAGCGCTTAGTGTAATATCCAAAGACAGCTCACCAAATCCTGCTCACTTGGCTCGAAGACAGAACCAAAGATATTAATAATTTGAAAGCTTCCTTAACCAATGTCCTTTATCAATATGTTTAGAAAAGGAAATAAAATACCTATACAGAACTTCTGTAGATTAAAAAATAAATCTAACTTGTATTCAGCCAGAGAACTGTGATTTTTTTTCCCAGATTTGTGAATTACCCGTGAATGTGTTGCTGTCCCGGATGCAGAGCCCATCATCTCCCAGTCGTAAACCACAGGAATCATTTCCATTCCTTCCTTCTGACCACATTAATTTCAGGCTTGTTTCTAGTAGGATTTTTTATGTCTTCATTTCCTAATTCCTCATATTCCCATCAGTCTCCCGAGAACCACAAACTCAATGTCGGCAAGGCAGTGATGAACTTCATCCAACCTCCTCTCTTTTAGCTGTGCCTTGTTTCCTTGACCTCCTCCCAGGGAAGGACAGACAGAGACACCAAACATCTGTGACCAGGTCCAGTACTCATGTCCTCTCTTTTAAAATTATTTTCGACCTCCAACTTCAGATTTTCTAAGGTTTTCTTACTCTCCAGAGTAAATGTCACTGACAGAGCTGCTGTAAAGCAGCAGAGAGGGAGCAGAACCGCCCAGCTGCAAGCAGCAGCACAGTAGTGATGAGGGGATGTAGCAAACACCGAGTTTACGCACATACAGAGACACTGTGAGCTGGTGACAAGTAGTACAAAGACTTATTTGATGCAAAGACAGAATGACTGCATTGCTTATGTCAAAAAAAGATCAGTGGAAGCACAACAACAGACCATTCTGCATGCGACACACACCGCATAAAGCACAAAAAATACTCTTTATGTTTCCTGTGCTTTTTTAGCCTGGTTTCTCAGGAAAAAAACAAGAGATGAGCAATTGTTCTGTCAGTCATTGCTTCCCCAAATAACTTTTGAACCTGTTGGCTGATCTCAGATTTGACAGATAGGCTGAGGTCTCAAAGGGATCACATTCCTATCAGATGCATGAAAATAATGGAGACTCAAACTAGTGCCTTTAGTGAGCTGCCCCCCATGCTGTGGCTGCCTCTGCTCTGTACCTCAGGGGCACCAATTAGCCCACGAGCCAGAGCAGCTCTGTGGATAAGGAACAGCTGGGGGAATGCTTGCTTACACCCTCAGACAATGCACATAGCAAAAACAACGCTGTGAACGTTCCAACCACAGGACACACTGAGATGGGGGCTCCTGCCTTCTCAGCTCCTCCAAGCACACAGAAATCCAGAGCAGAAGCCCAAAATGCTCATGCTGGCAGCCTGAGTAGCTGGCCTTGGTGTCTTTGGTGCTTACTTTGTCCTCAAAACTAAGTCCCTGATATTCGCAAGCTCCCGTCTGCTATTAGTTAGTGCTGATGCCCCAAGGATTGCCCTGTTTCTCCAAGGCTCAGCAATAAATGGCATTACCTTCCTTGACCTCCCCTGTCTGCCTCATGGAGCTGCAAACAAGAATACAACTTTCACTGCTAAAGCACACGTATATTTTCCTGCTGGAATTACAAAAAAATAGAGAGACATTGCCTGGCAAAGAGTAAGATTCCTGTTTAGTTTTAAGGGGATGCATATGACAGTGAAGCTACAGGACTCTCATTCCAATAGCCAGTGCTGCTAATTAAAACTGTTTTGGAAGATCTGCAGCCAGCATATAAATCACCCCTCTATATGCTATAAATAAGAGGCAGATACGGAATTGAATAGCACCCATTTGTCAACAGAATGAAGAGATTTGATTGTGCCTTTTTGAATAATAAATCCAGACATACCTAGCAGGGCACGGAGAGTTGCTCCAAGTGTCTCTTTTATCAAACAACAATGATTATATTATAGGGTATGCATTATGGGGCATCATCCATTTCTCTTGTTTTCTCATTTATTGCTGACATCCTCCCTCCCAGATGAAACCTTTCACTCTGTACATCATGCGTTCATGCAAAGATCTCAGAAGCCAGGAAGAAGCAAACACTATTGAGTCTCCTGACGTGATGTGCATGTACTAGAAAGTATCACAGAGCAGAAGGAAGATTTGTAGGGAAACTGAGCCATGGAAGCCTAAATAGTCAGGGTTTTTTTCCTATATATTTTCCCATAGCACTTCTAGAGGACACTTGAAATGCACTGGGTATCAGACAGAGGAGAGTCACATCATTCTTATTGTCAATGGATGACCATTTATACAAAAAGTCACAGAGAAACAAAGCTAAATTCCTTAAGATCATGTTATTACATCAATGAACAATGGAAACTCCAAAGACATCCACACAAACCACCAGATTCTTAATAATAATAAAAAGTTACCTCACTCCTGTGTGGAAATGTCTTCTCAACCA
Source organism: Oxyruncus cristatus (assembly GCA_013399855.1). Classification (NCBI taxonomy): domain Eukaryota; kingdom Metazoa; phylum Chordata; class Aves; order Passeriformes; family Cotingidae; genus Oxyruncus; species Oxyruncus cristatus. Next base: position 1,680,380 of record VXAY01002647.1, read on the forward strand.
TGAACACTACATCCCACTCACAGCCAGCATGTCTTTCTCACTGGGAAAAAAAACAAACAAATGGGCACCAGTTAGGAAATGGCATTTATTTATGCTAAGTTCAGACTAGCTTCAAATCTTGCACATGCACTCATAAAATAGGAGATTTAGGAGTCCCTGTCACACAGAAGGCTGCAGAAGGTTAATTGAGTTCACTGTAGAGGTATCATTACCTCTGTAACATACCTAAGGAAAAAAGCACATCAGTCAGGTTATGAAGATAGATTTATTTTAAGCCTTCAAAACTATTTGTCAAATTTTTGCCCTCTGACAGGATGATGATTCTTCTTGCTTTGTCCCTAAAACCCACTACAACTGAACAGCAAATTCCACAGCATCCCCTCGACCACGGGTTTTGCACTTCCCATGTGCAGATGCCCTCATCCCACCCACTGGTTGACTGAGACACAGAGAAGTTGTGACCTCAGGCATCTGCTTCCATTTACCCAAAGGAAAAACATTCTTTGGGATGGACCATGGGATTTCATGCAGGCTTTCCTTTCCCCTGCTGAAGGAGTAGCTGCTGGCTGGAAGCCCATGAAACCAGCCCAAGGGGCTGCAGAGAACTTCCCAGGAGCTGTGCCTTTATCTTCGCTTCTGTTGGGGCTTTAGGTTGGGAGAAACGAGGAGGAAATCTCTCCATCTGGAATCCCTCATTCCCCTTCCAAAACAGCAGCAACTGCCTACAGTCCTTTCCATATCACCATGATAAACAGCATCCTTGTGGCCTGTTTCTCATCTGCTCAGGCTAGTAAAGCTGTGACCCATGTGTACTTATTTTATGAACAATAACTGTAAATCAGGATGATTTTATTATTTTGATGTTATGTTTGCCAATAAAAAGGAAAAGACAGTGCTAGGGTGAAAGAATTTGATGTCTACGCATTGATTTTGAAATCCCAGCCAAGCTGCCCACATCCTGAGGTGCTTACCTGCCCTCCCCTTGCTCCCTTGAGTTTCTAAGTAATGTTCTAGGCACTACAAGTCAGGCCATGGCTCCCATGTCACCAGCTCTGCAAAGACTTTGCAGTCACTGTTTAGTGCCTGATGATGATGATGATACAAAAGCTACTGCAGAGCAATTCACAACACACACACACAGAGCACAAAGCAAGCAGATGGGACTCGGAGTACAAAGAGGATAAAACATCATTTTAACAAAATCCGTTTGTTCAGATGACCTGAACTTGAAATTAAGGTGTTAAAATCCAAGACAAAGAGGATTTCTGATTGGCAGCCAGTGATGTCAGCCCAGTGCCAATTACAGAGGGAATTCATGTGGTTGCCTTTAAAAGAAGTAAGTCCCTCTCTGATACAGCAATAAGACATTGTAGACAGCCCATTTGCAGGGGATTACACGGCACTTCTCAGGTAGTTAAAGTCACTGAGCCTTTTGACCTTGTGCCTCCTAACACTACTGGAGGCATAATCACACTGCTTATCATGTGTGTCTTATTGTTTAAACAAAGCCCAGCCATCCAGCAAACTGAGCCCTGAACCTCGGGCTCATTGGCTATGAATTATTATGCTGAAACAACATGAACGTAATAAACAGAGCTATTTATTAGTTTATTCTATGATTTCAGAGATGACTACACGGACTAAGAAACTGGAGGAAGGCTGTGCCAGGCCAGAATGAAAGCATTTCTCAGGTCATTGCCTTAAACAGAGATATTTCATGCTACCACAATGCTTACACAGGACAAGTAAATCTTTGCACACTGCAGTCTTGAAGTCACTAGAACTAATTGTCTCTCCAGATGGGATCTGAGTTTACTTGCTGTCATAACGTTCAGCATACAATGAACATCAGGCAAGGTGAAAATTGATATCAAGAGCACTTCTAAGAGCTAAAAAGTTAACACCTAAATTGGAAATCAATATATGCTTTAAGTATTGATCAGCAGAACAGAAATCTTCAGGTTTTTGCCTCTGCTGAGTGAATACTATTATAGGTTGAGCTGAAGTCCACCGAAAAAACGTATCTTTAACAGTTATTAAAAAAAAAAAATGCACAAAGAAACACAACCCTACACTTTATGGAGTGATTGCCTAACTCTACCACAGCCATGTGCACCTGTGCAGAACAACCAGGAACATGCTAAGACAGATGTGAGCGGTGACTTTTTGTCTATCTGTTAGTTTTTGAAGTCGTGCTTGTTTCCTCAAGACAAACGGCAAAGACCAGAAGAAACCACAGCTGAGAAGCTCCACCTTTGAAGAGGATCACCACTGAGGACCATCACCATGGAGGAGCATCACTTTAGAGGAGGATGGATGGCCGCTGGTACAGGCATGGGAAGGGCAGGTCTGTGCCTGGTGATGGAGCATGGGGCAAAGACTTTGAGTTTGCCCAGCACATGGAAGCCCAGATCTCATCTCTGCAGTGCAGTTCACAGGCCTGTTCTTAGTCTGCACGAAGAACTGCACAAAGGCAACTATATCGCTTTGGGAATTACTATCTCCACACAGTGCCCTGCTCTGCAGAGGGGACACACCTCCCTGGGTCAGTACTAGGTGAAGAGCAGCTGCAGAATATGTCATCCCATGCTGTGTATCTGCTCAAAGCAAGCTTTTCAGACTCACTGATGAATGAAATAGCTGTGAAAAACAAATGTCTTACTGTTTGAGTCCTCCAGCCTGCAAGGAAGCAGGAATTTCTGTGCACTACATCAAAGAAACACTTGACCCTCCGTGATCAATTCCTCCTCCTAATTATTACACACTGAAAGACCTGAATTCCTGCTAAGTCTCTCAGGTGAAAAGGGCAAGAATATCTCAGAAAAGGTTAGAAAATCCGTACATTTCTATAAATATTTGTTGGTCTGCATTCCTTTAACTTTGCATGATTAAATACAGCCTGCTTCTGTTCTTCCACTTTATCCTCCGGGGAAATTTATCATCAAAATTATTGTACAGCATTCATTACTCTAGCCTCATTTAAAACCTTGCCCTACTTATTATTTAGGCTGCAAAAAAAAAATGTTGCTTTGTATAGTATTTCCTATAATAGTCTCAATCATTACATTAAAAGATTGCTGTAAGGCAGCTTAGCCTGCATTAGAGAAAAATAAAGTGGGATGCCATAGTTAAGTGTTACAGTTCTTATTCAGCTTTTGTTTCCCAAATCATAACAATGCAACGTTTCAGTTCCTTAAAAGGCTCTCATTGCTCATTAGCAACATCCAGGACTTCAGCTCCCGACTTTAAAAGGTACATCCAGGGGTTCTTCTCCAGTTTAAAAGGTGGTGGGGAAAGGCAGAGGAATGGGAAGGAATGGAATGGAAGGGAGGCAGGAAGCTCCATCAACTCAATGGTGTGGGGAACACACTCAGCTGTGGCAGTAAGAGCAGCAGGGAATGCAAACAAATTATTATTTTTTTTTTTTAACTCTTATTCAAAACTTTTGTTTAGGACAGCAAGACAGACACGGCTATTTAAAAGAAACAAGATGCAGTATCTAAAGGGAGGGAGAAAATTGAATTTAAATCCCAGTATTGGTATAGGAAGCCTCTTAATTTGGGTTCCTTCATTAAGAAGACTACTCTGATGCTGAGTACCACTTCTGGTGTTTCAGATAACACTATGTATATGTTTATCCAATCCTAATGTACTCCTGAAAAAGGATCATTAATCCAAATCTGAAGACACTGGTACAGCTGTCCCTGAACTGCACATCCCCCTGGGGAGGTTATCAGGGAGATGGCATCTCCTCTTCCATTAGCAGCTCCAACAAGCTCTTCTCCTACAGGCATTGCTGAACTGAAGATTTATTTCTAGTTTGACCACAGCAAATTCAGACTGAAACCACAGGCTGGGCAAAAGCCATGCATGAACACCGACCATTTTTTGGAGGTTATGTCATGTGTTTATTGGCTTGTTTAGGTTGTTCTGACCTTCCTCAGTGCCTTCCCTGGAGCTGACTGACCCCAGAGGCTTTTTGCTATCCACAAACCTAGCTACTCATCGCAGATCAACGACCTGATATAGGACCTAGGGACATACAAGGAACCCCTGGTTTAACCCTCTGCAATGGTGAAAATTGCCCAGTTATACCTAATCTTTGCTGCAGGTTTTGATTCCCGACTGTATTTTTCCTTTTCACCCACCCACCTTGTCTTTCTGACTGTTTTCTGTGAGAGGCCTTGCAAAAACCTTTCAGTATCGTAAATAAATGAGATAAGCCAGTTCCTCTCTCTTCCTTTCTTATTGACAAGTTCAAAGACTTCTAAGAGATTAGGAGTGAAAGACTGTAAGTGACCTGCTGGGTCATCAAGCCTAGGCTTTTCCTATCACTTCCAGCCACATCCTACACTACCTTTCTACTGGATAAGCCTGATCTTATCAGCATCTCCCAAATGTTTTCTTTTTTTTTTTCTTATCATTTGAACCAGTTTACCAGGTACAAATGAAAGGCTTAGTGGTCTGTAACTCCCTGGATCATTTTCTTCCTGGTGTCACAAGAAGGCATCTTGTCCTTTCTATCCATTGTGCAGACACACTCCTCATCACCCATGGGGAGGGAAAAGTGGTAAGTTTTGATGGAAAGGAAGGGCAGGGAGCAGGACAGTGGAGGTGATGTTCATAAAAGATGTACTGCCCACTCCAGTACATGTGATGCACTGAAAAATGGTGAAACAGTGAACATTCCTGTTTTATCATGGAATAGTTTTGGGTTGGAAAGGACCTTAAAGATCATTTAGTTCCAAGCCCACAGCCATGGGCAGGGACACCCTCCACTAGAGAGAGTGATCACGGCAGGGATCAATATATCCCTTGGCTATTATTTTGTCATTAGACTTCACAGATAAATACATATTGTTTTCTTCTTTACCCGTAATTGTACGGAGTCAGAGTTAATAATGAAAAATATGCAACATCCTGCTATTTGTCATGCACCAAACACAGCTTTCCTATCCGTCTGGTCAGCAGAAGCTGTTTCTGATCGGTTCCAATGAGTGTCTGTGGCTGGAGGGACTATGCTCATTAGCTGTGCTGTGCTCCAGAGGGGCAAATTACCATCCACCAACCCCGAAGCCTCCCCAACACGCAGCCCTGGGTGCCAGCAGCTGCTTAGCACATCCAGATTCACGCTGGCAATTTTGCTACCCTTCAACAAAATGCACCGGAAAACTCATCATGCCAAAATACACCTTCTTCTGTAAAAGGGGGTTTCCAAAGAGGGAAGGATTTTGTGTGTCCTCTCCCCAGCAGCCATTTCAAGCGCATAAAGAGCTTTAGGCTTGAAGCTGGCTGCAAAGAGCAGCAGAGATCTCATCCAAAGGGGACATCGCTTTGGTTCAGGGCCAGGAGAGGTCAAACATCACTGCAGTGCTCAGATCATGGGCAATTTCCAGAAGAGCTGAGCCACAGCCCAGTAACCCATGTGCTACACAAACGCTCTGGGTTACAACACTCACATGAGAGAGAGCAGCTTGCCACCCTCTCTGGGTCCCTAACAGCCCTAAACCTCTTCTTACATGCAGCTAACATTTCACTATGACATGATTTCACCTCCTGAAACTGATCCATAAAAACACTTCAGTGCAACCAAAACATCTCCCCAGACGAGGTTCTTGTACCAACCGCGAGAGCATGCAGGAGGGTGCACAGAGCTCAAAGCACAGGGCACCTAATAATGCAACATAAACAAGGAAGGGGGTGAACCTGAGCAGATCCTCGACACTTGGAGAGCAAGGGGAGGAAGACATTTGGCTTGGTTTTAGTGCTGCATTTATTCTATAACTTGCAAGCTTCTCTCGCTGTCCCACAAACAGCACAAAAAGAGGTCCAGAAACAGGCTGACTTGCCAGTTCTGTGCAATCACGGTCTGAGCCCAGCTTCTCTCCAGCCCTACATTCAGGCAGGTAATCATTCAGACAAGAATGGGATTTCAGACAGGTTTTCTGCCCCTGGATTTGCACCATTCCACATCTGGGCAATCTTCCTGAATTTGCTTCCCACATGCTTCTGGCAGTGTCTGCCCTCTCTCGGTGTTTCATGCCAGTGGCATTCCCGTGGTGAGTGCAAAAGGGTCTGAGAAAGTTATTTCAAGGGATGCTGGGCAGGAGTTGAACCTTGTTTCTGTGGGTTCTCCTCTTACGCCAAGCTCCATGTCCTGACGTCAGCCCATCTCAAGGAAAAGCTACTGCTGGGCAAGAGTCATACTGGGCCCCCTGACACCAACAGCGTCACCCTAAAGCCACGGTTCAGGCATTTTCCCCACAACAATGCCCTTGTACCTGAGTAGAAAGAAGAGCAGTTCTCAAAATCCCATTTAGGGTATCAAATAGGAACAGGACAAGGCACTGTGGACTTTACCTTCCATACCAATTCCCTCTCTGGGGAACATTTACTAATTTGACCACCTTCCCCCTCTAGCCCACCTGTTTTTTGGGCAGACTCCATTCCCATCTACTACTGAGCCCCTCTCCTGCACAGATGTCTGAGCTTCATGCAGCTAAAACCTGCCTGATATCCATCACCACCTCTTGTGCTGTGGGGTTCAACCTGTGCATGAGTGCCACTACTCTGATGAAAGGAATGAAAACTGATTATTTCATCGTGTGGAAAGAAAGGCTGATTTTCACTTTCGAGTGGTTGGATCTAATTCTTTGTCATGAGATCACTGTCATTTTCCCCTCCCCAGCCTTTGAGTCTCTTATCTGTTAAAAATGAAAGGTTTTGAACAGGAGCAGGTGAAGGTCATCTCTGCCTGTGCTTCTGTTCCACAGCCAGTGTTGTAGAACAAATACTGATGAGGATCATGATGATAATGAGGAAAATAATAATGAGCATTGATCTCGATGGAGATGCTCCTCCGTTCTACCAGGCCACTGAGATGAGAATCAGGAATCCCCAGACATAAAGGATGTGTCACACTGAAGTTTAATTAACAGCAAATCACAACCCAAATGACATATTCCCCCACACACACTTTCTCAGGCACACTAACTGACTTTTCACGACAAAACTCCAGGGGACATTTGGAAATAGAGAAGAAAGTAAAAACTTCTGCCTCCACGTACAGCTTGTTACACTGAGGGAGTCAGTCATCCATGATCCCTCTCTGATTTTCTACAGCCTAAGTTGTAAGCATCTTCAGTCTAGTCCATGGAGAGACATCAATACAGATGAGAGGAGAATTAGGTCCAAAGTGTTTCAAGAAGACACACTTGGCACATTATTTCACAGCTTCCTGTGCTAATGGCAACACATCACCTTGTGATAATGGTGCCATCGGTGCGTGTCAGCTCAACACACCAACGCTCTCCTGCTGCTAAAACAGGGGGTGCTGACATCCAGTCAGACACTCGGCACTTCTCCAGCACTGTCTCCTATAATTTTCCCAACACAAACAAATTATCCTGGGTGAATTGCTCAGGAGAGCACCGTTAGAGACAGCACGAGGCCTTGCTGGCAGGGTCCTTTTGTTTTCAGCAAAGAGGATTAGCTGGAGTCAGTCGTGGCACTATGGCACAAGAAGCTCTACAGATTTCTAAGGTTGCTCATAACTCATGTCAAGATCAGAAGAAATCAGTGCTCATGGGAAAGTCATGTAGCTGTAAATAATCAAGAAATAGTGCTCGTGACTGAAATATTTACTTTTCAGGTATGATTTTTGCTATTACTGTTTCTGTAATACAAATATTTTTATCTTGCTTTCAAGTGCCAGACATTTCAAAGTCTTTTCCCAATAAACAAAAAACATTTTTTGATTGGCACACTCCTCTATAACTGCTCATGCAAGAGATCATGACAGCAAACACGGGTTTCCTTTCTGTCAAGACCTATGGGAGGCCTTGTCTATGAAAAAGTGCAACTTGTAGAATTCTTTAAAAGACTCCTTTTTTTAATAAACACTATGAAGTAGTCAACTCATTTTATAGACTAAGTAGGAGGAAGTAAGGAATATCTCAGACAATTCCATGCATTTATATCCATTCCATATTAACTCGTTATATATTGATCCTGGAAAGAATAAATTGTTTAGATTAAATCAATCTCCAGAGGGATAAGGTCATAGTCTTGTGCTATTAACTGCAGTTGGCCACTTAACAAGAGATACCAGCAGAATAATTAAAAAACCAGGTACATCTTCCATTGATAACCTATCCCATAAACATTCCCCATGGAAAACTTCACATAAACCCACAGCTAAATTCAAAACACAATAGGAGATATATAACACATGAGTTTCAGAGTCCCATCGTATTATCCAGCCATCTCTCCTCCCTGCAAGCAGCTTCTACCAACAAAAATAGCCCTTCCTGACATGAGGAGATTCACGTGATAAAGCAAAGGCCAAAAGAAGAAGGACACAAAGCTGCACAACCCCATCCCTCCTGCATGGCCGTGCCCTGCATGGGCAGAACCAACATTTACTGGAGGAGCCAGCTCAGGGCAGGCCAGCAGCAAGGAATTCTTGATCCTATCTTTGGAAGAAATAAATAATCATACTTAAAAAAAAATAAGTGAGAAAGAAAAGGCCAAGTTTGTATAAAATTCAAGCAAGCAAATTCTGGCAAATCACAACTTAGACAGCTCAGAGTGCTGCAAGACAGGGATCTGTAGCCTAATTGAAGTGAATAGCTTGAAGTGCTCTGCTATTAGAGAATCAAAGCTCCGGCGTCTCAGCTCCAGTATCTGTGAAACAGCAGTAATAGTGTTTGCCCACCTTACAGAGATAATAGGAGTGGTTACTTTTATGCAGAAATGTGATCATGTAAAAAGCACTATGGTATAAAAGTGCTAAATATTATTATTAGGTGTATGTTTTGGTACTCCAAAAAATACAATCCATTCAAGCTGTTCTATTTCTTTGACACTTGTAACAGGCTTCCAATGTGGCTTAAAACCCCTGCTCAAAAATAAACATCAGAATAATGAGCTTTCCTTATTTAATTCACCAAATAGGCACAATAAGCTCATGTTTAAACAAAAAATGAAAAGGAAACTTGCTGCTGTGCCAGAACAGCAGCACAATCAATTTTAATTAGCATTGCTCATTGTGGGAAATGATAAGGTATCAGTCATAGTAATTGGTGGTGTTGACAATTAGTCAAAGTTATTAACATCTCAAGACCCAGGACAAAAAAAGCTCCCTGAATTTTAAATATCTGGAGAAGGCTTGCTTTGAAATTCTTAATTTTTGCACAGTCTGAAAACATTGCTCAGATTTATTATTTGTTAGCTTTCCATCAGAGCACAAGTGCTGGAATAACACAGCCAACCCAACTGTCACCGGTGCTTGATCAATACGAGTTTTCCAGGGAGAGCTGCTGTGAGTGGGGCTCCCTCCTCTCTTCCAGAGCTCTTCTACCTCCCTGCTTCCCACCCCCCTCCCTTTGTTTTCCTTTGCCTGCTCTGGATGCTCATCCCAGATCCTATCCCAGACTGAATGGATCAAGAAATGCTCCCAGCCAAGGGAAATGCCTTCAGCTCAGAGCTGGAGCATCTCTAAACCCCACATGGTCCCATCCAGGAAAACAAGCCCTGAGGGCACACAGAGCGAGGGTGGATGCTGCCATACAAGCAGCTGCTACTTGCAGATACTGCCTGGACCACACCTTTCAATGGCCAGTATGAGCAATTCCTCAGGCTTCTGAGAAGCTCAGGTCTAAGTTAAAGCTCAAGCATAAGTCAAAGCCCACGACAAGTCCCCACACATGGTATAGGGCACTTCAAGGCTTTGACCTGGTCTCGTTTCCCCCCGGGCAGACCCACGACCATCCTGCCTGTGTTTGATATCTGACTGCTGCTGAAAGAGGATCTCTGGCAAAGGAGGCCAGTGATTGTATGATCCAGCTGAGTAAACCAGATAGACCCTTTGCATGGTTTAGGTGAGAACTGACACGAAGATTTCCGATGTTTCAGGAAAGTTAAAGGGTTAATGTTATTTTGCTGATCATCAAAATCATAAAGTGTCCATGGCACAGCAGACTGTACTTGTACCTTCATGTTTTAGTTGGGAATTACTGAGACACCCAGTAAGCAGATGCTGAGAGCAGATGATCCAGTTGCAAATGGATCACTTATGGACTCAGCTGATGCTAAAAAAGGTAGAAAAAGATTGTCATCAATTGAAGCAAAAAGCGTTTAGTCAGTCTGATGGAGTCCTGACCACCCATCCTAGAAGACAAAAATCATGGAAACACTCTGTCAGTTGTTTTCTGCTAATAGAGTTCCAGTGAAAACTCAACATATTCCACCTCCCACACCCTTCTGTACCTTTATTGTAAATAGGATGTAAATAATAATGCAATAACCATCCTTCTGGTGTAAGTAGGTGTTACAGTTTAAAATAGCAGAGGTGACATGTATTACTCATTTGTCTTTTTACTCGCTTTAATGTGTTTATTTGTATGGAAATTAAAATCCAGGTAAAAATACCATCTCTCTCCCAAGCATATGTATCTGCCACACAACCACAGCGATTCTTCTGACCCTGGGCAATTACCACTCCCAAACTGGCTCAGCCTTTCAAGCAACACAGTAAAACATGAGGCTGCCACAAAGGAATAAATCCCGCCTGGCAGACGCTGCCAAGCACCACTGGTGTAACTGCCAGAGAACACAGTCTTGAAAGAAACTCCCCCAAAACCCAACTGAGATTCAAAGCGAAGAAACTCTGATTTAAATTCCCCCTCAGCCGCCGACCCACAGCAGCAGCGGAGCTCTGCCACTGCGGCCGCAAGATAAACACCATTTTCAAGGTCAATTTCCTATGACCAGTTGCTTCATTTCTCATCATTTTCTGTCCAACTTCATAGATTACCACTTAAAATTGATTTATTCTTTCCCTTTCTAGCATTACTTTGCACTTCATTTAAGAGGGGGGCGGGGGGGGTTTCTCTCTGTTCCGTACAACGGCGCTGTCATAAGACGATGGGCTCAGCTGGGTTTCAATTGACTAAAACGACTGCTCAGTAAAGCAGCGCGTCATAAAAACTAAAGCAAACCAAGAGGTATCTTCCAACCATTTCCCCCTCTCCTCCCTACTGCTAGAAATATTGTTTTTCAGATACAGTGACTTGAGTTTTTATGTATGGAGCTCTGATTGTAAAGAAATGTTTTAAAATGTTTTAAAAGCCCCTGATAGAAAACAAAAGTTGTGTTGAGGTCTTCCCAGGGTTCAAGGTTCCTTCTGCAGGCCAATAGCACTCACACTTGAGATCAGATTAAAGCTGACAGAGATGAAACTGCACTGGCCCACATCCTTGGGCTTGCTCCAGGGCCTCTCATCTGCATTTCATCCTGATGTGAGCACATGTTCCCATCATTGGTACACTCATCTGCATCACTCTGAATGTTAATCACAGGCTAACCCAATTTCTTCAGCAAATTTATTACTTACTGTTCATTAAAGTTCATAAAACTTAATGTGAGCCTGAAATAAGCAGAACACCCTTACCAAGGAGTCCTCAGTGACACAGCAATTCAGAGGTGGCAACGTCAGTCCAAGGAGCTCCTCCTTCAGAGGTGGGTGCCGGAATCTTTCATATGTTCTCCAGGGGATGCAAGGGGAGGGGAAGCAGGCAATGGGGTACAAAGAGCTGTCATAGCCCTTTAGAAAGCTCTAAAACTGGCATCCTTGTAGGAACTCGCTTATCAAAACAAACCCAGAATTTTTTCAGAACTGTCTAAAGATGATTTTGTAATGTGCTTAAAACCAAGCATGTGCTTAAATGCTTTGCTGAGCAGGGCCCAAAGAAGCTGCATTTGTGTTTTTCACACTGAAAAGGGATGATCTAATGTATTCTAGTCAACAGCCAGAGAGAGTAAACATTACCATCTACCTCCCCAATGAACTCTGTGCATCTGAAATTATCTGTATTTCCTACACCAGTTCCTCAAAACCTCAGGAACACACACAAATCCAAGCCTCCAACATCCCGAGTGGAAACTGCTAAAATTCTCTGAAGGACATTATGATTGAAATATTCAATCAGATGATGCTACCATCAGAATAATGAAGCCTTTGGAGGATTTGCTTCATTGAGTATAAAATAATTTTGAGAGACACTTGAAAGGAAGAAACCATGTCTGTGGGAAGAAACATGACCGACTTTTTGCCAGAAAGAGGATTATTCTGCAAGTCAGAAAATGACATTTCTTGGTAACCCAACATCAGATCTGCTTCTAGGCTAAAATTTGATGCCACAAAATATATAATTTTTACACAGCTGTGTAAATGAAAATACAAGCGTCGAGAAAAGAAATTACAGATGTTTATTCTCCATTCCTTAAAATTTCCATAACCATAGAACGAATCCAGTCTGAAATTAGAAATTTGCTCTCTCCTTTAATTAAATCAATTTGCATTTTTTCTCAGCTGATTAAATAACAGCAAAGCACAGAGGTGAAGGCGGATTTTGTGATTAAGACACTGGACAAAGACCCGGGAGAGCTGAATTCAATTCCTGGTCCTGCCACAGCATTCCTCTTCAACCTTGGGCTTAATCTCCTTGTGCCTCTTTTCCCAGTCTGTGGAAGACGGATAATATTACACTCCCACAGTTTCCATCTTGCTTACTAGCTCATGAGCTCTGCAGGGAAAGGACTATTTGTTAAAGCTTGTAGGAACAACACCCCGCAACAAGAAGGGGACTGGAGTGGGATCTCCTGCTGCCCTGCCCCTTCAGACTCACAGTGGCAGCAGCAAGTCCCAACCTCTCACAGCCATCGCCACGTGAGCCAAACCTGGGTGCAAGGAACGTAAAATAGGCTCAAGGGAAGCAATGCAGGGCTTCTCAGTGACTGTTGTGCCCATTTTTTACATAAGGGATGTTTTTGGCTTGCTAAGGTAACTCCAAAGTGTGGGTGTGTGAGCTGTGCATAGCAGTGGAAGAGGAGCTCAGCAGAGTGAGGTTTGCACCGAAGGATAAAGCAAGACAAGGCTGAACCTTTTATCACATTTTGTTTTCCAGGTCCTAATCCCATTTCACAGCGCATGGAATTATACAGCACTGCATTTTTTGCAAGCAAGGCGGAGGTGCAACCTAATGAGGGTGTAAAACCCGACTTTAATAGGGCCAAAATGCCCACAGCTCTCCACAGGGACAGGGCTATGGATGAGGCCTGCAGCTGAGTGATCACAAACACTGCAAAGAGAAAGCAGGAATTCATCTTGGGAAAGAGACTAGAGCTTAACAGAATTATTTTAAAGCACAATAACACACCAAGCTGTCTTCATCACCACTATTACTCTTGCCCAGCTTGACTGCGAGCATATCGCATCAAATCGACGGAAGGAAAATTAATATCTTCAAAAGGAAACAGTTCACCACATCACACACAGTCCAGCTACCATAATGATAAGTTCCCTGATAGCAATCATCTTCAAAACCCCAGTGGTTATAAGAGACTCTATGGAATTCATCATTTTTGATGTTTTTTTTTGTTTTTTTTGGTTTTTTTTTCAATTGAACCAATATACAGTTTTGAAAGAATATTCGAAACTATGCTGTTTTAAGGGATTAACAAGCCATTATGTACTAGAGCATACATACATAATGGAATCAGCAAACAGGAATCAGCAAGTAATCTTCTGTCTCCACGAAGACTAATGTGTAATTGCCAGAAGCACCAGGGGAATTTCTGCCTTTTGTTAAAGCTTCAGGAGGTGACTGTCATCAAATTTGACAGAAATACAGAGCACAACGACCAGTGAATGGTTACTGTTTCATACAATAACAAACTTTCACTACAGTTGGGAGCTAAGCCTGTGCCTTGATTTGCAGATGCAGGTGCTAACTGTTATTATTTAGTAGATTATGGGAACAGAACAGTGAGCTTCTGATCACCACAGACAAAGAGAGACACGATATGCAAGATGAATTTTACGAAGCACATTTTCTTCATGGAGCCTTTATATTGATACAGTCTCAGTGTAATTCCATAAACGGGTGGCTGTGATCAGACAGCTGATAGGAACCACATTTCCCTAAGCAATTGCTTTTCCATTAAGAACTTACATCAAATGAAAACACCATGGGGGAGAGCAGAGCACGAAGAATAAATATCAGAGTGAAACCCAGAGATGTGGCAATATCACAGAACTAAACCAAAGCCTGTGGCTTTACAGAAAAAACACATTCACAGTGTTCCGGTGTGAGCGAGCACCAAAAGTGAAGCACCACAAAAAACCTTCCTATGTGACCATCTTCAAGTTCACGGCCACGGGGATCTGCAAAGTTACCTCCCGGGGAGATGGTTTTACGCACATGCCATGGAATGCTGGAGGAAAGGCTGCATGTGATGCCCAAAAAGGCGTAATGAAACTGTTTAGAGACAGAGGTTTTAGCCTTTAAACAGCAAAGGTATTTATTACAACGTTGGGGAACCCCCAGCTCCCGCTGGACAAAGAGCTCCAAAGTCCTTGGCACAAATCAAGGAATATATACAGTTTCTGTGAGAGACTGCAACATTTCACATACATATTCATATAATTGCAACATCTAATTATAATATTCATAACAGGCGGAGTCGGGCTGGAGTCTGGGGCGGAGCCTTCCTTTTGGGGTGATCTTTGGTGGGAGATCCTGTTACTTCGTCCTCGGTAGGGGTCCTTTTCTCTCCTCACCCTCGGTGAACTTTTTAACTTTCTCTTGATTCTGCTGACTTCATGGTGAGTTTTGCAAGACCCTTGGACTCAAGCCCCTATTTCTCCCCTTTTCTGTGCTCTCTATGTCCTTTTGTGTAGGTGTGTAAGCATTCTTTGGTGCACGGTGCTTCACATGCTTCACATGTCCTGCACAAAACCTCAGCACTAATGCATCCAATCACACTGATTCCACTGCAAGGAATTGTCTTCAAGAGAGAAGCAGCAAAAGGAGCACTTAACACAGATCCTGCAAGCTCTAAAGGATTACTGGAGCGCTGTTCCAGCTGGTTTCTCTGGAAGGCAGCTACTGGCACCCAGAGAGGAAAGAAAATAGCTGCAAACCCTGCAGAGCCTCATGCCACACTGAAAGCTCGACATGTCGTCCTGCTCCGACCACAACTTGATGAAGTTCATGTTGAAATTGGACACACTCAGGCCTGCACGCTGCATCTGGCAGGAAACGTATTCGCTGAATTTTGCTCTTCCTGTTCTGTTATTCCCTTTTAATAATTGCATTTAGATCCTGTGGCTAAGGAATTACTGATAAAAGTAGCACTTGAAAAAAGATTTTTTTACTGTTTTGAAAGCCATCCCAAGCCAGTGAAGCATATATAGTGCTTGAAAACAATTCAGCACACCCCACTGTAAACATCCACAGCCAACTTCTGCAGAACTCTTCTCATGCTTAGGAATACAGAAGAAGACAATGTCTAGTGGGATTTTCACTATAGATTAAGAGGTTTCTTCTAAATAATTTATTAGAAGGGATGAAATGTCCTAATGTGTCCCATGAAGATGGAAGGCTCCTCTGAGAACACTTGCAGGGAATTTGAAAGGTGGACAGAAATACATGTGTTTGGCCAAAGCGCTGTGACAGAGCTAACTCGTGGATTTCTTGGAAAACAAAATATTTTCTGGTGTTACACTCTGTACTTTTGTTCTTTGAAGTTTTTCACTCCAAAGGGGGCAGCAGAGTTTCTGGTACCAGTACCAAACCCTACTAAAGAGCACAGGTGATTGGCAGACTCTCTCTTGAAAGCTCTTGCAGTACCTACTGCCATCAAGGGAGGGATGCCAATAAGATGTTACCCAAATAACTCATAAGATTTGTTCAACTCCATTCCATAACACACAATTCCTGCATGCAAATAGAAGGTCCAGATTCTTACCTGGTATCTCTTCGTCCTCAGAAAGATACATGATGAGAAATAAATTGTCAATAGCTTTAAAAGCTCAGATCAGCTGGTCCTGTCCAACGCAGCGCAGAAGCCCATATATCCATCAACTTCAGGTAAGAGGCTGATTACAGCAGCAAGATTTTGAACAGAGCTGCAGGATCATGAGGCAGAAGATGAGGTCTTTTAGTCTTTTATTTTTACCCAATGACTGTGTAAGATGCCGTAATCAATCATAACCACGTTAAGAATAGCATCACATGCTGAAGCAGAGGCAGTCTTGTACAGGGATTGCTTATTCCAGAGCTGCTCCAGATGAAAAGATGCTGCTTGAAAGAGCTGTGGCAGAGTTTTGTGTCCTGTGGCTGAACCCCACCATCCCAAGCCATGGCACGAGGTTTTACCACTGTAACTCCCTTGCATTAATCCACCACATTAATCCACCAGGAGCTTTGTGGGATAACTTTCCCCCTCTATTTTCTGAGCAAGTCTCACACAAACAGCTGCTGGCCGAGCCATAATATTACATGCAGGTATTTAAAAGCAATGTTAAAAATAAAAAACAATACAGACTGTTAAAATTCATGTAATTCCTTATAGATTTCTATCAGGGCTGAGGAGTCAGGTGCATGAGAGCAAGCAATGCTATGGATAACATACATACTCCTTCAAGCCTTATTATGCTGTAGCACATCAGTATTCCAGCAACATCTTGGGTAGGAAGTTGTAGCGATATTGATAAATTATATTCTGTCCACATCACTAGGGTGCCACTAATGTTCAAAATGCCTGGAGGATCAGTGGGCGACTCTTACAACGTATATATAAAGAGAAATCTTGTTTTGTCTCCCTAGAGACAGTTTTTCTTCTAATGGAGTGTGGTCAGAGGGGTTCTGCTTAATTCATGCATTTAACTCTTGATCTCCGTCACTTCACAGTGGTTTTTGCTAACTACAACATATAGAGGCCATTAGGCAGTAAGACTAAGATTGACTTTTCGTACTTCATGGATTATACAGAAGGAATGGGAGCAAGTCTGGCTCATTAGCATATGTTTAAAGAGTTCATGGGGTTGGCAGTAGCAGAAAGTACCCAGCAACCAGCAGAGACATTTAATTCTAAACCTTACACATCAACAATAAAAGGAATATCTCCTCACTGTTATATCATTAAATGAACCAGAAGGAGCTAAACCAGGACCTCTGGAGGTGCTGACAACAGAGAGTTATCAGAGCTTCACGGAGGATAACATGAATTTTAATTATTGTAGCAAACTAACTGTTGGAAGTGCTTATTTCCCTTCAGTGGAAGGAATTAGTGTTAGAATGTGTGCCTAAAGCCTTGCGGTGCAGCCAGGCATTCAAGGAGCTGGGCTGTGTGTCTCTAGAGCCCAGGGAGCTCTGCTCCATCCACCACAACCACCACAGCCTCTTGCCGGACACACCACAGGGATTTCCAGCTGTGTAACCTGGGCTGCTGCGTGCAAACCTCACACCCGACGTGGGGACTGCACCTGGGAACCCAACAGGTGATGCAGCATCTCTCTAGCACCCTCAGCTTCCGCATCCAGAGGAAGCACAAGCAGTGCTGGCTTGCAAACAGGTGATTCAAGATGGGTGAGTGAAGGTTGTTTTTCCACAGGGGACCATTCCTGCAGTGAAGTGGCCAAACAGCACATCACCTACTCCTCATATCTCCCAGTTTGCAGCTGGGCCCATTAGGGCTGATGTGAAAACACCACTGTGCTCAGCACTAGCCCTTATTCCAGGGCTGCCTTATCTGAGAGCAGGAACCCGTCAGAGATGGGCAGGATGACCAGGTGAGTGCAGAAGGAGTTTCAGCTACTTCCCCCCATCCTGCTTACAGCCCAGTAACCTGAGCCATTAAATGGCTTTCAGGTGCCACTGCCGAAGGAGAGACTGAGAAATCTCACCATGAGCAGTAAGGAGCATGTGGAGGTGAGGAAGATGCAGCGTTTGATGAGGAAAGGGGCAGCAAAAGGCTCTCCTGTGCCTTCCCTGCCCTCCAGCCCCTTTCCCAGGGCTGGTGGCCTCAGCCTGGGGCTGAGAGCAGCATCCAGGCTCTCTCCTCCAGATCACCAGCCCACAGAGAGCTGGTCTCTGCAGAGACAATTTCAGGCAGGGAGATAAGTAATGCTTTTTTTTACCAAAACCTCCGGAATAATAGACTTTTCTGTAACTGAGTTTCTGGGAGTACGATAGAGCTGTGCTGCTTAATTCACAGAGACTCTGCATTCTGCTGCTTGACCCCTCCCCATACACACATATCCGAAAAGGAAACCTTTCCCTTGTGGATGTGAACCCCCTCTCACCCAGGACTGTCTGTGGGTGTGAGCCACGAGGGTGGAGGCAGGGCAGCACAACAGGCCCCCACGTGCCTACGCTGCAAACAACCTCCTTGCTGGGAATTTTGAAAAATGTCAGATATCAAGGAGCATATGTTCCAAGTGCCCCTGAGCAGTCACAGAACACTACATTTACAAACAGAGAAAACCAGTTTGAATCACTCAGTACATTTGCATGCGCCGTCTGCAGGATGGTTTAGAATCAAGATTAATATGCAGATTGGAGCAGGGGGCTGTGATGACAGGCAGGGCCAGCCAGCTCTGTGGTCAGGGAGTGGCAATGAAGGATGCTTAGGGATACAGGAATGCTTCACAGAACCTCCCCAGGGACAGCAGCAGCTTTTGGGTGCCCTGTTGTTGGCAAACGATGATAGAAAGAGTATTTACTGCTTTTGCAGGTTCACACCAGGGTGGTAAAGGTCACCTGAAATTAGATCTTAATCTCATGTCCCAGTGGCTTGTAGAGATCATGCCTTGGGCTCAGCAGCTCACAGGGATGTGTTGTGCATCCTCTCAAATGCTCCTAAACCACGGACCCTCACCCTTCAGCATCTCCATCACCTTTCCTCACGACAAAATCAAAGTCAAAGGTTAAAATTAGGGAGGCAAAGCCCCCTCACACATTCTCAAGCTTGTTTTATACAGTTACTGCTTTTCACGAAAGTGAGAATTTGGGGAGGGAGGGGGTGTTTTACAGTGAAAATTGCAATAAAAGGCTCTGCTTGCTGATGCCATCACAGTGGGTTCATCCTCAGTAAGACGTGGCTGCCACGCTCGGATTGAGCAGCTGGAGCTTTTGAAGCATAAGGCTCCGGTTTATCAGGTAAATAAGCCGGGCGAGGCGATAAGCCACTCTCTGAAAACCCTTCAATAATCGCAGTGATATATGCCTTGAACTCACACTCCTTTCAGATTTCCCCAGCTTTTTAATGACAGAAAAGAAGATCTCGGTTTCAGAAATATTCAGTGTTCTCCATTGTCAGTCTCTAGCTTAAAAAATAATTAAGTTTACTCTCCTGCTAGCCTGTTATCAGGTCAGTGCAAGATGCTAAGAGATCAGTATGCCACCATAAGAAATATTTCTGTCTATTTAACCCACTAATTCAATCTCAGTAAAGAATGAAACCCATGAAGTATCTATTTATAAAGTAAATACAGCAAGTAGAAATCAAATATTGGTCCTGTTTCAGGCCATTAGCTGAGAGGATGCTGGGAAGGTAATAGCCATGATTTTTATAGTGTTAAAAAGAAGTGGTTTGTTCCGAACCATCTTTGTTTTTGGTTTGGGTTTGTTTGGTTTTTTTTTAATGCTAAGTGTCAACCTGAAATGTTGTGGGGAGCACGGGAGAAGAAGTCCCTCAACTGTGATCTGAGAAAACACTCCCAGGATGTGCTGCCCTTCTCTTTACACCACAAAGGTAAAAATATCAGACATCAAAAAGTGGATGCACACAGAATTGAGACAATTATTGCCCCCTCTCAACAGCTCATTTCAGCATTTCCTTCTGTAAATGCAGCTTTGTGGACTGGCAGTTTCCATAAAGGTATTTGTTCTCCTTGGAATCTTCCAAGTATTTGCCACAAAAGCCGGTGCCTCCCAAGTGAAAGTGTTTCCATTCAACCATCCTCCCTCAGTGCCTTGGGGGGGGCTAATTGGATTACTTCATGGAGATTATTTTCCAGTACAGTCTAGACCTAAATACATTGGGATGTAGCATCTCTCATCACGCTGATGGGGGACTCCAGAACCCCATGGGGAAGAGTCTCAGCACATGGAATGAAATGGAGGTAACATGGACACCCTGGTGGCGCTCACAAAACCTTAGCCAGGCACCTGCCAAACTTTTCAGGCAGAAGAATTAAAAAAATGTCCAGGTTTTATCATTCAGCAATTACTTTTTGAGCTAAAGCAGCCCATTATGTCCCCTCTTCATCCCCTAACACACAGTGTTGAGCTGACTCCAGCCTACCTTTTCCATTCTGCAAATCCAGCAGAAACTGTCTATCCTGAATTCTCCATATCCGTTAATCACATGAATTAATGTGGAAGTTTCAAGTGCCAAACTAATACAACTGTGGAGTGCAATTAAAAATGCATTTAATTCCCCTAATATTTCACAAAGAACATTTTCACAAATAGCAACTTCTTTCCAAAAAAAAAGTACACAGTAAATGTCACCAGAGCCTTAAATAAAGGGAATTGCTATTGATCTCTGGTTATCCTAAATTCAGTAAAATACTGTGGCAAAATTGTGTTCTAATGAAACAGTAATTTAAATGTCATTAATTTCATATTTGCCATTCCCTTTTTACTACACTGATCCTTAAATTAAGGGCCTTAATGTCTCCTATGTCATTTAGGGATTTAATGGTTTTGATCCAGATTTAAAAGTTTAGAAGTGTTTTGTTTGGAGTTTCTCATATGCTCTCCTAGGAACCATTAAACCTTTGCCAGAACCAGGAGAGGAGCTAATGGTTGCTTCCAGACAAATCTGCATTTTTAAACTGGGGAAGAAACCTCAACATTTTCCATTTCTAACCCACCAGCTCCCATTTCAACCTTTTCATGGCAGAGCAGTGCAGCTGAGGAGGCTTCTCACGGGATGATTTCTCACCCCAAACACATTTCAGTATGGAATTCTTGATACTTCCTAAAACCAGACATGAAAAACAAAGTATATTAAAAATAGCAAAAGCCTGGCTGTACAGTTTGTGTCAGAGTAAAAGACCTTCTTGTTTCTTTAACTACTTGAAAGGAGATTGTAGCCAGGTGAGGGTCAGTCTGTTCTCCCTGGTAACAAGTGACAGGATGAGAGGAAATGGCCTCAAGTTGTGCCAGGGGAGGTTTAGATTGGATATTAGGAAAAATTTCTTCACTGAAAGGGTGATCAGGCATTGGAACCGGCTGCCCAGGGAAGTGGTGGTGTCACCATCCCTGGAAGTGTTCAAAACAACATGTTAATGTGGTACTTAGGGACATGGTTTAGTGGTGAACGTGAGGTGCTGGATTAATGGCTGGACTCAACAATCTTGGAGGTCTTTTCCAAACTAAATGATTCATGATAACTTTAATGCACTAAAGTTACAGCTGCTTCCCCACATACAAGGATCTTCCTCTTAATTGTCCACATAGAGAATTTAAATAGTTCAACGCAGAGTTGAAGTCTTCATTTAAATGGTTTGTGTCTTTATTGGACAATCTCTTACATGTTCTTCATTATATCAATAACAGTAGGAAATTATTGATTTTTCTAAAGACATTAAGTTCAATTAGCTTTTCAATTCAAATGGAAAAGTGGTAAATTACCTTCATTTGATGGTAAAAATAGTAAGAGGGGAGAAAAAAAAAAGGATAATACCCTAATTTGTGAAGTATGTGAGTCAAGTGGTAAAGGTAAAGCAAACAAATGAATATTTGTGTAATAGCTCTAATCAGCACCGCTCGGCATTTAAAACTGGCATCATTATGCTCACTGGACTGTGCAGCTAGAAGTAGTTGTGATGTTGTTTACCCACTTAATCTTGTGAATAAATTATAGCAGAATAAATAATAAACAATAGGAAAAAGGGTGGAAAATCATTTGGAACAAATTAAACTTCTGCTTATCCTCAGCCTGAGGCACACACAGAATACCCCAAAAGTTGTTGAATATTGAAATGTAGCCAAGAAACACAGAACCAAAACTCTCCAAGGTCTTGAGAGACAAACCCGGGCAGTCTCAAGGCACACCTGTGTGAGCCCTACCAGTAAAACTGAGGGATCCACAGATCCACAAACTATGATCTGAAAGCCTGGTTTAAAACATCTGTTAAAGGAAATGCTAGTGATCAAGGAATATACCATAAGCCACCTGATTTAGAGTGGATTTTACTTATTAATTTTAAATTAATATGACATTTTTGCTGCTGTTCACAAACAGCATGTATAAATCCAAGCAGAGATGAGACCAACGAAATAGTAAAATAAAACTGAGCATGTAGTAAATGGAATAACATTAAAAAAAAAATCTAAACTTGTATTTTAGAAGTTTAATGGAAAAGCATAGCAAAATTTTATCATTTAATTTCAACGTGTCCTCTGAGAAGAGCAGATTCAAAGCTTTTAGCTGCTTTCCCCCCCCCCAGTATATATCAGAATTGGTTCTTTCTCTGTTTACTACAGCACCAAAATGGACTCTGCATCAAACTTTGGGTTGAAGATACTCCAAGGAGCACTTCCCTCCACCAAGCTGGACTGAACACACTTCAAACCAAGCCCAGGGAGGAATCCCAGTGCCATGATGAAGCATATGCTGACATGAGAATATAAGAAGAAATAAACTGTCTGACTGATTGACGAGGCAAGACCGAGAGCTTTACATCTTCTCTATTCAGTCACTACTGGAAGATCCTGTGCACCTGGGAGGATTGGGGCTGGGATTTGTGAAGCCTCCAAGAAAGCTCTGGAGTGCTGCTCCCTTTCTGCCTCACACTGTTTCAGTTCCCAGCTATGCCCAGACTATTGATTTCTGCAGTGACCGCAATCAGTCATAATGAGGAAACAAGAAAGAAACCATCCATCCAGACACAAACCCACAATCAGATATTATCTGGGGCTCGGTGCTGATTCAATTTCTACTGACCCAGTCGTTTGGGTTGGCTGGAGGTTTTGTGCACGACTATGAGTTCACTTTGTGCCCAACAGTAATCTTAGCATTATTACTGTGTTCATCATCTTTAAGACAGTCTAGAAACAGCAAGAAAACACTTTTTAAAAGTTATTTCTCTCATTCCCACATGTTAAAGTTTGTTTATTTTACCTTTATGGCTTGATTTCACTAATAATAAGAAAGTGTCTAGTCATTTCCTTATCAAGTACCACGCTAACTAACCTTTTTTTTTTTTTCTGAATAATTGACCTTTAATGTTCTTTTTCTTTTCCCCCATGTGAATTCCTCCTCTCCACTTCATATCCAGCTGCAATGAACTTTACTGCTTAATCCTATAAAACCCAAATACATTCATTTTCTGGATGAGCAGTATAAACTTTGAAATTATGTATTCCCAAGGCTTTTCACCACCAGCAGCCTTCCAAAGAACTGAAGTGAATGTGCTTAGATCCTCTTCCACTTTTTCTTTCTCTCTGTCCTCTACCCTCCCATATTTTTGTGCCTGGACACCTCTCCAATTGTTTCCTTCTAGCTTTACAACACTTCATTTTTGGAGCTGTTTCTTTCGACCTGCTTCATAGCACAGAAAGATCTATACTTCAATCCTGGTATATTTAAAAAAATATTTTAAAAAATCAATAATTAGATGGAGAAACAGAGGTATGAGACTGCATAGCTGGATCCAGACCAAGCTCTGGAGGATGCACCACCACAGAGAAATATATCTCGTTCAGCTGTTCCCCCACACAGTGGCCAGTGTGTTCAATGGCTGCTCTGGACACAAGATGTAGTTCTTGCTCTCTTGTGGCCATAGGCTCTCTCTTTCTGTGGGAAGGGCTTCCCTCCAGCTCTGTTTTTTTAGGACACTAATGTGAAATGATGACCAGACCAAAGATACTAATGGTTTTGTCATCTACCTCTATCTTTGTCCCTGTCTGTGACAGCAGTCCACGAGCTTGGCCCAGGGTATTTAGATTACCTTAAAGTCTGGGATGAAGGCAAAACACTGGGCTGGTGTCTGCCCACCAAAATTCATCTGTGACTCAGTATCTGACTGAAAAAAGGCTTTCTGTGAGCTACACAGAATGACTCTGCAGACTGCATGTGCCATGGGCCATCCTTTGGGACTCTTTCTGCACGATGAGTTAAAGCTCACCCAAGCAGAAGGCAGATGTTCTTGAAGGCAAGCATAAGGCTGTGGAATCAACTGCAAAGCTTAGGAGAAAAGTCACACCCATCCACCCCAGATGCAGGATCCAAGCATCGATTCCCCCTGCCTTAGCTTCAGGACACAGCAGCTGATGCATTAGAAACTGAAAAGCAACTGCCTCAGAAAAGACTTTCACGATAACAAAACCGACCAAACAAAACTGCTATTAAAATAAAACACTCCATTGCTCACACTTCTCTTCCTGGGGAGAGATGACAGAATAAACACCATATGATGGATGCCAGGCCCGCTGCTTAATGCGCTCCAGGACGGTGCTCTCATGTGAGAGGGATGAAAACAAACTAGGGCAGCAAGCGAGAAGCATCCCAATCTGAAGTTTCTGGCCCAGGGCTGCTGCTCATTAAAACTATGCAAAAATTGTCACTTCAACATAAAACTGAATGCAATTCAGCACTACTGATTTAATCTTGGAGGTTTTTTCCCAAGCCTGACACTGGAGGGGAACCTTCTAGTACTCCCATGGATAAGCTGAGCTAGACCTGCAGAAAGCCTCCAGCTGCGGAATTATGCAGTGTCATCATACAAACACTTTATTTGCTCTGTGCTACAAGATGCTCATCTTGTGCAAAGAATCTTTGCAGCTCTCATAGTATGAAGTTTTTTGGCAATCAGTCAATCATTTTATCCCACTTCCCCAGTAAGGCCAAGCTATTGATTTCTTTCTTTATTAATGCAATCTTTAGTAACAGAAGAATAACAAAGCATCTCTCTACTCCAGATTTCAAACCTGCAATCATATCTCTTCTAGACCTCACCACTGATTTAATTTCTAGTACGAATTTCCAGTGTTAACTGCTGAAAGTCTGGTTTTTGTAGATGTCAGGAAAATATTTTCCATTTAACATTTTTAAAGAGGTTGTGTATAAGAATTGATTTTCTGGTGTAATGTAGAAACCAAACATATTTCTCTACCAAGCCCAATGTGAAATTCTATTATCCAGTAGCAAAAATAGCCCAACACTAAATATATTTGCACTATGACTATACTTATTTCTCATTGAACTGATATCTTCATTTCTGACTATGCTCTGCTCATCTTTGACACCTTCAACCACATTTTCAAGCACAGTTTTCGTCATAAGGAACCAACATTCACATGCAGCCTGTTATTTGCCATAAAATTATTATAATTGTATGTACACTGGGAAGAAAGGAAGAAATTGTGGTTAAAAACTCTGAATTGGGATTTACTGTGTTTGGTCTCTTTTCCCCATACAAAGCACTTATCCTCTTGGAGCATCATCTTTATATTTGTAAAGTGGGATTCTACATATGCCACCTTTCCCCATCATTACACATATGCATATTTACATACATGCATTCCTACATACAGGTGTTTCACAGATGCTTTCTAGATTGCAGCACTGGGACTAAGCCTTTCTCCCACAGAAACTGCTGTGTCCTCTCCTAAATTTCTAAATTAGTGTGGTCCCCACCTCTATGGCTTGATTTTACCACTGGTGCACTATTAAAAAGTAATTGCTTTTTCTTTGGAGTCTCTAAGATTTTTGACTAGAAAACAAACCAAAAAAAAGGTAAAAAAAGTCTGCTGAAGAAATGAAATAGCCTAAAGAAGAAATACCTACTCTTTTGCCATTATTAATTAACTACCTAAAATACGGTACAAGTATTCAGCTACTTTGTATGTATGCACAGGGGGGCTGAACTTTTAAGAACATGGTTATGTGAAAGCGGGGGGTGATTGGAACAGAAACGTCAAGAACAGAGAAGTATCACACAAACAGGAGTTCTCTGCTTAGTGGTTCCGGAGGGAGCTGGGAGAAAAAAAGAATTAACAAGTAGATGTATTAAAGTGTGAGCAGATTCTTAAGCAGCTGTGATGAGATATCCTATGAAATACCTCAGCAGTGAAAGGCAAGTGGTGGCTGGTCTCTGCATAGGGACCCAAGTTCACATGCTCTGAATCACACTGATACAGGTCCCTTCCAATCCAAAGCATTCTGATGATCTGATCAGAAAACATGATATTGGAAGGGACCTATACCCATGACCTATATGGGTCATCTGGTTCCAACCCACCTGCCATGGGCAGAGATGCCACCCACTAGACCAGATGTGACACTGGAGTTCCCATTTGGGAGAAGCAGCAGGTTTTCTCCCTTATTTTTATTTTTGATAAGCAGGACCAACTGGATTCACCATCATTTCACAGAAGCCTGGGTGTATTTCTGAAATAAGTGCTCTGGTTCAAGCACAAAGCACCGAGCCTGATGAAAGGGTTGCTGAGTGACATCCTCTGGCCCGGGCTATGCAGGAGGCAGGACTGGATGATCATGATATACCCTCATCTGGCTTTTACCATCTGTGAAGCTGCAAAGCGTAGCCTGAAAGAACCAGAGTTTCTGAACATTTGTAAGGTCTAATTGTATCTGTATCCAACGTAGCATGACAGCTGCACGTGCTAGGAAAGAACAGCCAGATCTAAAATAAAACGTGCTTCTCGTGACACTCTCCCAAAGGCCATTATTTGAAGGGCAGTCCCACTGCAAATACATCAGAGCTCACGGCTTAGTTTCAGCATCAGTTTACACCAGCCTGGTTTATATAAACAGAGAGAGGCCACTAGATCCTGAGGTGGCACTTCCATTGAATCAACCACAATCACAGTCAGCCAAATACCATTTAACATTACAGATGATGCAATTCCACTGGGATGCGGTTAAAACGAGTCCCAACTCACTTTCCCTAAAGGAATGCAATTTATCTGGGCTTACAGCTGTTGCATTCACAGGATAAGATTATGAAATAATCCTTTCAGGAGCATTAGGAGATATGGGTGGCCAAAGCAATAGAGCCGTGCTGATGTCCCGGGAAACGCTCTCACTGCGAATGTGATTTGGGGGAATGAGTGTGTGTCCTGCAGGACCTCTGTGAATTTCAGTGTGCCTGCTTGAAAGGCTTGGCTTCTCCAAATGCTGGGAATTGGGAAGGGAGCCCGCTGCAATGACCAAGCATTTCATGGGAATCAACAGGAAAATAAGCAGAGGAAGAATTTAACGGAAACATAACAGGAACTCAGTAGGACAGAATTACATCCTCATGATGCTCCTCTGTAAATACAGCAGTTTCATGGAGGTGGTGCAAACCCTTACACCTATATGGTCCATGAACACAGTGATGAATCCCAGCAGGTATGGAATTACTGCCTATTATTCATTCCTCCTTAGTAATAATATCAATTTAGCTGTTAGTTTTTGTTTTGACTCCGTGCTTAGGAATCAGCGGGGCGATAAAGCTATTTAAATGGAAATACTATTCAAATACACAATCACCTGATTGGAACACGAACAGCTCCTGCTCCTGAACATTTCTCATATAATAGCTGCTTTTTCCCTCATTAAATGCAGAAATCTGATTAACATTTAGATCACACGTGCTTTACTTACAGCAATTAGGACCAGATACTAGAGTTTTGTTAAACTATGTAGGATTTTTATGCTTTATCATGAAGGGAAGAACAAAGAAGCTCCATAACACTACATCTGGTCCTTTCTACTGCTTCTGTTCTGCGTACACTCTCAAGGACAAACGTTAACTTTAAAGAGAAGTCTGCAGGGACAAACTCACTGAGAAAAAAACTGGACACTTGGATGAACTCAGCTTTGTAATGTAGTGCAGTGCTTGGTAACACTGTAATTCTATACACTCACAGGCAACACCCAATTAAACAGTCTAAGCGGTTACAACAGATACACATTAGGAAACAGCTAATAAAATAACATGTATGAGGCCTGAAAATTAAAACCTTTTTTGTTCCAATCCAAAAATAATAGTAATCTGCAATTCATAAGGTTCAACTCAAGTTAGAAGGGATCAAATCTCGCTGTTTGAAAAGCTTCAGGACTATAACTGAAGTAATTTAGGATGTCCACTGCATTATTTTGCTCAAGCCATGTTGACACATACTTCATAAGCTGTCATGTTGTTCAGCAAATGCAAAACACAGAGCTCAGACCTTTAAAATAAGAAGCACAGAATGTAACAGTAAAACAAAAATCAAACAGTATCTGAAGAATCCCAAAGTACATCAGCATTTCCTGCAACACTCTGCTCTGACTGGTCCTGAGAGAGATTAAAATACTTTTAATGAAACATTTTCCGAGATTTGACTTCATCCAAGTGAGTAGGATGGAAATGTGCTTCCCAGGCAGACAGCAGGGCATGGCACTAATGGTTTTGTAGCCGTGCCCCATCAGGGGCTCAGTAGATCAGATGCTTTTCCACAGGGTGCTCCACCATCAAATCAGGACAAACCCACAGCTTCCAGAGGCAGCCACCCACTGCTGTGGGTGAAGGTGCACAGACCTCACAGCCCCACCAAATCAGAGAGTGGGCGATTTATACCAGCAGTTGACTTCTCCAGGCAGTGATCTCTTGGGTTTATGGGGTCTCACAGAACAGAGACTCCATCCAGGTGGCTCCCAGCAGACATGCAGAGCAGCTGCACCACATCCCATGTCAGAGCGTTTGCCTGTTCAGCATAAAGCTGACCTGCAGAGCACAGCAGATCCAACATGTTCCCAGACACCAGATGTGCCGCTCACACAAGGACGAGGTGCACACGGGCAGTAGGTGTGATATGAGACACAGGACCCTCTGGCACGGACACCCCCGCGCTGGATGGGCTTTGATGCACATGGCCAACAGCAAAAGCAGAAAGTCAGGAATAATGTTGCCAGGGGTCTCTAACGGTTTGGCCCCTTTGGATCACCAAAAATGCCATTTGCGGCAAGCTTGTGCCTTGCCCGTGTGCTGCACAAACCAGGGAGAGGTTCCTGCCCAAACCCCCCACATCAGCAGGAAACACAAAATGCCATTTTCCATATATTCATAAGGGAGTGAGCAGATATGTGTGTGATGGAAAAGATCTTCTCTCCACAACATACAGACCCAAGTTTAAAACAATGCAAATCCAGTTCCTCTCTTTATGGGTCACCTTTAATCTTTTATACAAGCACTACCTCAGGTCAAGGTTGAACCGACTCAGGAAGGGGACTCTGAGTCCTTTGAAAGAGCCTGCGAGTACAATCTTGTGTTTGCATTTAATTAATCAGCTGAAGCTTTCAAATCTGTACTATTATCTCTTTAATAGACTGGCCCCCTGAAGGCTTTTGCAACGAGCCCATAGCCCCTGGGGCACACTGATGCAAAGCACCGCCAGTCGCAATTCCCAGATTTGAGGCAACTCCGCATGACATGAGGCACGCGAACAAAAGAGCTCCAAGTCTGAGAGACTAAATATTAATTGATGGTAAACAGAGTAAGATTCAGCAGCAGTGATTAGCTTCCCCAGTTGTTTTACGGGTAATGTTGTTGTTGGTTAATGAACTGTGTCTTTTTCTTTTATTTTTTTAATCCTGCAGATGTCCGGCATGGAAGAGCTGTTCCTCAGACGGCTCCCAGATGAACAGCCTGGTGAATGTCTAACTTCCCACGCAGTCTGTATTCCTCAGACACTAATTAGTGATATTTCAGGAGCTGTACATGATGGAAGAGTCTCCTTTTTTTTTTCCTTTTGTTCAAGACATGTTAATAATCTAAATCAGGCTGTTCTTGCCCTCGTTTCCCACCCCCATAACCTGATGCCCACTGAAATGCCTTGAGGGTCTGAAGGGCAGACAGAAGGTGCCTCACAGTTGCCTCCTGCCCAGGGGTGAGCTGCAGCTTCACTTTCTTAACAACAATGTGATGAAAACCAGGAAGCATTCAGAAACATAAGATGCAGCCTTGTTGATCTGTGCATTTTATTATCCACATTCCAAAAGTGGCAAGAGCTTCTGGCTCAGGTGAAAAGTGCCAGTGAGCCACTGTGTTTTCCACTTCTTTTTTCTCTTTCTTTAAATAAGCAAGCCCACTAACTGTAGGAGAAAGTGTAGGTTGGGAAGACAGCACATATTTCCTCTGTCACATTTGCAGTTTTGTAGGTGATAAAACCTGAAGGAGCTACTGGAACATCCCTCCTGATCTGCAGCAAATAGGACATGAGGCTTGAAAATAGTCACCTATGGAGAATGCCATGCCCTAAGATATGTGGTGGTGATGGTTTCCATTATCTTTCCTATTTAAAGCGTGCATCTTGTCTCTATTTTGCAAAAGGCTTATGTTCTCTTGGGACCACTGGCAGGATGAGTGGACACCTGTAGGAACAGACCAGCCCTGATGAAGGACTTCTGTTCCTCCTGCTTTTTCCAGCTCTGATTTCCCATCTGTCCCACCCACAGACAGCGGGCATTTCCCACAGACCAAAGCAGAATAAAATGTCACCAGTTTACGTAGCAGAGGGGAAGGAGCAAGACAACAAGAGTTAATTGAGTTAAATTAGTTTGCCATCCAGCACTTCCCTAGCAAAGGACATATAATCTTTGGACATCTTTACTTCAGAAAATGCTGCTCGTGGTTTGGTGCTGCCACACAAAGCATCCCCTAGCTTTGGCAGACTATTATCAGCAGCTGCAAATTCACTCCTGCACCCAAGGCTTGGGGCAGCCCAGTGGGACAGGTTTTTTCCCCACCTGCCCAATCTCCAGTCCCTTTTTCCCCTCCAATAACCAAGCTTCTTAACACAAAGGCTAAAGGAGGTTTTCTGCACTCCTGCTATTCCCCATCCATCACTATACTGGTAGAAATTATATAAATACCTGCAAAGTAAGTTTTTCTGAGCCTGTTTCACTTTACGTTGCCCAATAAAGTCCCTTCCTTGCCCCTCAAGTATTAATGAATGACATGATTAGCAAATTGCTAAACACAGGGGGGGAAAAACCACCCCAAAACAGCCTCTGAGAACTGATCTCCCAACTATTATTTAAGAACCAAGATGCAAAGTAGTCACACACAGCTGGTTAAATTTGGGATCCTGCTCCCCCAAAGCACTGCAACACATTGGTGGGGTATCACAGACCCTTCACCTACTCTGTCATTCCCAGAAGCCAAGAGGAATCCTGGCTCTTCCAGAATTAACAACTATGTTAAATCAACAGGCACTTAGTGTAATTTTCTGTAACAACAGCACACCAGATGATAAAGAAATCAGTTCAGAGGAAGAGATCACCTTTTTATTGCTACATCCAATTTATCATTTAGTCTTTCCACAGAATGGATTAAGAACAAGAACATGTGCATTTATGAGGAAGTTTCCAAGAGAAACAGCTGCAGCTAAAAGATGGAAAAATTTCTGCTGGAGTTTTCACACCTGGATACCCCCCCCCTTCCATTTTGCCTGTCGGGAACCAAATGGTTTGACTATGGCTGCCTTATCCTCAAAGAGAAGGGAAAAAAGGCACTTTCCATGCCTGAAAGAGATCCAGACTAGGGGTCAATTATTAGCAAAGACAAATCCTTCTGTCATTTTCATGAGTTAGAAAAATCAAAGCAACTTTGATACCTAGCTTGTCTCCACAGCCTTCTAACTCCTGGGAATGCTATCAACTAATCTGTCTCTGCTCTGTAGTTTTCTCCTCATTAGCACTGCAGATTAAGGACATAACCAGCACACCTAGAGCAGAAGAGCCTAGGGCCTTCACCACGTGCCCACCACATGAAAAAAGGTGACTTCATTTCCCTCCTCTTCCCAAGAGGACTTATGCCTCATTCCCTCCTCAATCATGGCAGCTCCTGCAGTGGCTTCTTGTGCTCCAGCTCTACCTCTTCTAGTCACACTTAAGCAGGGGGAAAAGTGAAACTGGCTCCAACTTCCAAGAAAAAAAAATTCAAATAAGGAGCTTAGGAGAGGGTTCAGGGATGGGAATGCTGGAGGATGGGACAACAGAGAATCTGTCTTTGGAGGTATTTCTGGATATAACACTCATCTCCACATTTGTAAGGCATCAGGTCTCCCCCTACTAACACTTCAACACCTAATTCTGGGCCCTAAATTCCTCTCCAACTTCTAAGAGCAAACATTAAAGAAGGCGATTTTTTTTGTTGTTGTTTTGTTTAGCTTTGACTCCACAGGGCATCCTTGTTTGCTCTTTTTCTCATTTAAAAGCAAAAGCTTTCTCCACAGCACGGCTTCCAGGACTCACTGCATTACAGAGGAAGGTCAGAGGTGTCCCCTTCAAAGCAAGCCTTTTACACTGGAAACACTGGCAATGTGCTCTGTGCCAGCAAGGAGGAGAAATAAGGTTGGCTGGAGGACCACTCATCCGAGATTCGTTTTCCCCTACAAAGGCTCTTGCAATATACTTACAGCCCCATAAATGTCAAAGATATTTGGGATCACCGGACTTTGCCCTTTCACCTGAGATCAGATGCCTTCCTGCTTTGGAATAAAGCAACCCCTTCAGCTACCATCAGGACACAAACCTGTCTGACAGTTTGTGCATCAAACTGTGCTGTCCACATCAGAGCTGCTACAGAAATGATTCCATGCTAAAGGAAGAGAAGGAGCAATCAGCCACCACACAGAACCTGGGATCCCAGGCACCTGCTCACTCTCTCTGGCAGAGCTTCCCATGCTAATGAGGGAGCAGCATATGTGTAACCTGCCTTAGGGACATACAGACACAGGCCACAGACTCATTATGGGATGCCTAAAACATGGACACAGTGCTACTAATCTCCAGTGTTCAGTAGTTGCATCCATGAGCAGTCACATTTGAGAAATGACTGTTTCTTCAGCAGAGATCTATAAAACTTCACTGACACACCAAAAATCCCTTGCACTGATGATGAACATCAGTATAGCCACTTTTCAAGGTGAAAAAAAGTAAAAATTATAAATGAGAAAATAAATAAGTCACGCCTAAAGCAATTCTGTCAACACATTAGCCCTTCACATAGCATGGAATGAGACCCTGCTGTGCCATCCTCTACTCCAAGTGACAGCAAGCTAAGCAACCAGAGCCAACAGCAAATGTATTGTCCAGACTCACAGTCAAATGGAACATGGGAGGAGGTATCTTGTCTTTGGGTGGCAGAGCAGTAACGAAGACTTGCCAGTACAGTGCTTTTCTGGGAATTTCTGTTTCCTTTGGGAAAGGCCTAGTCAATTGATTGCCAAAAAAATATTTAAGGATTACTACCCAAAATAATTTCTTCTGCTACTGTACCATATGTTTGTGGCTCTAACCAGGCTAAAAAAAAATAATTACATACTCATTACTGTAAGTATGGCCAGTTGCAACTGAAATATTAAGCTGTCAGAGAATTCCCACTGCAGCCAGTGCCTCATAAGCCCCTGTAGGAGATGGTGCATCTCATCCCAGCTTGTACGTCATATGAGGCAGCTCCAGGACAGTGTTTTGCCCACGTGAATGATGGTGCATTGAAACAGATCAGACCTGAGTGTCAGACTCACATTTACATAGGAAATTTGATTTAGGTTTAGCAGTACATACATTCTTTTTGGTTTAGTTCCCCATTGTGAGAGCTGATTAAATGTGCAGAAAATGTCACATGGCTCCTAAGTGCCAGTTCTTTGGTGCAATGTCCCCATGGCAGCTGCTCCTCACCCTACAGCCAGAGGATACAAACGGACTCTACACACCCCAAACTCAGCTGCCAGAAACACAGGCACCAGAAATATCTGTGGGATTGATTAAATAACAAAGCCTCTGTCCACTACCTTTATTTTGTACTAAAACCCTGCAGTTGTGACTGCACTGAAAGGAGGGAACACAATTATTTACATATTTTGTCAGCATTTACTATTTTGCTTTTGAAATTTCAGCACACCTTAAAAGCTATGAAAACTGCAGGCAATGGCACCAGCTCTGAATCACAGCTGACTTGGAGACTGAAGAATCGAGTTCACGCTGATAAACCTGGATACCTTGTCTCTTTTTTCCCCCCTCTTTCTTTGCTTTCAGTGGGCTAGTTCAAGAGCAAAAGCTTTTTTTCCCTGCCCGTTTTTACCTGGTGCTGCAGTAACACAGAGTCCTTGCTCCTGACAGTGCTGCTTCAGCAGAGACATAAGAGAAAGCAGGTGACCAGTGGAGTCAGATTCCACAGTAGACACTAGAACAATGGAAAACCAGCATTTATTGAGATTTTGTAGGCACAAATGTTAGTTTTCAGCAGAGAAATAACAGGTTCTTTTGCAGATGCACATGGAAATCTTCTCCTCATGAATAACAGATCTTAGGAGGTGACATAAAGTATTTATTTGACATTGGGACTGGCATCATGCTGGCACCCAGAAAGCACTTATCAGTTTCAGGCTGCAAATCCATGATTGCGTCTCCTAGACCTTAAAAGTAAAGGCCAATCCTACAAGATATGTCTGTTTAGCCTGAAGAAGAGAAGACTGAGAAGGGATCTTATCAGTGTCTATAAGCATCTGAAGGAGGTTGTCAGAGGATGGACCAGGCTTCGCTCAGTGGTGCTGAGCCACAGGCAACAGGGAGAAACTGGAACACAGGGAATTCCACCTGAACGTGAGGAAAAACTTCCTTCTGTGAGGGTGACTGAGCACTGGAACAGGCTGCCCAGAGAGGTTGTGGAGTCTCTTTCCCTGGAGATACTCAAAATCCATCTGGACACAATCCTGGCTGATGTGTTCTCGGGACCCTGCTTGAGCAGGGATGTTGGACCAGATCACCTCCAATAGTCCCTTCCAACCTGAACCATCCTGTGATTCCATGAAGCTGATTTCTGTTGAGGTGATGGTATTTTTCCCAAAAAAACCACAAGCATAGATACCCATTATTTTCTATCCCTCAGGCAGGTTTGAGCTTTTTGTTCATTGCTTTGCTTTGTTTTTCCTTAAGAAAGCAGATAGAAATTGTGATGTTATCTCTGGATAGAGAAACAAAGAGACCTTGCATTCTATTTCCAGCTGGATAATCTTCCAGGACATCAATACCCACTAAAACGTTTAGAACAATTTATATACTCTTTATACTCTCTAAAAAGGAAACAGCCTTTAAAAGCTGAGTTATACACTATAATTACTCTAATTCTCCACATCTGGCATTCAAAAGAACCCAAATTAAACAGCACTGAGCACCTCAAGTGCATCCATGGAGCAATGAAGGTGGAATTAACTCCAAATTAAATGGGACGTCTTCGGAGACTGTCATACCACTATTCAAAGTGCACAGATTACAACCATACATGTTATTGCACTGATTATTCCTCTTAGGGCAAGGTAAGTATTGTGAGAGTTTGCTTCAACACTTCAGGCTTTTACTTCAGCTACATAAATGCTTAAATTAGAAAATCCTGGAGCTAAATACCATAAATATTGGAGAAGTTCTAGGCTGGATCAGCTCCAAACTCTGCTGATTGGAATTAATCACTAATCTTCTGGTGAATAAAGACTTTCCTTTCCTGATGATAGAGCAAATGCAACCAGTACAGCACACACAGCCACTACAGCTCTGACCCACTGAACATGTACAGCATGGAGAGATTAGGAGCTGTCATTAAATTTAAAGGATGTGACTAAGGGAAAACACACAGAAATCCTTTTGGGGTTATTTTAGATGTGGTACATCGCTCATATAAAGGATTTAGGAAGGAACTACTGTGCTCTTCATCCTCAGTGCAATACAGCCAGCAACCCAAACCTGCCACAAGTAGCAGATTTAAGATCTGAAAGGAGCACATCAAGATGGGTCACGTCAGACCCACACACTGCCTCTGGTCAATTGATCTGTGCAGATGCAGCAGCCTTTTCCCACTAATCCAGTGTCAGACATCCAAAACACAGAGCAATGCCGCCTACAGAAGTAAGATTTAGAGGTCTAATAATTTAGTCCATGATCTTAAAATTGAACGGGGCTGATTTTAGTTCAAAGATGTGAACACCACTTGCTGTGCAGTTGTACCCTAACACCTAGAAAAGCACAAGAGCACCTAAGGAAGCAAAAGGACCGTCTGTTTGAAGGATGCACTCAAGAGCAAACAACGCCTTCAAGGTGGCAAGAAAGATGGACAGGATGCAGAGAAGATGGCAGCTGCTTCCCATCACTGATCTACAAAAGGCATTGGGTGTTCAGGACCTGAGGCACGGGGCAATTAAGCCACAAATCCCACAGATGTTTAACAAGGGGCAATCCACTACCACCTTCACGGCTGCCCAGGGCTCTGCCTCCTTGTCACCCTTCAGAAGAGCACGGAGGTGAGAAGACTGAGGATGGGAATTCATCCTGCTCTAGCTTGGAGTTGTGCCATCATCAGCAGCTGCTTCACCAGAAAGAAAAGAATTAATACATCACTGAGAAGACAGAGAGTCACACTTTTGCACCTGGGAGAAGGCTGCGAGTCAAGTGAGTTGTACTAAAGCCACAGAGCAGCCTGGTCACAGCAACCTGCAGCACAGCAGAGTTCATCAGATTTGCAAATGTTATTGATTTATCTGCATGGCTCTTTATAAACAGTCATCCTACTCCCTGTACAGAAATAGCAACAGCTAATATATTCTCAGAGGATAAATAGCTGAAAGAAACGATCTGGGGGATGAATTTACATTCAGTGAGTACAGAAGTCTCATTCTTGGAGCCTTGAGTGTAATTATAGCACCTCTTCTCAATATTTTCTCTCTTTGCAAGAGGATGGCAATTGTGTGCATGGAACCAGAAGCCATTACAACAGAATGGTTAATTTTAATAATTGTCTAACAATATAGTATATGCAAGTGTGAGGACAGCACATATAAGTGGTTAAAGAGTTCAGAAGAAAATCGTGGCTGGCCTCTGTCATCCACTGCCTGGGCCTACAGCCAAGAACAACCCAAGCCAAGCTCCATACAAGTAACTGCAGAGGTATCCCCAGCCCTTTGTTTGCCATCAGATTATTTCAGATGATTTAAATGTCACTCTGCTACACATGCTTTAACATACTGGTTGCTGTAATGCACTGATGATAACATTTGTGATGAAGGCAACATCATCCCATCCCCTGCTCATCTGTTCCATTTCCATTTTGTCAGCATACAGCCATGGAAGTTATTTTGCTGCATCTTTTTTTATTTCAGGCTTTGTCTGTCCACAGGCTTATCTTGCTTTACCATAAATTGTGCAGCCTGTTTATCTGTCTGCACTCCTAATCTATGGGATGGATTCTGAAGTATTATAGGTTGCTTACCTCCTCAGCTCCAACTCTTTGTTTCCCTGTTCTGTGTCACTCTACATCATTTTTTTTAATCCTGCTGCAAACTCCCCTTTCCAAGTTATTAACACATGACGCTTTTACAATTCCTTCTGTTGTTTCTATACCAATAACTCAAAATTGGTGCAAGTCTTCCAAGTGAAATCCTAATCTCTGATGTAGACACTAAAGACTTGCCCTTCTCAGCTGCCTGTGGAGGATCAGCCTTGGAATGCTACCGAGTCTAACGATGCTCTACTAAACTTCCAAAACATTTTGACTTTTTTCTAGCTACCGATACAGATTTCTAAAAAGAATTAATTTGATACCGTGTATGATTATGTAATTCTGAATGAATATTCAATTATCCCAATTCAAAATAAACTTTTCCATACTACATCTTACTTAGGCTCTTACAGAATTTCTTTGAGTCTCCCATTTCAAAGTCAGATTTAAAAAGCTGTTTATGAATGCATTCCCTAAGGGATTCAGAAAATTTATCAATGCCTTCCCACACCTAAAACAATGCAATTCTAATTTCCTCAATCCAAGTAATTTACATTCATTCTATCTACTAAGTTTTCCAGTATATATTTCAATATTTAAGGGCCATAATTTCTGGTGTGATTTCTGGCTGTTCCT
>VXAY01002647.1:1721141-1781979 GCA_013399855.1 Oxyruncus cristatus
AAAAAACCACACCAACACACACCCCTTCTTCCATGTGAAAAAGGGATTTCCATTTTCAGGCAAGGTCTACTCACAAGGACTCAAACAGAATAGATGATGTCAGAGCTTAAGAGCTTTCAGGATGATAGTTTTGTGGTGGCAGAGCTGCTCTCTTTTGAAGCTTAAGGATTTGAACAAAGTCATGGGAACGTAACCAGAGGCGGTTTGTTCAGGGTTGGCTTTAGAGGAGTGGTGGCTTGGCAAACAAAAGAGAAATCGTTGCTTTTTTCAACAATGGTATTATATACATTTGAAAGAATTTTCTATTTGAGTTCTTGTTTTTCTGTTGATCAGCAGATTGATATGTTATTTAAAATATATAACACAGTCAAAGAGTTGAGTCATTTCGTAGAAGGTGCATTTCCTCTGATGGGAGAAGCACCAACCATTGATTCAAGAGCTCTGGCTTGTCCTAGGATGTTCAATGGGATTTGGCACAGGTTTCCCTTTAATACCACGGCTACTCTTTATTTCTCTGCCATTATTCAGATATGAAGCCTTAATTTTGTTGTTGTTTTTGTTAATCATGACATCATGGGTGGAAACAGGGCAAAGCACGCAGCCCCAGAGGGAAATAAAAATCAATCCAAGCTGCTCATTAAAAGGTAAACCGTCAATAATCTTTGTCAGGCCTTTTTATCTCGGGTTTTAGCACAGTGTGATCCCTAAGGCAGCATGTGGTATTGAGATTTAAGATGGCTCTGACTTTTCACATCTCCATCAGGAAGATTAACTCCTTCAACACAGGCTGAAATTACCCTGATTCTAATCAGCACATAAAAATGGCACAGGATTAAAAGGGATCATTTTGTAACAGCTTTTCTGTATCTATGCTGACAGAGAGGGAAAAATCAGCTTCTGAACTTGATTAAAATGGTGCAAGTCAGAAATATCTCCACAGATAGAGCTTCCACAATGAAAAGTGTTGATCAAAATCTAACCACTTTATTCTTCTAAGCATTTATATATATAAATAAAAAGAAGAAATATTTAAGCAAACACATTTGGGTTTTTCCTAACATTGTAATTTTTTTTACATAAACTACTTGTACTCTAATTTAGGCAAACACGATAAAAGGTGATCTAACAGTTTATTTATCTAAATCTTTGGTAGCAAGTCTAGAGATTCTTTCATCAATTTTCTTGGAATGAGACTCTGTACCACAACTTTTTTTTTGAAATTAGGATGAACTCCCATCACATGATTAACAACAGGCTAATTACAGAACCCATGACAGCTCATTTCAGTGGGAACAGTGTTATTCCTTCCATATACCACATAAAATAAGCTTCCCAAACAAACAGTTACAGTATTCTTGACCACAATGCTTTAAGCAGCTACCTTTGCCTACCTTTGCCTACATCTTCTCTTCCATGGATTTACTGCATTGGATAAACCACCATTAGAAACCACAGTGGGTTTTTTTTTTCCTCCCAAACATAAGCTTTAGTTTTGGCATTTAAAGAGCAGGTTATGGAAAGGCATAAGTAAAGCTCACACAGTTCAAGTCTAACTGCTACCTTGTGCTACAAGCGGGGATTTCCATAAACAAATGGAGTAACAACTGCGTTTTGATTCCATCTGCTCAGAACTTCTTGGAATAAGGATCTTAGTGCACAGGAAGCAAACATCTCTATTACCTGAACAACTTGTCTGAATAATAAAAACACTAGTTCAAAAGATTTAATTATATCCCTGCAGATCCATTTGCTAATGGGATCCCAGGACGCTGGCTGTTTATGATGAAGCCATCCAGGATCACAGGAAAGCGTTTTTTTCCCTGCCATGACCCCACTAACTTGGTACAGTGGCACATCACAAAGGAGGCACAGCCACTTTCAAACCTCCTGAAGGAGGAGAACACATTTATGGTTTTTATGCAAGTACAGAAGAGACCAAACACTTCCCAACAAAGCAAGGGAGAAAGGCTTCCAACTGACAGAGGGCAGGGTTAGATTGGATATAAGCAAAAACTTGTCTCCAGTGAGGGTGGGGAGGCCCTGGCACAGGTTGCCCAGAGAAGCTGTTGCTGCCCTATCCCTGGAACTGTTCAAGGCCAGGCTGGACAGGGCTTGGAGCAACCTGGGATAGTGGAAGCTGTCCCTGCCCATGGCAGGGTGTGGAATGAGATGGGCTTTAAGGTCCCTTCCAACCCAGACCACTCTGGGATTGAATGAAATCCATCTCTCACAACCTCTGCACAGGGGCAGAGTGGGCCTGTTAAATACAGAAGTGTCATTCAAGTGTGATAATACTGAATTTTCTAGAAACCTTGGGGGTCTTAAACAGGGGAAGCAGCAAAAAGGAAGTAAAACAAAAACATTTCATTCTCAATTATGAAATACTTTTAGAAAAATACAAGGAGCTGACACTTTATGCTTTAGCATCATCCTGCAGCCAGGTTTGCTTTATGTGACACTTGAACTCCAGCAGTGAGGTAGGATTTAAAAATAAAAACCATTATGAGCACACCAGCTTGTGATAGAAAACCCTAGGTTTGCAATGTGGGTTTAAAGCGATCACATTAAAAAGACATGGAAAACAGAAAAGAAATGCAGCTTCCAAGAAGCTTTACAAGAACAGTTGTATATAAATCAGAGACCTCCCCTATTTGGAAAAAGCTGAACCAAACAAAACAGCAAAATCCATCTACACTGAGGTATGCACTTACCTTAATCAACACTTTTTATTTTAGCTCATCAGTTTGAATAGA
This sequence comes from Oxyruncus cristatus, assembly GCA_013399855.1. Lineage (NCBI taxonomy): Eukaryota > Metazoa > Chordata > Aves > Passeriformes > Cotingidae > Oxyruncus > Oxyruncus cristatus. The sequence continues at coordinate 1,723,895 of VXAY01002647.1, forward strand.
GGCCTAAAAGTGTGCTGAATTATTTAGCTTGTAACTGCTGGATAACGTATTAGGAAAATAATTTGCTGTATTTACAACACTGAATGGGTTCTGATTTTCATTACTACTTTCCTGGGATGCAAACATTGAAAAAGAAATGCAAAGTTTGATGGTTTTTTTGGAACTGGAAGGGCCTAATATAGACAGATGGGTAATCTGGTTGGTCTAGGGCTAGGGACACAAAGGGTTATAAGGTATCTAGTTATAAAGAAGAACAGAAAGAAAGAGGATGAGAAACCTGAGGTTATGTTTCCATTGATATATGTGCATCCAGAAAGAAAGCCTGCAGAAGAGATGAGTGCTTGCACAAACTTAAATTGTATTGTTTCATCTCACTGGAATAGACATTAACTAGAGGGAAGGAAAAGTCCTTTCCCAATTTCCCTTCTACAGGCATTTTTGGAGAGCCTCTATTGTCCAGGAACAGTTACCTGGGCTCCACAACCAGCCAGCCTGTGGCCAGTTCTCCAGGCAAGCACAAATTCATCACAGTCTAACCCACAAACCCTGTGCTATCAACCACCCTGAGCCACCCTCACCACACCACAGGAGCTCAATCTGCAGTAGAGATGAGCCGTGTAAAGGACCTTCACATCCAAGGGCCACATGAAGGATAAAATGGTGAATTCTTCCAACATGCATCAATCTGTGCCACATTTTGGGGTACTAAATGTCATATTAGGGTACAGCCTGAATCCAGATCCTCATCTATGCTAAGCTCATATAAATAAATATGTACTGCCAGGCAACTGAAATCAAACTCTTTGCTACAGTGACTACAACCAGCTGAGTCCTGGCCCTGTGTACCAGGGTGGGTACGAAAAAGACTTTGGAGGGAACTCAAAAAATAAGAAAATCAGTGTACTACACATTTGCTATAGGCTATGAAAACCTAAAATTGATGCCCAGAACACTTGACACAGTTCAGAAGTGCCAGGAAGAATTAGTTCCCTCCACAGTGGCAGGCACTGAATACATTTGATGGAAGAGAAGTGCTATCCAGAGTGAATGGAGAAACTGGAATCTCAGGCAGACGGACAATCCCACTGTTGCTCACTACTGATGCTGTGGAATTCACTTGTTAATCAGATATAGCAATTTTTCATGTAATGCAGACCCTGAAAGCAATTGCATTTCAAGCAAACAGCTAATAAAGGCGGAGATTTTTATCTGCTAATGTAACCCACAATCTATCTCTGTCTGAGCTCTCATTATGAAATGCAACAATACCAGTGAGCAAATGAATATCTTAACTTTGGCATTTCAGATGAATGTTATGTTGAAAATTGTGCATTTTTGCCTGAGAGATTTCTGGAACACTTGAAGTACTCTCAGCAAGTTATTCCATAAACTATCTACCAGACCATATGTTTGCTGCCTACAAGTCTGGGCAGGAAATGTCCAGTAAGAGCCACATCTGAAAGGAGGAAGAAGCAGCAGCCAACAGCGCTCCCGTCACTAATCTGCATTTGCAAATGCCACGTTGGAGTTGGCAAATGAAGCATTTCAAGTGCAAATAGCTGTGAAGACATTTGTATGTAGCACTGAAATGATGGGTAGATGCTGGGTTTGTTTCTGTCTAATTTTCGTAAAGTTACCTGGGTGCTGGTAGAACAAAGCCCCCTTCCCCAGAATGTTTAAATATATATACAGAAGATGCTTACATGGAAAAAGCCCATTTCTCTTCTAAATGCTCATTTTGAAGCACAGCTACTTACAATAATTATAATTGCTGTGATTTTTGAGCACAAACACTTACCCTGTGAACAATTACAGGCATACATCTCCAGGCAATATGGTCCTATAAGTTTAAAGCACACGCATTAAACATGGTTTTAAAGTTTATGAAAACATATGTACATGTTGTACATACGAGAATATATACAATATGTTTCCTTTAAAGAGTAACTTTCTTTCAAAAATTATTTTAGAATCCACTTACGTATGTTTCAAAAAGTCTTAATCTTTTATATTTATACATTATACAGTGTATAATGTGTGTATTATATGTGTGCAATTAGTAGATCACACACAAGATGATCTTAATGGTTGGACTTGATAATTTTAGAGGTCTTTTCCAATCTAAGTGATTCTATGATATGTTTTCCAGCAGCAAATTGATATAAATAGTCTAAGACTGGGATAAATCAACACAAACATGAAATATTATGATCTGGGCTTGTATTTACAGGATATAATTCCCATCTGATGAAAGGGAGTTTCTGAAATGCCTCTCTGTCACTTATCATTAATGCTGACCAGACACAACCCCAAGATTATGCTAATAGAAGACAACATTCAATTAGCATACAGAGTGCTCTCTAATCAAAGTCTAGACAGTATTAGAGAAATTTCAGATTTTATTTTCCCCCGTGCTTCTACTCTGCAAAGAAGTTCGAGCAACCTGCTCCAGTGGAAGGTGTCTCCGCCCACGGCAGGGGCTTGGAGCAAGATGAGCTTTAAGGTCCCTTCTAACCCAAACCATTCTGGGATTCTATAATTCTATTAAAGAAAACACTCCCCTTCCACAAAATCTCCTTCTGAAAAGGAATGTGTATCCTTTAGCTGATCAGTGGTCAATAATGTATTTCTGAAGGAAATTGCCAGACCGTATTGATGCAGTAAATTTCTCTCTTCTCCTACGTGTTCACCTTCATCCTACCCAACAGGCTCATCAATCTAATTAATCTGCAGAAGTATTTTAAACATGAAATACATGTGGGCCATGGTAGGTTTTCTTTGTTGAACTAAAATATTGTCTTGATACCTGTTGCAATAGGACAGGGGGTGATGGTTTTAAACTAAAGGAGGGTTGATTTAGATTGGTTATAAAGGAAGGTTTTTTTACTGTCAGGGTGGTGAAACACTGGCACAAGTTGCCAAGGAGGTGGTGGATGCCCCATAGCTGGAAGTGTTCAAGGTCAGGTTCAACAGGGCTTGGAGCAACCCAATCTAGTGGAAGATGCCATTGGTCACCTCAGGGGAGTTGGACCAGATGGCCACCAAAGGTCCCTTCCAACTCAAACCATTCTAGGTCTCTATGACTCCAAATGCCTCACTGACAGATGCTCTTTTCCCTCATCCCCCAAATGGTTTCCAGTGCAGGACCCCCAGGATGGAGCAGACCAATGAGGTCTGGGACTCCAGGAAGGAGGCAGGAGCCAACAGTGCAAGTACAAGGCTCAGGAAAGCAAACAGTACAGCTTCCCTGATCCCAAATGAGGATTTAGCTCTGTAGGGATATTTTCACAAATTGTCACTTTCAAACACAATTTCAGTTCCCAAAAAAACCCACCTACTTTCCCAGAGGACTCTGCTCTGTGGAGCAGCTGTGGCTCACCTCAGGAAGGAGCCCAAATTATTCAGCTCTTTGTGAAGAAATCATTCATCCAAGCACTTGCCATGGGGGCTTGAACTGGTCTTAAAACAATCCAGAACCTCTGTAGTCGTCTTGCAACCACAGCCAGACAGTGTTACTAAGCCTTCCTCAGCAACATTTTCCCCATTTTAACCACATACAGCTCATAGCAGTGCTGAAAATAACCACTGTCTAATGACCACGTGGATTAGGCGGTTGTGGTTTCGCTCAAAAGCAACATCCGTTTGTCCTGTTGTTCCAGGGAGCAGATTTGAAGAGAGCAGTCAGGAGGACTAATACACAGCAGATTTCAGTGCTTGGGATTTTAAAGTTCACTAAACACAAAAGTAATTAAAAATTACTGGTTTCGATACCTGCTCCAATACGTAACTGAGCTGCAGCACAAAACTTGCCTTTTTATCTGTGTTTCAAAGTAAACACTTGTGACTGATCCCTGTTTTATCCTCGCCTCCCACATTGCCATATGGCTACGGATGTTTCAAACAGACATTATTCCAATAGCTCATTACTTACCATATTGCACTGAAAGAGAAAAGCTACAGACAGTTTTGACAAAAACAGCAATTGCCTAAAAATGTTAAGTATCACAGTCTTGCGTCGTCTTAGACATTTTTAGTCTGGTAACAAGGATGGGCGCTAATGCCACACGTAGGGAAGAGTGAATCAGCACGTCTGCACCGACTGCGCCGTGTCCCCAACAGTTTGCACTGGTGGAGGCTCTAATCCCACCCGATTTCATATGGAACAGACACTGCTAATGTGAATTCAGCACACGTCCAGCTTAATTAAGGCAGTATCCTCCTGCTTCAGTATGTTTCTGCAGTTCCTTTCTTAAGTACCACACAAAGGTAAGACATTGATCGGGGTGAACTCCCACTGAGCCACGACATGGTTTGGAGGGAAGAAAACCCTCCAGCGTTCACCTGTGGTTCACCCATCCCAGGAATGTGCTGAGGGGGACTTGGACGCAGAGCATGTGAGGCAGGTTTTGTGACTGTTAAATGATGCCCCTTGTGCACTGCTGAAAGATCAAGAGCTTTGGAGAAATGGTACTATTGACTGGTCACGGGTGACTTGCTTTTCTTTGGCAGAAGGAAGTTCAACAGGGAGCATATTTCTGGATTGAACATGCAGCAGCTCTGAAGTTAATGGGTTTCCTTGGGATACAACCCAAGGCTGACCAGATCTCTCTGGCAATGAGGAGAAAACAGGTTTTCTCCCTCCAAGGAAACAGTAGGCTGCTGCAAGTCATTGCATTACTGTGATTCAGCTCCTTGTTGGCTAACACACACGAAGCATCTGTGCACATAACAGCCCTCACAGTTGTCCTCCCTGGGTAAAAGAAACACCTTTATCAACCTCTTGAGTAAATACATTCTACCCTGCAGAACAGAGCTAGTCTGAGAGCCTCAACAAGGGCAACTGCACTCTACCAACAGGCATCAGCATTTTTAAGTGGCAATAACCCAAACCCTTGCAAACACTGTCACTGTGAGCTCAGGACGACAGCAATCCAAGGAGAGTCCCATGGTACAGGTATCCAGCCTGACATAGCAAAGGTTTCCTTCATGCTGATTTTTAAAGGCTGAGTAGATGTGAAGAGGGGAAGAAAAGGCTGTAGAGGTAGAAGGAACGGAGAACATGAAGTTCACCCTGCGTCATCTTCCTGTGAGATTTTAGCACCTGCCCATCTGTTTTGTCACCAAATGGAAAAGCAACATTAGTTATGAGCAGAAGGAAGCCCATCAGCTTACAACAAAGTGGTTCTGATAGCAGGTATTTTCACCTCTAAAGAACACAAACTGTCCATCCATCATTTCTAGAAGTGTCAAAAAAGGTACTAGATTAGCAATGACAATCGCTGATGAACATCAGGTCAGCTCTTTGCTCCTGCACACCAGTCCAGACCACCTTCCACTTCTGGCCTATCCCGCTCTGACAGGACCCTGAAAACACCAGTCCTTTTGCTATGAGGAAGCACACGCACTGGAGGCCCAATTTTCAACACATATCAAAACCTGCCAAGAGCCAGCAATGTGATTTCTTGTCCTTGGCAGGCTTTACTGAAGAGCTCCTCTGGCAACAGCTGGCTCACTAGACAGGCAGCTGGCAGGCCACTGCCATGTTATTGATGAGGGATGCCTAGATTTGAAACATAATACTTGATACTTAAAATATAGCAGTACAACACAAAATAGAATTTTTAATAACTATCTATAATATTTTATTATAGATTGTATACAATTTTTTATATACATACCTATACATGTATGTATACAAACATGCCCTAAAAAAATAATAATTAAAATCACTGCTTGTCTCCTCGAAGGGCAGAAGCAAGGCAGGCAGGGAACTCCAAGTGCACCAACACAGAGTCAGTCCAACCTTGGCAACTCAAGCAACCAAACCAGACTCACTCTTTTCTCCCAGATCAGAAATACGGTTATTGATCACAAGAATAAACAAAAACACTAAAGGAGGGACCCCAAATAATGCCTTCAAAATTGTACAGGAAGGACTGAAATCGGGATGTACCCGCTTTTGCGCCACAGTTATTTCCTTTGCTAATACCCAGAACTCAAAATGTGTTTTGATCGCAGTAGGACCAGCCAGGCATTTGACTTCAAAGTACAGTAAGCTTGAGCCTGCCCTCAGGTTAGATGCTCAGTGAAATTAACTTTTGATTAAGTACTGTATTTAATGTCTGCGACTCCTCAAAAGGTCAGCCTTTGTGAGTGCATGAGTTTTCCAAGTCAACGGCTTCAGAAGGAAAGATTGCATTCTTCCCACCATTCTTTCCATCCAAATTAAGAGATGCTAGTGCTCGTGCCATCAGGTATGTCAGTGTTGCTTAAGAATAAAAACAATCAGAAGAAATTCCACTCCCCTCTCATAGATTTCACCTTCTTTGCAGAAGAAAGTCTGGTGTTGCTGTAACAATTAATCCAGGATAAAGAACAGGCTTCGTTTATCCTAGTCATTTAAGGGATTTAAAATTTTGTTCTCTATTTATGAGGATAAATGTGACATCATTCCCTGCAATATAAACCAGTGAGGTTCCTGGGGGTAAGAAACTGCCCAGACTGTGGAAGCCCTGAGTTCAGGTGGGTCTTCAGCAGGGATGTGCAATAAGAGGTGTCTCCATCAGAAGAGATGGGCAAACTTGAAAGCAAAACTCAAGGTGCTCTTCTCTGCTACCAGGACCAGAGAAACCTTCCAGACTACAGTTGTGTTAAAGTTTCCTATAGAAAGGAAAGCAAAGCAAAATAATCAAGATCATCTTCAGAAAAAACTCCTGTTCAGGTGAAGCTGTGTTGGGAGGGAGTGGAGTTTTCCACTAAGCTGCTCCATCCTCACCTGCCCCAGCTGAGGACAGAGCAGTGCTATTTCAAGCTCTCAAGTTCAGTCTTAGACACATCTGATTCATTTTCTCTAATACCAAGTGACATCACCTCCCTTCCCCTACTACTGCATTGCAAAGATGGAAAGAAAAGCTGCTGAGCACAGTGGCAAATTCCCATGGGAGTCAGAGGCACAACTTCGCAAACTGATTATATTAAATACATAAGTTGATAGGAAATTAGACTCGAACATAACTGTTCCTCCTGGTTTCTAGTTCCAAGAACACCCAGCTTTACTGTATACCAGATACACTATCACTTTTTCTCTTTTTAACTTCATAAAAGCTGAAAACATAATGCACTTGTGCAATTTTTGACACAACACCTGCTTAACAAAGCCAGCAGTCACAGGGTTGCAAGAGACAGAGCTACAGGTTGTAGGAATGTGATATAACAGAAGCATGGGATAAATCTCAGAATTTATGTCCCTATCAGAAAGCTTTTTTGAATTTGAGGAAGTTCAAAAGTTCACAAGAACTCTGTTTCCAGGAGCTATATTGTGGTTACAATCCTGACAGCTTTTCTATTCAGGAATTTGGCTTTTTTTTTTTTTAATCAGAAAGATATAAATACATGTTGTATTAAATTCACTTCAATACATTACAAGCTTAAAAAGAAATGGACAAAAAAATATTGATGGCTTTTTTTTAGCTAACTAAAAAATAAAAATTCAGCCAGCAGCCAGCTAATAATCTTCTAATAAATTCAGCTCTGCATTTTCCAGCTCTCCTTTTTCTCAGTCACACACCAAGCACTTTTATATGGCACTTTTTGTACTATGAATTTTAATAAAACCAGCAAAAGAATTGGGAAGGAAGCTAATTTTTCTATATGCCTCTGGCAAACAGGAAGAATTCAAGAATAAGTTAAAAGATATCTTTCTACTAGCGAAAATTCATTTTCCATAACAAGACACTGTCATCTTCCCAAGGAGCCTGTAATTCCAAGATAAAGATGAAAAGATGTTGTTTTATCATAATGACAAGTATCTGCATCCATATTTATTTTGTGCTCCTACATCACCGTACAGTTTGTATTGTCATGGTACATTGGAAAGTAGGAAAACATTTAGCTATTTCAATAACAAGAGAATAAAGGATAAAGTACCAAAGAGAAATAGCATAGCACAATCATTTCCGAGTATCCCTAGGAAAATATTTGACCCACATAGAGGGAATACAGAATGTAGTTTGTCTCCTTGCAACTGCTTTTTCCATTTTCTAGTGGCTGGACCATGTATTTTAATCACCAAGTACTACAGCTTTCCCAATCAGGTAGCCACTTCGCTCTGACTACATGGATAAAACCAGGACAGAAGCCAGCAAGCTTCTGGGGGGGGAAGACCCCAAACCCAGGTAACTAGCTTAGGATGTCCCAGATGCCCAGATTTTATCCCACCTGGAGAGTTTATTGCCACCCGGCCAATGGCTCCACAGCACAGGGGCGAACACAGGACGGCACTTTCAGCTATGGCAGCCCTGAAGAGGAAGGTGGAATTTTGTCAAAAAAAAAAATAAAAAAAAAAAAAATCAAACAATAGTGAGTAAACTCCTCTCTGTAAATGGCTTAATCACTTTTCCAAGAAAATTCCGAGTGTCTGCCTTGGAAATGTCTCCCTTGCCTGTTACACCATTATATCCATGTCAGAGAGCATTATGGCAGTGGCTTAACTTCCCCCTTGTTTATAAGGTTATCTTTTCACCTTCTTGTTTAAATAAATTCCAAATGTGTCAGTATCAGTGCCTCTACCACAGATTAATAGAATCAACCAAAAGGATAGCTGACATTTTTGTTGCCATAGAAACTGGTCATGATGTTACACAGCTTGTCTAGTTCCCATTTGCCATATATCTAGCCAGCTTCTGAACACAGTCCCCTTTTGTTTCATGAGGAATTACATTAAAATATAATTCCATCTTAGTTCAGTCCCCATTCTGTAGCAAAGAGGATTATAGAATATTAAGATACTTCCTAAGGAAAGTGCAAAGTGATGATAATATTGCTGTGTGGCTTATGTGCATCCCAGATTAAAAGAAAAGGAAAATACAAGTGGAGTAATTTATCCCAGAGCCCTATATCCCAGTTATCCTCCATTCAAGTATCTCCATCAGCTTCAAATAAACAAGTGCTTCCTCACTGAACCTCAAAGCAGATGTACTTCAAATGATTGTACCAGACAAAAAAACAAAAATAAGAAAACATTAGTGAAGATATTTTTTAATACACCATCAACATTTTTCTGCATAATGCGTAACCTTCTCAGTGCTGCTATCAGCCTCCCCCTCCACAGAGGCATCGCAGCCTCGAGAGAAAACCACTCACATAGAATTAAGATGTGAAGTTTCAGCACTTAGCAATGCAGTGTGGATGGATATTGTGCCACAGGGCACTGTACACTTGGAGAAAATGCAAAGCAACTCAAGCAAGAACAATATCTAAAGACTCCAAACTGTCATGGCCCTCTCGTACCTCACCCAGACACATTAATTCTTGTTGTTTTAAAAGGAGTCCATTTGCTGATACAGAGATTAAGGTGAGAAAGAGATTTCAGGCAGTTCATTTTCCCCTCTTTTTAATATACATGAAAATTAAAGGGACAGGTCAAAGAACTGAACTCCAGGTGCTACACAAAAGACGGCAGCTTTTTCTTTAAAGGGACAACCTCCTGCCAGAACAGCAACAAGCGGACACGGCTCTGGTCACCCAGAGACATCCAAAACTACATCCTGGCTGTTCTCATTTACAGGTAAATGACTATGTCACAGTCCCCATTACCAAACCCTAATCCAGTCACTGCAATAATCCCAACACCAAACTTGATCCTTATTTATGCCACCAAGCACCATTTTGGTTTGATTTTCATTGTTCAGGTAAGCACAATCTACTCGCCACTGTAGCCAGGGACATCCCCAAGCTGCTCTCAGGTGCTGTGGCAAAGAGCAGACAGGTAACATTGGACAGAAAATCCTCCCTGTTTTTCATACTTTAAAGTGTTGTCATCAAGAGCAGTTCCTCAGGGTTTCCCATTGTTGCAGCCACGTGAGAAATGCCTGAAGAATCTGTTTTACTTCACCCATGAACATGCAAGGAGCCACTGACAGATATCAGATATTAAGCAAAAATTTTGCCCCAAGCAAAGCACTGGATGCTTAAGCTTACACGTGGCATGTCACAGCCTTGGACTCGAAGATATTCATGTCCAGCATCAGCCTTTTCTTCTTCCTGAAGTCCATAGTTATGCTTCACTTAGGTATAGCAGGAGTGAGCACACGATGCTGACAGCTTTCAGGGGTGGCTGCAGAGGGTCCCACAAAGCAGCCCCGCATCTGCCAAGCAATATTCCTGTCCCCCTCCCTGGATGGAAGCAGGTGAGATGACCCAAGTGCCTTACAGGATGCCAGAGGAGCAGAAGAGCTGCAGCAATGTCCCTCTCCCTGTCATGCCACAAAAGAAGTTAACCCCAAAGGCCAGATGGCAGCTGGCCTTACACAGTGTGTGATGTGGGAAGGGAGAAAAGCAAATTCATACAAGATTGGTTGAACCCACAGCCTCTCTGCAGCACTGGAGGAATCCCAAGAGCTGGTAAAAGGGATACAAGGAGCTGTGGGAACTTCCCATTGCCAAAACCAAGCTGGGCACAGCCCTGCAGGCAGCACAGTAAGCCACTCTCCTGCCCAGGCTAACCCAAAAGCCAAAGAAATGCTCATCCTTTTGAGCAGCCTCTGACAGAGAAACCACATCCAAACCAGTGTGGAGTTACTCCCCATTACCCAACCACGTCTTTCAAAATACTCCAATCTCCCCATTTGTACAGAAGAAGAATAAGAGGGACGACGGGGAACAATGAGGGTTGTTGAACAAGGCGAGCTGCAGAGGAGGATGTTGTTGTCTTAAATCGCCTGGTTTGATGCTCAGGTTAATTTGGCATGCCTGGCTGCAGCAGCGTGTTGAGTTATGCAATGTAGCAAGCTGTCGCACTGTACAAAGCATGACGTATCCTCCCATTGATGCATGAAATTAAAAAGATGTGCTTTGCTGGGTCACACACAGATTGACTGAAAATCAAGTTGCGTTTATCTCCTTTTAATTGTATTTAAAATGGCAAAAAGGGGGAAAGGAAAAAAGGATTGTTCAAATACCTGCTCTTCCACTAATGGTAAATAATTCCAGCCAGTCAACACTAAAAGCAGGTGCAGCAGGCAGGGGATTTTCTTGCTGGTTTTGACACACTGGTGAAGAAGTGATGCTTCGTGATGCTTGTTTGTCCATCCCAGCAAGGTAGGCAGGGAGTGGAGCAGCCTTTATGGGCATCCTGGGATGGCAGGAGGTTGATCCAGCTGTGTAAGCTGTGAGTATTTACTCGCACAGAGTTTGATCTGCCATATTGTATTCAGTGATTTGTTAATCAAACCCACACCATTAAGGCTTAAGTTCACAGAGAAAGCCATGTTTTCTGCCCCTTGGGTGACAGGAACCTTTGGAGTGGGGACAGTATGAAATCTGTGCATCACCTAAATCCCATTTCAACTTGGTCCAGAGAACTAAGTGGTCTACAGTCTATATTTGCTTCCGCACAGTAGAAATATTTTTGCCATCCATGGCTAAGATGGTCTTTTTATTTACACATCAATGCCCTGTTTTGAAACGAACTAAAGCTATTAAGAAAACATGTAGGAATAATATAATGAGGTAGCCTTGTCAAAAATACAGTACACAATGTATACAATAGATAGTTCTTCTACTCTGTTCAGACTAATGAAGGCAGTAATTGTTAGTAAAACCATGTTTTTGGCACAAACAGTATAAAACTACCTGTTATGAACAGTTTCATATGCCTATGAACCATAAAGATCCCTGTGAAACTTCAAGGTTTTCCAAAAATTATTTAGAAACCAGGTAACCTAAACATCTAGCCTATGTGACTTCATTTATCAGTGCAACTAGAAAAATAAGTTGAAATTTTTATTCTCCTCCACTTCAGCAAATAAACCAATTCAATCTGAGGAAAACATGAAAAACTACAAAGCATGAGGCACTATGTAGAGACAAAATTGCACCGCATGAGGTGGCCCCAGTTCTCCTGGAAGTCTCTCCTGACTTACAGCCAGGTCTGCTTCACCCCAAACTGGCCCATGACAGAGAGGACACAAGAACAGCTTGAAGCCACTGCCACTTGCCCCAACAATTTGTCATTTTGGCTTTACCCCCCTTGAGAGAGGTTACAAATAACCTCTTTCTCCCCATGACCTCTGCTAATCATCAAGCATTTCCATATCTCTAGTGGAGAACTGGAAGGTTAATGAGATGCAGGAGTCACGTCTGCAGTCTAAACACACCAGAATCATTCCAATGAGTCATGTATTTATAGCAAGAAATTTCTATTATTAGAAACATAATTAGGGCCTGAGTTTCATACGCACAACTCTAACGTACTTGAATGGAAGAACATGCAAGTACCCCAAAGCAGAATTTATGCTCCTGTACTCTGATAAAAATACACTGGGTCTTTGGCTGGATTGAATTTTCAACAGGAAAAAGGAAGAAGAAAAGAAACAGATTTAATCAGTCCAACAGGTACCTAAAGAAATTAGTTCTGAAAGCCCTGAACTTGGCAGTAATGAAATTCAGAGAAAAATTATAATGTTTTTGTCATAACTGATAATCAAGAAAAATAGATTAATGGCTTTTAGAACAATACAAAGCAATAAAATATGCAGAAATTCATTAATACATCTATTATGTAAGAGGCTGTGAATCATAAGCTTTTGTATTGTTGGAAAAGAAGTGCTAAGCAAGAGGTTTGATTTCAATAAAACACATAAGTAGCATCTAATATGATGCAAGAGCCATAATACGATAAAGTGTATTCTTGTCTTCCAAGAAATTCCTTTATAATGGAACATTTCTCATTTCAATAACTATCTTGAGATAAAAAAAATAATTTATCACATTGAGCATCTGCTTTAAGGAAGCCTAAAAAAAAAGTTATTTCAAACAATGCCCATTTAGCTGCCTGCTAATGCAAAAGATATCACTCACTGCATGTTCCAGCACTCATTTTCCTTCCTTTTTAACTCAGAATGACAGTAAATTTTACTAATTTGGAACATGGACCTCAAATGTGGTCACTTCACTTTTGCTATTTTCACACTAATAAATGCATTATGAGAGTTTAGAATGAATTACTAGGCAGAGTTTGACTTCTGACTAGGAATCTTATTAAAGTACAGCTTCAGGGAAAGGTTTATAATGCTGCATAAATTGTCCTGGCAGTTTTTACAGATGGTGAGGCAGTTTCCCCCCTCTTACTTTTTTCCTGTCCAGTTCCAGATTAAGCACAGGGTATTGAGCAGTTTATGCAAAGTGAAGGAACACAAATCCTTCCCCTGCTCTCCTCCAACTCTCTAATGTTCAGCTCAGGGTTTCCACCTTTGTTTTTAAAGACTTATCCATGCTGAACTTTGTAATGCAATCCCACTATTTCTCATTAGGTATAAAATATATATATCATTTTGTATAAAGTGAGAAATAACGAGACTTTATATATACATAAATATATATAAGCAAACATATTTGTTTTAACCAGAATGATGTGCTAACTCATTCCCAACTGCTTCCAGCACCGGAAGCAAGACACGCATATAGCAAAGTGTTTCACCAAACCACAAAAGCAAACCAAGTTATTCACTTGAGCTGTCTCACCAATATCCACCACATATTTGGACAGAAAAGCATTTGGGAGAAGGAGTCAGAGGTTCATCTTAAAACCTCATGTTTTCCATGGCCAAATCTTGTCTAAGTTGATAACTGCAGCAGCTTTCACGCTAATTGGTGACATTTCCTTGGGGACATCACCGTGGGTTGTACATTAGTGTCAGTGCATGGAAACCACCTTGTTTTTATTCTTGTGCCGTCTGTCAGCAATAACCAAGGTGGGAATTGCCAGGGCTGTCACTGGACTTGCTTCTGTTTTCTCTACAAGTGGTTATTAAACCCACCTTTTCTGTGACACTCCCACCACCTTAGCCTGTAAATTTGCAAAGGTATCACTAAAATAAACACGGCAAAATTAAACAGCGCAGCTGAGGCGCAGAGGAACAGTTTGGTCACGTTCATATCCACTTCCTCAGCAATGCCAAGCCAACACAGGGAGTGATGCTAAGCAGAAGCAGCGGCAATAAAACCAGCAGTCCAGAGAGAAACTCCCCACACTGATTCCCAAGGCCAAAGACACAATGAACACAAGTTCTCCTTTGAGAGCACACAATGGGAGACCTAATGCACATCGAATATAAAGAATCATCTGCAACACGATAAAAAGAGAGTGGTACACATTACAGAAAAACAAAGCAACTTTAATCCTACTTACAGGAATTTGATCTTCAACATTCAACTCTCCCCATCACTGTAGCCAAGCCCATCCCTAAAACCTTAGTGCATCACAGCAAAAGAAGTTACTCCCAGCTGACTCTCAGTCCTGGCTCTAACCACAGGGGTGAGCCAATCAGTTAAAATTTAGGGATTCAAATTTTAAAACTCCAGAAGGTAGCTAAACTGCTACTTACAAATACCTCTGTCACAGAGCTGATTCATACAAGTCTACATACAAATACCTCCACAACACACTCAAATCAACCGAATCACACATCTGTTCTTGTTTTACCATACATTTCTATATAACTATACTCAAAGAAAGCACATAATTTAAAAAAAGTACCTTTATACATTGCAGAGCTGCTCCCACTCTCAGCCTCCAAACCGCTCAGTAACTTAGTTAGAGAGAATAAAAAATATCTATTGCCGGTCTAAATATTCCAACAGTAATTCAACCCTCTTTCTGTCCCTCACAACCCAAAACCAGGCAGCACTTCAGAGCATTGAGAAAGCCCCCCCTCTTCCCCAAATGAGGCCCTCACTCCAGCTGAGCACCCCCAGAAAAATTAGGGGCTGCCCAGGTGTAACCAAGGGCTTGCAGCAGCCACAGCCCCCGCAGAACAAAGCTGATCATCAGCCCCACCATGAGTCAGCAGTCTGATGGTTATCACATGCACATGGCTCGGGGCTGTGCTTGCAAACCATGTACAATTGTTACCACCTGTGTCCTCACCCAAACTGTCCCCTGTTACACTGCAACCAACTAATCCCCTGAGCTCTGGTCCCCTTGCTCGTCAGGAAAGCAGGTTCGTTCCTAAAGAAGGTAACTCAATGAGACTTTTTCAAGGAAACAACAGAGCCCTTTCTAACTCCTTTGACTAGCTGGGATCCCAGGGAAACCTGGTTTTTTAAGTGGTGCCACAGACCAAGCAATGTTTGTTTCTTGGAGTAGAAGACTAGACCCTGGGTTTGCTCCTGCACAGAGACTGAAGGAGATGCACAGAGAATCACAGAATATCCAAAGTTGGAAGGGACTCACAAGGATCATCAATCCAACACCTGGCCCTGGCCCCAAGAATACCACCATGTGTCTGAGAGCATTGTCCAAATGTTTCTTGAACTCTGTCAGGCTTAGGGCCATGACTACTTCTCTTGGGAGTCTGTTACAGTGCCCAACCACCCTCTGGGTGAAGAACCTTTTCCTAATATCTGACCTAATCCTCCCCTGACACAGCTTCATGCCATTCCCTCATGTCTTATTGCTGGTCACTGGAGAGAATAGATTAGTGCAAGCCCCTCCACTGCAGACCAAGATGAGGTCTCCTCTCAGTCTCCTCTTCTCTGGGTTTAACAAATCAAGTTACCTCAGCCACCCCTCCAATATGGCTTCCCATCTAGACCCTTCACCATCTTCACAGCTCCCCCCTTGGATGCACTGGATGCATAGGTCAGTCCAGTCCTGACCTATCCCCTGCCATGATGGAACACTGTGACCAATCTCCCTGCTGCATTCATGCCATTTTTAAATGTGGGTGGGCTGTTTCAGTGCCAAGAGGTGAGCTAAAGGAATGACACCCACACTTGACCCTGAGGAGAGGGTCAGGACTGATAGTTGCTGTATCCCTGCAAGGAATCACTCCTCAGACCCAAACCAGCACTCAGGAATGCCCAGCCACTGCCCAGAGAAGCTTTTCCCTCCCCAGACACCTCCTCCAGCTGGTCTGGAGAGCCCAGCTGAGCCACAGCCACTAAACATTCCACTGATTCCTTCACCTTGTGTCACTTAAGGCAGACCCTTCTCACAGGCTGCAGTAAGAGGATGTTTTTGTGGAAAGACTAAAAATCTTAACAAAGGTGCAATCAAAGGTTTAGCTTAATGTAAGAGATCTCAGAAGGGCTCAGAAGACCTCTGCACATAAACTATACACAATGACTTGAGACAACAACCTGGTAACATCTTCTATAATTTAAAGAGAGCTGAATAATTCCAGTGATAATAATTTATTCAACAACTTCAGACCCTTCCCTGTCCATAAATTGTCTTTTAATGAGTTACAATGCTCACAGATTTACTGTTTCTTTTTCTTCAGTTGCTTTGTTTTGGTCTGAAATTCTCAAGCAATGAGTGCAGTGGAGCTACACTAATGAGCTTTGTAGCCAAACAAATCCGTGTTCCTGGTTCGGTTCTCTGAAGGCTAAATTGTACCACTAACAAATAATAATAAAAAAAAAATAAAAAGAAAATTGTGTTTCTCTTGTGGTCACTGAAAAATTAACATTGTGCAACTCTGAATCCATGTTGCTGGCTGCCAAACTCCACAGCTCCATCTGGCTCCAGTCCTTCCTCCAGCAGGGACCATGATGAGCCAACAGCCTCGGCTCCTTACAATCCTGCTCATGTGCACAGGGGCCTCACTGGAAACATCTTCAAGACAGATTTCCACCATCAACTCATATAATCTCCTCCATTAAACTGTGCTGAAAGCTCATTAGGTAACCTCTGCATCAGTCCTGATTTCTGACCATGTTTTCTGGAAGGTTGTCCAACCTCCGTAGGACATTTAAAATACATTAGGTTTCAACTGATTACTTTTTGAAGTACAAAGTTTTACAAAGCTGTGTACTTTAGCTACAAAGGCATAAGTAACCCAGTCTGGTGATTCTAGAGAATAAGAAAATAAAATCAGCATAGAATCTACAGTAAGCATAATATAAAGTACCATTTCTACCTATGCCTTGTCTGGAAAATATTTTTTCCCTCTGAAGGATTTTTGATGTGGATATTTAAAATAAGGACCCAAAATTTAAATGCAAGTGTCTAAGTACCTAATCCATTTCTTAAGGAAGCTCAACACTGACAGCTCATAACAGCAAAAGCAACACTACAGGTCGATCTGACTTCCTTGGCTGCTGAACTGGGAGAAGCTGCACTTGGAGCTGCACAGGAGGAGCCACTGCTGACTCAGGGACCTGACAAGATAGCTGGACTCCTATTATCCCTCCACAGGATTTCCTGGTGGGCATTAACCATGGGATGTGCTGGCTTGTCCCTTGGGATATTACCTGCATCTCTACAAAAGCTCGGTATTGCAAGTCCTTGAGGGACACAAGTCATTAATGGAAACCTGAGGGCTCCTAAGAGCAAATTAATAGACATATATATTTTATACATTCATGAAGAAAGGGTAATATGCCTGTGCAGGCACATATACAGCTTCTGCTGGAAGCCAGAGACAAATTTGTCAGGGGAGACTCAGATCCAGATACGCCTCCACATTTTTCATTCTGTAACACCTTCAACTGTGTAAGTCCCACAGAGAATCCAGCAGGGACTTCAGGTGCTACTGAGCCAGCACAGCCTTCAACAAGGAGCAGCAGCAGAAGTCTCCTTTTAACGTCATCTGGAACCATGGTGCACCCCTGCACCAGCAGCAGCAACCTGCCATGCAACCAGCAGCAACTTCTGTGACTACATGGAAATGACCACACAGAGCTTTAGCCAGCAGCAGGATTTTCCCAAACAGTTTAGTCAGGACCAGCAAACACATTGCAGAACACTGAACTGCAATCAATAGTATCAGCTGCTCTCTGTTATCAAGCTGGGGGTGGGCAGCTGGCACAGACATAGAGGTGATGACTTCTGGCTTAGTGTGGCCCGAGAAAGGCTTTGCCCTCGAACATGTGGATGCTGATCGTGGCTTATGCTCAGCATCTTCATGACTTCTTGGTTCACAGATGCTGAAGTCACTTCCTGACCTGCAAAACTCCAATTACACTTCAGTAGTGAGGGGTTGATTCAGACCAAGATTTTATCAATAGGCTGTGTGAATTATTTACTATATGAGCAGTATTGCAGACAGTGTGTGAGTCAGCTATCTCAGCTCCAGGAATGTTCTGTTCCCTTCAGCTGTGTCTCTGCTGAGACAGCCTCTCGTGCAGCTTCTGGACCTACATTTCTGTGCATCTACTTCTGTTAGTGTGGAGTTACACTGGATTCAGTAGTGTAACACATATTCATACCCAGAAATAGTCTGTGTATAAAGGGATTTCCTACAGTGCCTTCTAACCTGCAATCTTGCCCCAAGCCAAGACAGGAAGGAGGCAGTGAGTCTATGAGGTCTGGACCCTGGTAAGCTCCAACCAGACACATTTTGGTAAGAAAAGCGCAAAATAACTCATCACTGAGGCTTTCAGGAACCTCTTCTTCTTATCATCTATTTAGATTGGCTCTACCAGACCTGCTCCATTAAAACAGACATTCAAGAAGAGAGGAAACCCTGATCATGCTGCTGTGCTTTGAAGGATGGCAACCACAAGAGCTCTAGTTCCTAAAGAAGGGAAGATTACTGGGACGGAGGGATATCAATCTTCAAAAATGGGAAAAGGCAACCTCTAGCACTCCAGTGTTTATTGTGGGTTGGAGATTATTTCATTCTGAGACACAAAATGTCCCAACATGGGACATCACACCTTGGCACTGAGAAGAACAGATGCATCTCCCTTCATGCAAGAGCTTTGTCCCTGAGAAAGCAATCCCGAGTAATTACCCCAACTTGTTCCTACAGACATATTTTGTTTTCCCAAGAGTTTTGTGTGGGTTTTTTAGGTTTTTTTAAGGTACATGCCATCCTGCTCCGTGCCATGTTGTCTCTGCCATAGAGACTTAATGCCATGGTTTTAATTTGCATTCCCCAATGAATATATGATTAGCAACTGCATTTATAATTAGTAGTTTTGTCATTTGAAGTTCACCAGTTTTGCAGCCAATTATTGAATAAAAAGCTGTTTATTATTTTCAATATATTATTACTTTATTATGGCTCATTGATTTAAAATACTTAGCTTAATCCTTCGCAGGTCCTTAAACACAAATATGGCAGCTATTAGCAACCTCTTCAGTCAGGCATAAAATTGTACCCACAGGCCTCATAAACAACGGAGTGCTTTGGAGAGATTAAATCAGTGTATACAGCTGCGAGGGAGGCCATTAGGAAATACATTCTCATTCTGCCTTAGTGTTATTTTGTTTTGCCACTGTGCTCTTGTCAAATCTATCACCTACCTGTGCTCTCCTCTCCATAAATAAGAGACGTCACCTCCCCAGGTCCATCCATCAGAAACATTTCAGTCAACATACAATTACATCCTGCGGTCTCCTGCTAATATACTAATTCCTATCATTTGTATTTCGAAGAGGACAGGCCGGATGGCGACCAGCGGAGCCGCGCAAAGGCCGGAGTGATGGATCTCTGCAACCAGGACAAGCAGTGCAGCTCTTACCAAGTCTGTGTGGTACAAATATGGGACAGCTGCCACTCCTGCAGCACCTCCTCAGGCCTGAATTTGGAATAAAACATCATTCAGGCCAAGTTAGGAACGCTCTCCTTAGCCTGGCAATCCCCCTTAAAGCATGGAGCAAGATGGACTTGTGACGTAAGAAGTGCTAGCTGCTGCTGAGCACAGAGGAGATACCTGGCTTTGTCTGTGCATCTCCACTGCATGTGCACCAGGTGCATCCTAAACACCCCTCCAGCTTCCTTCCCTCTCAGGCACATTCCAAACATCCCTCCACCCTCCTTCCCTCTCACCCTCTGCCACACTGCAAAAAAAAGACGCACTGAAGACAGGCAGGCCAATGATGAGAGTTCAATATTTGTTCTGCTCCAGCAGTGCTTGGTGGAATTCTTCTCCCTTTCCCATCCACCAGATTATTTTCCCTAAATCTGTAATCAGGTGAGCCATTTTTCCATTATAGTTCTGACTCAAGATTGCCAAGAGCTCCCTGCAGAGCCAACGGTAAGTGCACTATCTGCTAAAGGACAGAACAATCTCAAATGAGGAGGAACTTGTATGGGAAGTAAAAAAATATGACACAATTATCATGTAAATTATAGTGGCTGTTTTAAATCCCCTGCCAGTGAGACATGAGGTTATACCACATGTTTCTGAGGCTAAGAGAGAATTGCTTTCTTGCCTGGAGACAAGTCAGTAATATTAGAAGAACAACCAAAAAAAAAAAAAAAAAAAACACCAACATCTCAAATCTCTTTCTTTGGTGTAATAAATATCGGCACTACTTGACTATTTTCCATGTAGTGCTTTTTGTATTGATATGCAGCGTGGCAGACCCTGTGGGGCAACATTTGTTGTGAAAAAGTAAGGTAACAAAAGCAAGAAAAAACTGTGAATAGTAAAAAACAAAAATAAAATCATATTCTCCTTTTTCTGTTTCAAGCCTAATTAGGCTTCTTTTCTCCTGCCTACTCTGAAACAATGCTCTGAGTGAGAGAGTATTTCAAGAAATAATAATATTGGAAGTCCTTTATAATTAGTATTAGTACTATCCTTCCCCTCTCTGGTGCACGGAAAGGAACAATTGCAGGCATTTTCCCCCCATCCCTGGTTGGACCTGCAGCTCAGTACTATGCATCACATTCATCTTGATTGATTTGTTGGGACCACCTCCTAGGATGGAAGTGAGAACCTAGAGGGAAGATCCCAGATCAAAACCCTTCAATTTGAAGCCACCTTTAGAGTTTGTCAGTGCAGGACATAGAGCCCACAAAATATTGTTTTCCCCATCCTATGACCTGGAACGTCTTGATCTCCTAACAATCTCTACTGAGAAATCTGAACCCAGACTACTGTCACAGTATTCCCATACCCTTGTTCCTATACTTGCAGACAATATTACTGTGGGTTGTTCCTAAATGACTGACTGGGAAGAAGGCAGGGATAAAAGAGTCACAAAAGTGAGTATTCCAGGTGAAAGACAAGAAGAAGGAATAAGTCTTCATCTCTTAGGCAGATATGCTAATGTTAAGTTTCCAGCAGAGATGTTGAAGCTACTGCCTGTTATGGGTGCTATGTTCTTATAGGTAAAGTATAGGCATATGCACAATTGCTCCAGATTAGCTTTCCACATCTCCCAAAATAGCTTCTTCCACTTCTTAAGATGCCACCACTGCACTTAAAAAGTTTATCTGCAGGAACTGAAAATCTATTAATCAGTATCATCAAATGAGGACATTGCACTGCGATAAGGGAAGGATGAAATCCCATTCCACAACAATGAGTCAATTAACTTCATGCAATTTAAATGAACTTGGCATCAATAATGTTTGGGAAGAGCCAGCCATACTCCCCACCACAAACAACAAGCACTGTTTGCTAAGAAACGCAGCAACCAAACAAGGCAGTAGAAAAGGAAGTGAAAGACTTGGGGCAATGATTGTTTGGAATGGCAATAGCTCAGATTCTCTGAAAGAAATGCAAAATTGCAAGTAAAAGGGAGTTCAGACGTATTCTTCCAGTGGTTCTGCCTAGATGAACTTAGATGCTCATACCACACACTGCTATGGGCAGAAACAGGCACCTACTGTAATACTGCATTTCCTGATAATGCTCTGGAAGGTCACTTTCTCCTTTTTTTTTTACATTATTTTTTCTGCAAGGGATTAATACGTTGTGCATTTATTTTAGAAAGCTTGGGCAATAGGTCTTCCCTTGTACCTAAGAATTAAAAATCAGTCTCTCCAAATCTACATGCTGGTCAGGTCTCCTCTGGCCATGATACACAGGTTAGGCTGCAGGACAGAGGTCAGACTGAAGGAAAAACACTTACCCAGAAAAGACACACACAAAAAAACTACTGATTTATGAATACAACACTTAGAAAGTGTTGAGCATGCAAATCAAAGCTGCCTTGGAGCAGGTTCATTTTATAGCACCCACATTTGTATGGCAGGTTAATCACATCGATGCTGACACAGCAATGCCAGGGTAACTTTAATAAAGGTTTGGGGCTTTCTTTTTTTTCTTTTTAAAGGTATAGTTCCAGCTCATTTGGGTCCAAAATTTAGATCTCCAAGTGTGAGTTATAAAGGCAAAGGAATGGTCATAAATAAGTGGCCGAAGTGAGAGAAAAAAAAGCTTTAGATGTAGTATTTCTTTGCATTGTTGGATAGAGTCACTGCAGCAGGGCATTAATAAATGAGAAATCAGTGAATTAAGTAATCAGACTTAAAGACAAACAGGAAACAGCACATGGGTAAAAAATAAAACCATCTGGTAATATCCTCCTGACATCAATAGTGCAAGATGGTGCAGAAAGAGGTAAGGATGTTTTCTATACTGATGCTTCACATCTTTTTATATATCTTACATTGGTTTTGGAACATGACAGGTTTTGGTCAGGGTCTGCTCAGGGTCTCCTTCGTAGAATATAAAAAGTACAGACCAGTAACACACATTTTATCTGCTTCACTGTCTATCTTCCACACAATTATCTTGAGCTATACTGTGGCAAAAGTGTGGTGTCTTTGGTAAACTTCGAGAAAGGAAATGAGATACACAGGCACAGCATGTAATGAGCCCTTGACTCACCAGTTCAGTCCAATATACAGTTGTAGACATGCTGGGAAACTTCAGGAGACAACAGTTTAGTTACTACATCTGCAGCCACCAGTTCAAACAGTTTCTTTATTGTAGTCTCACCGCTACATCTACATTAGCAAGTAATTTCACACAGCAGAAGTAAATCATTAGATTCAATCTCGTACCGAGACTTCTACATCTACACTATATATATTTCAGGCATTCACTGGGGATTAGATTTAATCTGCTCCCCTCAACCAAACAAGCCCACCATGCGTGTGGTTCAAAACTTATCACTGTTTCAGACCTTTTATCTCCATTAGAGGTTGGGACGCGTTGCCTGGGGCAGTTTGTGCACAGCAAAACAGAGCTGTGAATTGAATCAGCACACAATCAGGGGGGACAATGAGGGCACTGGCTTCACCGCTCTGAATCAAAACAGAAATAGATGTAGTTGTATTACCTACACTTCAACTAGCAAATCTATGGTGAATAAATTTACTGGCTTTCACTGAGTCGCTGAGATAGATGTTATGTTTCATTAATGCAGCTGCCCCAACCATCCGTTCATGTTGGAGATACACAAACTGTATAAATAAAAAGTGAAGCCCCTGAAAACTGCTAGAAACATGCCCTAAGGATGGCATTACATAACCCTGTATTGTACACAGAACTTATGCTTTAAATGAGGGGAAAATTAAACTATTCAAGACATTCCTTGCTATCTGCTGTAAAGCCACAGGTTAGACCAAACACAGCAAGATCTCTGTTGCAGCAGCTCTTCTCGCTCCAGTTGTTTTGTATCACACATAAGAGGTTTTTCTTTTGCATCAGATGTAGAGATTCTATAGAACATTCTTATTATATAGGCTACAAGCCTCGCTAGATTTCTTTTTAATAAAACCTATCTCTTTCAATTAACTTGATTGGATGTGTTAATGTTTTGGGACTTGATTAATAATCCTGGGAGATAATTCTGCAAAGGTCCAGAGGCAGTAAAATGTCCATGCAAATGGGGAATGATGGAGGAATCGTGAATGCAATCTATAACACTCGGCACAGCGGCAAGCCCAGAGCTGCCACACTGCTCAGCTGCAAAAAACAAACAACCCATATGCCATAAGTATAAACTATCTGGTGGCTCAATCTATCATCTCTCTCATGCAACTGAACAAGGAACAGAATTAACAGTGTAATACCTTCCTGAAGGAGTGCTTTCATCCTCAGGCTTTAATTAGAGATTTATCTGAACTAGAGCTCCAACCATAAGCACACTGAAATCCGGATACATAATCCTTTGCTTTTATCCAGCTCCCTAAGTAATGTTGGAGTTACCCAGCAGAGAATTTGCACCCCAAACACAGCACAGGCTTTGGTAAGCAATGACTGTTCTCCTGTGCCATAAGACAGACTGAGCACCTGATGAAACCACCTGAAGTGTTGATGCCCTGTGAGCCCAGCTCTGCAGGACCATTTCTGCATCTGCTCCTTGTCTCATCTTCAGAGCAGGAAAATAATCAGAAAAAAAAGGCTTTCAAAGAGTTATTTCTTGACCCCTGTTCACTCGGATCTGTTTCTGACAGCATACACGCCAAATAAGCAGCCCACAGACCAGGTGAGGCATGTAGGGTTGGCTGCTGTCTGCTCATCCTAAGGCTTTAACACAACTCCCCAGAGCCATTGTAACCTCCTCCCTATGTTTTGCAAACCAAGGAAAGGGAGATAAAGGAAAAACCCATGCTAGGACAAGTGCTGGGTCTTTCCAAAGAGAATCTTTTTCCCTTAACTAGTGAACTATCACAACTTCCCCTTCATTTCCCAGGTTTGGTGGCTAGAGCCATCACTGCATTTCAATGCACGGCCACATTTTCATCTTGAGTCACATCTCCAACTCCCATTGCCTGTCATGGTCATCATCTCACACTTAAAATGATAAAATATTTACAACTAGGAGGCTGCTAAATTTACTCCCCAGTGCCCACATACACGTTTTGCACAGCAAGTCCTTTCTGGCCTAAATTCTGCACACCAAACCTTAATTACTGTAGTCTGACAAAGTGAGAAATTGGACAGGAAATACAATTTTGAGAAGCATGAAAGTGACAGAGGTGACTAACAACCATTTTCAAAAGTAACTTTGGGCAATATCTCAAATAAAACAGTTCATAAATTGTTTTTCTTGAGCTGGAGCTCATGCTGTTAGTTGAACTACAAAGGGGAGAAACCTCAAAGTGACCAGAAGGATGTCAGTCAGGTTTATTGAGTGACAACAAGCAGTGTCACCAGGAAGTCATGCATCTCCCCTCTGGACAAATGCGTCTCAGATTATTTGCTCATCTGATGCACAATCTCCTCACCACAGTGATAACTCTGTCAAACAGCCCAGTGATGACATAAAATCTGCAGTTGACTTCTTTCCTTCTAAAATTTTATTTTCCCTTTCAGTTAATGAAAACATTCTAGGCTTTAGCTTTTTGATCACCTGGTAACATTTTCAAAATTCCTACTTTTTTTCTGTGGTTGGAAAAAAAAATATTTCCTTTCTCACTACGATCTTACAGTTTTCTAATTTTAAAACTTCAAAATGTAGATTTGCAGATAATGCATGAATAGCAGACAATTACAACAAGGTAGAGGTTATGGTCACAGGTATAAGTTTACAACCACATTGATGCCAACTTTTCGTAATGAGAGGCCTTACTTTAGTCAACTCTGAGTAATCTGAGAGTTGTTAATCTGAGAGTTGTTCTACAGTCATTTAGGTTGGAAAAGACCTCTGAGATCATTGAGTCCAACCACTCACCCAGAGCTGCCAAGGCAACCGCTAAACCACGTCCTTAAGTGCCACATCCCCAGCCTTTTTTAACAATTCCACACCTTGTGATGAAGAGCACAGAACAAAACATGTTCTCCAAGGATTTGATCATCAGAAAATGATGACACATACTCACTGGAAGTCCTAATGGAACCGTGTGTTTGTTTTTTAAATTGAGAGTTAGGTTATTATAGAAATATTTAAATTTCAGACCAGGCCCAACTAAATGGCTTTAGATAATATATCATATTTTAATCTAACAAAGGCTTCATCAGTTATCCTGAAATTCAGAATTAGCTAGATGTGTTTCATCTGACTCACTTGTCCTGTATTGTAAAATAATGATGTAATTTGTAATAAATTACCAACACCGAGTTTCAGCAGTGACAAATTGTTTACTTAATTCAATAAAATAGTGTCACTTTCATAAAGTGCATAATCTTAGAGAACTCAGCTGGTTCTGAATTGCAGGTTATGAAGAAAAACATTCATGTCAATCCAACACAGAGAAGAAATAAGATCTGAAGCAAACTAACTGTATTCCCTCAGATCACTCTTTTCCACTTTAGTGTCACTCTCAATTTAAGTTTTTTCAGGAAATCAGCCAGCCTGGAAGAGGCAGGATCACTCTCGCTCACTGAGTCTAATATGACATGACTAACAAAAGCAGACACGATATGTCATAGCAATGAATGACTCATCAGGCTGGGAAATTCAAAAAAATACTATTTTCCAGATACAATCTTTGACCTTTACACTCACCCCCAACTTATTGCACACAGACCTTTTAGAAACAGCCCTGAGAGCAAGGTGCAATAAAACTTGCCAAAGAAAGGGAAAGGATGGGAGAAAGGGATGATATTTACCCACCTTTGGCAGTTTCTTGTACAAGAGAAAGTCATCAAAGCACAACCTCAGCCTTCCTGCATGTTTGGCCAGAAATTCCTCCCTTACAAACCCTTCCCTGCTGTCAACTGTTCAGGGGCCCAGGACAAGTGATTTATCCTTGTTACCTACTTTCTCCATCTCTATAATGAGGACCAAGTCACTTTTCTGTGTTATACAGTATCTCTGACAATTCATTAGTTAATGTCTGTGAAGTGCTCTGGAGATGTGAAGGATTATTACTGGTATGTTTTGCACTAATTTTTATGTACCCAGTCAACCCACTGTGCCCAAATCCCCGTGTTCTGCCCTCACTGGGCTAAAAGGAAAGACTTACTACCAGTTCGTCCTGGTGTAGCCAAAAATAAGGGACACAATTAATTGATTCTTACTTTTTCAGACTTGTTTGGAATCTAGTGGTGATTAAAGCACCAATCTTACTACATTTGTGTTTGCACATTAAGCTATTCTGAAATCCATGAGGTTCTTGATCTGTTTACCCAAATATTATAGGATGAAAAATTAGGACCTAAGTCATCTTCCAGACTCCTTGTAATAATTTGCATTTTCATTTCCTTCCTAGCCTATATCTAGAAAAAGAGCTTTTAAAATGACATTGAGAAAAATTTGGTAGGAAAAAGAGATAGCAATTCGAGTTAGAACATTAGAATAATAGGCAGCAAGTAGACTACACATGATATATTTTAATTTATATTCATAGAACAGTATTTTTCAGATGATTACAGTATTTCTTTATGTATATTTTCAAGCAATGAAGTCCATTTTCATTTAAACCACTATTGGAAAACCAAAAACTCAAGCAATCTCTGTTTTATATAAATCTGCTCTGCTTTCCCTTGCTGGACATGTTATTTTCCCTTGTACTATGAGGTAGTTGAGAGAAGAAGCCGCCAGACAGCTTGGAAGTCATATTTGAAGAGATGAGAGAAGACCGTTAAAAGATAGAAAGGAAATGAGGAAAGATCTGAATGCCAGAACGAATACAGGATCTGTGCGTGTCAGGGAAAACAAAGATGAACAGAAGATCAGGGGATGCAGCGTTGAGCTCATCAGGAAAAGCAAGGCAGGAAACCAAAGCCTGGAAACAGTGAGATGAAAAAGGAGCAATGACAGATCTGTGTTAAGTAAAAAATAGGAAGGAAAGAGGTAATAGTATAAAGATTATTAGGAAACCAGAAGAAATCGATGATGAATTTTCTTCCATCATTTGGCTCTCGAACCTGTCTGAAACATCCAAGAAATTAGATTTGCCCATCACAGAAAAAGGAAACACTGGAAAGAAGGAACACGAGGAGCAGGAGTAAGGATTGTGGTTACCACTGGAACATGGATGCGCACTCCAAGGGTCCCTTGTTGTTACTACACCATGGGCTTACATGAAGATATGCAAACCCGGTTCATGTTCCCATAACCCAACACTAATCTCTGTACCTAGAAAACAGATGGTGCTCAGCTCAGCTTTTACTCAAATAATTTACTCAATTAGGTCCATTCCTACAGAGGAATTCATACACAGAGAATTTCCAGGCTTATCTATTCTAAGCTAGCAAAAAACGCAAGAAGAAATTCTAATTCTATCCATATATATTAAATCAGATTCCAATCTTTCCTTCAGCAATTAGATTTTTAGGAAATGATAAGGCAAGCATTTACAGTAAGAGGGCTTTTCAATAAATCATCATTAATTATACATGCACACTAAGTGCATCAAACAAGTTTGGGCACACAATTAAGTAACTAATTACAGTGACTCTGCAATTCCAGACTTCAGTGGACTCACCTGCCCCCAGATCCACCTGATCATTTCGGGGGGGTTATTCCATTGCACAGGGGTTTCTTTGCTATTAAGCACCAACTGTTGAAAATTTTTAAGCAACTGCACTTCCATGCCCAATTAATCATGTAATTACCATCATTATTTGGACACCTTTTTTGATAATTTAGCCTTTGCAATGCTTCAATTGTAAGAAAGGCAGATGGGAGAACTGGGAAGCAAGTGTCGTAGCCACGCATAATCAGGTGGGTGCTCGGCTTGCACGGTGTGGAACAGCCTCAGCTCTGACAGCAGCCATAAGGAGTTACATGGTTCAGCAGCAATCCAGGGATGCTGAAGATCTCTCAGGATCTGCCCCCTTACAACTCACCAAACACTGAAAATGATGATGATTTTATAAAAAGGACATCAAAGTACAGTCTGTTGCTGAATATTAGTGCACACACCTTGCCATTTATACCAGGATGATCAGAATTCCTCCTGGAGATTTGGAAAAACCTCGTATAGCCCCAACACTATCTCTTCCCTAGTTAGATTCTGCCTGTGCCTTCCCAAACACCTTGAGCTGAACAGAACAAAGCCCATCTCTCTGGCATGAGCGTGTTTGGGCAGGGATCAGTGTTATGTGATAAGGGCCATCCAGATCCATATGGGTTCTCACATGGTTATCCTCTGGACAGATAATCAATGTTTGTGTATAACCAGCATTTTCCTCATGCTGTATCTTACTGTGTGTTACACATTTCCAAGCACTGACAATCACATATATATGTACAAAGAGAAACTAAACTTACCCAAACTTTTACCGCACTCAAAGCTGTTTAAAAGACAAAAGGGAGCCATTAACTTTTATTTCTTCCCCACCGTTTCTCTTTTGTTCAAATCTCCAACAAAGCTAAAAGCGTAGATTTCAGGAAAAAGCAACATCTGTCTCAGTGGCACTTCCAATTGAGCTTTGCAGCCTCAAGAATTTCAAATTAGGTTTGAAAACCATGATCATTTTTGGGGGGGTTGTGATTACCCAAATGCAACGCAAAAATTCTGATGAAGTTTTTCCACCTCTGGGTTGAAATCTGAGAGAAACTGAAAAGCCTGAAAATGTGGCTATTCCAGAAAAGTATTAAAATAAAATGATAAACTTTTGCATTGTGCTTGAATTGGACACAGGTAGCTACAAACATGCGAGGTGATGTTACGTGCACAATATCAGGAGCTGTGTGTTGAAATTAATGTCTTGCAGTGACAAAGTCAACAATGGGATTTCTTCAGAAATGAGGTATTTACCAGCAGAGGAAAGGCCACACTACCCTTTTTATTGCCTATTTAGAGGAACTGATTAATGTTTTCATGAGGCTCCATGTGCAAATTCCACCGAATACACTGTGATTTGCCTACGTGTGTATGGGAGAGGAAATATTTGTGTAAGATTCAAAGAGCAGCATCTCAGTCTAATATTTAGAGGGGTTTTTTCCCTCGCTGGTTGGCATTTGGGGCTCAGCTCTGCCTCAGTCCGCAACAACTAAAACTACTTCCTACTGATACAGCAGTTAAACAGTTTATTCTCCCTGATGCATGTGATAAATAGAGAAGCTTCAAACCTTTTAAAAATATTAAAGGTTTTATGGCTCAATGTGTGACAGCCTTGATTAATCCTGTGCTGACAGCAATAGTCAACGTGTGCAGATATCTGCATTCAGGACCTTCAAAGTTCGAAGAGTTTTCTTTGATAAAGGTAAAGAAGCTTTGTAAAATATGGCTTGTGACATGCAGCACTGGGAGAGAATTTTAATGCTCTGGTAGACACTATAGCTCACTAGGAAATAATAAAAAAAAAAAGTTCTTGTCTGGAAAGGAAGGACATGGACTTGCTGGAATGAGACTAGAGGAGGCCAGGGCTGGAGCACCTCTGCTCTGGAGACTGGCTGGGAGAGCTGGGGGTGTTCACCTGGAGAATAGAAGGTTCTGGGGAGACCTGAGCAACCGGGCAGGGTTAGATGGGATATTAGGCAGAAATTCTTCCCTGTGAGGGTGGGGAGGCCCTGACACAGGTTGCACAGAGAAGCCCAATCCCTGGAAGTGCTCAAGGCCAGGCTTGGACGGGGTTTGGAGCAACCTAGTCTAGTGAAAGGTGTCCCTGCCCATGGCAGGGGGATGGAACTGAATGGTCTTTAAGGTTCCTTACAACCCAAACCATTCTGTGATTCTATGAAACTAGAAGATAAGAAAGAATGACCCAGGCCAGAGTTGGTGAGTCTACCCAAGCAATATTTCCCCTAAAATTTAATGATTTTTCGATGCAAAAAAAAAAATCCAAAATTAAATTAGTCTCTGGGGCTCCCAGAATCTATAAGATGGGTATAAGATAAATTACATATTAGGTGAAAACAATAACATGTAAAAACTTGCTCTTTGGGTCAAAAAAACAACTCCTCGGTGCAGACCTGTGATACAAACGGGTGATGATGTACGACTGCAGTGTGCCTGATACATGGACCCAGAGCAGCAGAGCCAGCTGGAGAACGTGTAAAGCAAGTCAAACATCCACAGAAACCGTGACAAAGCAATGACTCTTCGAAAGCAGGGGAAGGAAAGCTGGGGCTCCCACAGCAAGCAACTCCCCGCTGCAAAATGATGTGCTGGGCCAACACTAAGGCAGGTGAGATGGCTTTAACCAAGGTACAAGTCAGAACAGCTTCCTGCAGTAAGCGGTTGTTCTCAGAGCAATTTTAGGAACACGTAGTTGTTTAACTGAGTTAAACCCATACCTGTCCTTATCCCAATCTTGGCAGATGAAAGCTGGAACATTCCCTTTTGGAGCACAGCAGCTACGAACTTCTTTGGTCTGATACAAGCCCTGCAGGTAGGAGGATGCTCAGGATTTATTCCACATCTTGTTACCTCAAAGGCTACTCACTCTTATTTTGGTACCTGTGCTGTGCCTTTATGCTGGATAGCCAAAATACCAACAAACTAGTCCAGGGGTTTAAATTCAGAAACAAAAAAATAAAAAAAAAACAGAGTGGGAGGGGCTGCCTCAGGCTGTTTTACTCCAGGTGCAGCTTGATTATGATGACAAGTGGCAGAGGAAACCTTCTTGCTCACCCAAACAAAGATCAGTCACTATTGCTTTCAAGTTTCCATAGCAATGTGATAGTCCAGCATAAGCAGAGCTCGGGGGAGAGGGAGAAACAATACAATTCAATTATCTCCATCATTTCAAATGGCTGATTGGTGTAGGGGGAGCCTTAGGAAACCGGCCCCCTTCCAAGAGAAGAAAAATAATCTCTTTATCTTTGGGTTTTTAATTCTGTCAGAGATGGCCTAAATTAGGGAGTGACAACTTGCAAAGCAAGAATATGTTCTTTTCTTAAATCAGGTCTGGAAATGCCGTGAGATGAACTCTGATAATGCAGCCTGCAAGCCCTGGGAGCCAAAGCTGTGCAAAATTGTTTAATATGGTCAAATCCTTTAATCCTCATATCTGCTGATGCAGAAAACAGAATATTTCTGCCATTTATTACCAGAAACATTATTTTCAAATTCCATAAATGTTGCCTGAAGATCTTATGCAGCAGAGAGAGCAGAGGCCTGCATTTCCTTCGCTGGACAACTTTGATTCTAATTTATTTAGGCACAAAGCAATACACATAAATGAACAACCGTTGATTTTTCTTCATCTCCTTCAACGATTTATTCCTG
Organism: Oxyruncus cristatus; assembly: GCA_013399855.1. NCBI lineage: Eukaryota > Metazoa > Chordata > Aves > Passeriformes > Cotingidae > Oxyruncus > Oxyruncus cristatus. Next base: position 1,755,658 of record VXAY01002647.1, read on the forward strand.
AACAACTTTATGCCTTTTCACCTTATTCTTTAGTATCTGTAAAGTTCAGAAACTCGAATGCCCTGAAAAACTTAGGAATTGATCAGACTTGTAATGAAAAAGGATCTCTTTCTCTCTCCTGTAATACAGGAAAATAAAATATCGTTAACTCTGCAGGGCAGTGCACTGAAGATTGATCAATCCCTCTCTTTTCCTACCATCCCACAACGCAAGAGCAAAGGGGTCAGTCAATAATTGCCAGTAAATTTGGAATGAATAAAAGGAAATACTTGTTCACACAGGCAGCCTGAGGTATTTCTTATCACGGAAGGCCATCAAGTAAAATGCTCCAGCTAGTTTTCAGAGGCAAGAGGAATTCTGTAAGCAATGATGCCCATAGCTGGGATGCAGGGCACAGCACCCAAGGGAGATAAGAGAGCAATAAGGTAATGATGATTACATTTCATGCTCCAAAGCGTGAAAAAACAGGAGTCAGGCCGGATGCCCACAGCCCCCACTGAGCTCATTGGCGAGATGAGTTAGTGGGGATTACTTCCATCAGTGGAAGATCCTCACAGTAACATCCATTTTCCTAACACAGAAAATGGTGGGACATTTTGGGGCTTATGGTGCAGTAAGGTATTTGGAGAGAGGGGGATTTAGAAGTCCTGCCTCAAACTCCCACCCTACATCAGTCAGGCTGTCTCCCCTCCATGGGCTGCTCCATGGGGCGCATGCTGCACTCCTGCTGCCTTTGAACTGTCTCCCAGCACGAGGTACAATCATAAACAACACTGGTGGGCACAGGTTACAAGCCAGTCTCTATGGGCAGCTTGCCATCAGCCAAGCATCTTTTGAGCAAGCAGTCTCCAAGAGGCAGGAGGCTTTGGCTGTGCCTTGAAGGGCCGTGGCTCCGGGGCTGGCCTGTGGGCCCACCTGCCACAGGGACAGGCACACCCCAGTGCTCTGCACTGCCACAGCACTGCCGGAGACAACGCGGAATTTACGCCTGTCAAAACTCCTCTCTCTGCCGGCACTACTCAAAGGCATCAGCACAGATGTTTGGGGTGATCCTTGCAGGTGACCAAACGAAATCCCGCAAAATCACTGTTCATTTGCTGTCAGCCAGCTCTGTATCAGAAGCAGCCTGGCCCATTAACAAGCCCATTGGTGTCTTTTGCTTCAGAGTCCAGGGCCGAGATATCAGCGCACAGGAAGAGGGACATAATTTGTCCAGATGCAGCGAGGAACCCAATGACTAATTCATGAAAGTGCGATTGATTTTGATGAATCAATGCATTACAGGGTCCAGGGAAGGAGGGGGAGGCACTGGGCATTTTACAGGCTCAATGACAGGATCACACTTTGATCTGAGAAACAAAGACAACCTTCTTCTGTATCAGAGGGAAAGCTCTGATTTTTTTCAGCCAAAAAAATGGCTTCACTCTTTTAAGAGACAAACATCCCCTGTCTGTACATTTTCCAAGGTCCAGATGCTTCGACTTAAACTCTCTTGGATAACCTCATTCAAACACTCAATATTTAAGAATTTCTACTCCAAAACCAGTTCTGATGGGAAAAAAACCCCATACAAATCAGAAAAATAATATTGGGCGTTAACATATTTTCATCCCTGAATTGTTAGATTTTAAAACAGCCTGTTTCAGAAGGAAGCATCTGTAAAGGAGAAATATACATTTATATTTTAATGGTAAAAAAACCAATTTTCCACAGCAAGAAAAGATAAATGAGAAATGCCCCCATTTAAGTCAAAAGGAACAAGAAAATCTTTGCTTTCCCCTTACGTCTATTACAGGTAAGTGGGAAAGCAAATCCATTACTAGCCTCACATTTCAATCGCTCATTGTCTATCAAATTTCATAATATTCACTTCCCAGCTGTTCTCTCTCTCTTTTTGCAGATCATGAGCAACACTGAGACACTGCCTGGTTAAGGAGAATTCCAAATCCATTCTCTACTGGGACACAAATGCATCTCTGTGTATATCAGGATGGGGAAAGTTTATGGCGGGTGACTGACTCCAAGGCTGATTTAACATTTGCCATCAAGCAGAAATGCACATTCACAAATACACTAAGATGAGGAAATTGCTCCCTGATTTCCATTCCCCAGGCACTAGCCTGCAAGGAAACCTATTTACGTTTATTCCTCATATCAATATCCAAATTAGTTGTAACCAAACTCTGATTCTGTGCACTTTACTTTCCATTGAGCCAGCCATGGGGGAAATCATTATCTTTGACCTTTTCGAGGAAAAGAGAGGAGAGGTGTGTTTACAAAAAAGGAGATTTTTACTCCAAGCCTCGGCTCTTTAGGCCTCTGAATGGATTTTCATGACCCAACAAGTATCTGTGGCACTTAAAAAGTGCTCACCTCTATTGAAGGTGAAAGCAAGAGTTTACACAGGCTCAGTGAGCATCTTCTCCTCTGCTGAAAGACAACGTAGTCAAGGAAGGAAATCAATCTCTGCTCTAAAGCATGATCATGATTTCAGTTAAGACCAATGGCTGAGCAACTGAGTGCACATATTTCAAAACCTGCCCTTTGCCGGGTTAAATAATCAAGAGATTTGAAGGAAAGAAGTCAGAGAAAACCTGCATGCAATAAAAAGGAATAATTATATTCTTATTCCTAGGCACACCAAACTCTCACACAAGGCTAAGGGACACACATGGGTCACAAACCAAACTGGGAAATTCCTGTTTCGGAAGAACAGTGCTTCAGGAGAGGCTCAGAAATTAATACCCTGTGTGTAACTCCCACCCTTTCAGGGTCATCTCTTATTTCTTTTTTAATAAAATAAACATTACCAAGATTAAAAACATTCCTTGGGCTCCCAAATAAGTTGGTCACCCCGAGGAAGTGATCTGAATCACTCTGAAAATGAAACTTAAAATTAAATGCCTAGATCATTCCTCTCCTACAAGTGCTCCTCACACTGATGGATTCGCTGGTGGCTCTTTCCTCCCCTCTTGCAGCAGTGGAGACCATGGGGGCTCCCACAAGAACCACTGGAGGCACAGCTTTCCTGGGCAAGTGGTGGTGACACAGGGCAGCAGTGACACTCCACAGGCACTGCTTGAGCACTGACTCACCTCCCTGAGCTGCCACGTGTCCTTCCCTTCGCGTGCCAGCAGCACATGGGCTCTGAGGACACGCTGAAGGCTGGGAGCTCTCTGCTCATGCAGGTTCCTACTTGACCTTTACAATTCTCACACATCCTGAGAGCTGACAGGCAACTGTTGGCTGCAGTCAGTGATTTGCAAAGCAAGATGTTCAAAGGATTGAAGCATGTTTTCCTCTGTTTAAAAGAAGCTTAAAATCCATGCATAAACCACCTGAAGACGGAGCTGACAAATCAGGCAGTGCACCACTGAACCCCACTGTGACAGGCAGAAGTAACTCTAATATAAAGTACTGAAGGCTGGACTGAGATTCAGTCCCTCTGCCTGCACAGGGGACAGGGGTGGCTCTTCCAGTCCTGCACAAGCTTCCCAGGTCTGGGATAAGTCAGAGTCATGTGGTTTTGCATGACTCCTCAGCCCACCCTCATCTGAGTGAGCAGATGGAGCAAGGGTCTACCCTGCCTGGCAGCCAACACACCTGAATCCAGAGGGGAAATGGAGAAGAGTGTTTGAGGGTATAATCAATTCTGCTCCATGAAAGAACCGAGGGTGTGAGTGAACGACCCCATCAGTGTGAGCACCCAGAGCCACAGCAGAGAAAACAGAAGGATGCTGAAAGGAGAGAAGGGTGGAGGAAAAGCCTGTGGGAGCAAGTAAGAGAACTGAACGAGGAAATGAACAACACAACCACAAGAATGAGCACTATCAACTGCCTCAGCCTTAGTGGGACTTGTGCGGTGGAAATGGTGTGACCCACCAGAGCTCCCAGGGGAGCCACTGTCATCCTGTTTCTTGGAGAAGGCTGCCCAGTGCCAACCTTCCATTCCCACTGTCATTTAATAATCCAGCTAAATCCAGCTCCCATCTCTGCCCAGGACCAACTTTCTCTGCTCTCCCTCCCGTATCTCTCTCCTGCACTCCCTGCCCTGGTTTCCCTGCACCATTGTCCCAGGCAGCTGAAAGAAAGAAGTTGTCACTCCTCCAAGTGAGAAGAGCAGGAACAGGCACCAAGTGACAGACAAGATGCACAAACATAACTCGCTGCTGTGAAAGCAATTAATGGCACTCCTGAAACATTTTTCTCAGTAAGAGACATTCAAATTCAGCCAATCTGTCACAACCCTCCATTTGTCATTGTCATTTTTACCATTGTCACGTTATTTGATGCCATTAAGCAGACAAGAGCGAGTTGTAGGAACAACTGAAATAAGCATAAGTTGATAAAATAAATTAGCTCAGAAATTTGTATACACAGATATTAAGTAAAAAGCAAAATGATGTCAAGGTTGAAAGAATTAGGAATTGAATTTTAACCAGCCCACATGTTTATGGCTGATTTGCTGATGAATATTTTATTTTTAATAACCTTCCTATCACATTCACTAAAAGGTCTTACCAAGGATGGATCAGTAAACAAATCTGAGGGGGGAAAAAAAGCTGCTCTGAAACATAAAACACTTTCAAAGCACCAACTCCCTTGAGAGTAAGAGTCAAAGGGAACAAAGGCAACTCTTAGCATGAAAAGAGAAGACGCGGTGTGACTAAATAAAGGGGTGATGTTTGATAGCTACAAATTGAATATGTTTCCTGCTTCATTCCTGCTGCTTAAAAATGTCAAGTCCATATGCAGATTTGCCAGAACACTGATGGGCAGGGGCTCAGACTTGGGCCTAACTCAGAAATTACAGTCTTTTCCGTGGTTCTTTTGAGCTAACACATTCCGAAGGGCTGGGACATGCTGTGGAGCACGTTGCATCCAGTTCTGAACATCATTCCCACTGCCATAGGGTAAGGTGCTCAGGTAGTTGGGAAGTCTCCCCACATACACTTATTTCATCAAAAGATAATCTCCATTTTCACCTTCAAAAAGGGTAGATAATTATAAATGCATTCTTTTTACTCAAATATTTTAAGCAAGTAATTGTTGCCCATGGGAGAGAGTTTAATTATTTCTGATGAACAGCCAAGACACAGAATCAGGAGAACATGACAGGAAGAGTGTGGAAAATGTGTTCCAGTGCTTAATTGTGTGGCTATCTCGCCTTTTCATCCTGAAAAAACAGGCATTGATTTTTTTCCCCCTCCCAATTGATTTCACACAATCTTCACTTTAGTAATACAAAGTGTATCCAATTGCAAAAGAATCGGAGCTCCCTGGGCCAGGACATCTATGATTTCCCATCAGGAATAGGCAAATCACATGCAGGTCTCTGGGTAGCCCAGCAGTGAGACAGCTTGGGGTTGTCTGTGTGACATGGCTTTGAACAGAGGAGCCACTTCTTGTCCTCCCCACCATTTGCTCAGCTGAATGGCAGCTGTGATAGACCATGAAAAACAAAACCACAGAACCATAGAACAGAATCCCAGAATGGTTTAGGCTGAAGGGACTTCAAAGATCAATTAGTCTCAATCCCCTGCCAGGGATGCCTTTCATGTGACCAGATTGCTCCAAGCCCCATCCAACCTGGCCTTGAACACTTCCAGGCATGAGGCAGCCACAGCTTCTCTGGGTAGCCTGTGCCAGGGCCTCACCACCCTCACAGAGTGAATTTCTTCCTAATAGCTAATCTAAACCTACTCTCTGCCAGTGTGAAGCCATCGCCCCTTGTTCTGTCACTTCAGGCCCTTGAAAATAATCTCTCTCCATCTTTCTTGTTGGCTCCTTTCAGGTACTGGAAAGGCCATAACTAGGTGACTCTGAAGCCTTCTCTTTTCCAGGCTGTAAATATAAACACTTTATGGTCTTTACTAAATAGAAATAATGAGGCAACTACACATCCAGGAGACAGCAGCTGCCTTGCCACAACAGAACAGGAGCCAGGTTCCAACATTTTGGAGGATGCACAAACCCCTTGACTTACATAGAACATCTTGTCCATAACAGACTGATCCTTCTGATTTCATGTCAGCTGAATCTTACCATGTGACCTGAAGCACACGGATTTATAGCGCTTTTAAAAGAATTAACTATTACTACTCATAAATATTTCCTTTGGTTTCCTGCTCTGTAGCACACATGTACAAAACAGTCTTATTTATGGAAAAAGGCACTGGGAAAAGGGCCATTCGTGTTCTTTGATTTAAAAAGTACTTTGCATGAGTTGCTCAGGTAAGCGATTCATATGTAACAAAGAATTCTCTAACGCATCCCCTGGATACAGGTTTGTCACACACTGAACACTTGAACCTAATCATGATGCATCATATAAGGGCTGATTCTGCATTCATACGCTAATGATGCCTATAGAGAGGGCTGCAGGTATATCAATGGCAAGACAAAACCAGCCTATGTGAATGAGTACGTGATACCAGATTATGATAAGTGAATGCAGTAGCAGGTTGGACTTGAAAAGAAAAAAGATCAAACAGGAGCTGGAGAAAATGCATCTCAGCACTCTGTGCTCCGCAGCCTACGCCGGGAAACAGAGCATTTTGCACATTTCCCCCTGGCAACCATAAAAATAATGCTGAGAAAGCAAATATCATCTCTCCTCCCATGAGTTCCCATTGCCCTCTTCCCAAGAGGTATTTCAAAATGTTATCTTTCACTTTTCACTTCCATCGTGTTTTGAAAGGACTTTTCTTGCTCTGTAAGGAAACAGTGAAAAAAGGAGAAATGTGACAGCAGAGAGCTGATGAAGAAAGTCCTACAGGAATGCACCCCATTATTGATGCTGTTTCCTTAGGGATGGCCCGTGGTGCAGGACACAGAGGAGCATGATGGATGTGCGAGTCGGAAGAAGCAGCAGTGCTACAGCTGCTGTCCCCCAGGAAAAAGTGGCAGCAGCAGAATGAGGCAGGAATTACCACAATGGGACTGTGGACCAGCCCTGACCATTCCCAGCCCTACCTTCCACCAGCATACTTTTTTCCTGTAACTACAACACAAGTTTCACACTTTCCTTGGTATGGAAAAATCTCTAAGTCCTGGTGGAGACCAGCACAGCCTAACAGCAAATAAAACCTGCAAAGTACAGTTGTGACAAGCCTGGGTCAGTGACAAATGCCTCAAATTGCTTGGAAATTATTGCAGGCTACATGTCCTGCCTTAAAAAGCCATTCAAACCCAGGAAAACTCGAGCCCTTCAAGGAGGGGACAGGAGCAATGCCAGGAGCCTTAAGGAGCAATTTGCACATCATAAATTACAAAGAGCGAACAATTCAGCAGCACTTACAGAGCAAAGCAAACCTGTGTCCTTTGCCAAATTCAGGGATATAATAAATGCTGTCTCAAATTCTCATAAAGTCTCAGCTGCATGTGTCAGACTGAAACCAGCAAGGAGAGTTTATATATGAATTTGAGTAGAATCACAGAATTGCTTGAGTTGGAAGGGACCTTAAAGATCATATCCTTCCAACCCCCTGCCACAGGCAGGGACACCTTCCACTAGTACAGGTTGCTCCAAGCCCTGTCCAACCTGGCCTTGAACACTTCCAGGGATGGAACATCCACAATTTCTCTGGCCAACCTGTGCCAAAGCCTCTAAAGCCTCACAGTATTTTCTCCTAATATCGAATCTATACCTACTCTCCGTTTGAAGCCATTCCCTCTTGTCCTGTCACTACATGCTCTTGTAATTAGTCTCTTTCCATCTTTCTTGTAGGCTCCCTTCAGGCACCAGAAAGGTAATTTATCCTTAAGGAAAATATGGATAACTTTACATTATAGTAACTCTACAAGAACAATTACACGTTCTCACGGAGAAAAGCCGGGTTGAATTTCTTAGTCTTCGCCTCGTGGTTAAAACACCTTCATTGGGATTCAGTTCTGTTGGTTTGCTGGTGTTCTTATCAAAGGTGACAGCTGAATTGCAAGCGCTCTCCTTGCTCAGCAGATCATTCCACTTAATGAAGTACCTGGATAAACACTCACAACCCGTTGATGAGCAGAGCTGGGGGAGTACAAAGCCCGTGGAGGGTGAGCTGATGCTTCTCCATCCCGTGTATTCATTAGCACCCGGCCCCTCCATACAGAACAAGAGGAGCTCCCTCAGTTCTCTCTCAGCAGCCATCTGCAACTAAAAATAACATTTTGGGGGCTTTGATGGTCGCTCTGAACTAACAATTGCTGTTATTTCCATTTATCTCTACTCCTTCCAAATAAATTCACTCTCTAGCTTTCCCGAACATAAGCCTAATTTAATGAGGCACCTGCTTCACAGAAAGCTCTGCACCCTCTGCAATCACACAAGGAGGGTTTTGCAACCTGATTGAAAAAAACCCAAAATATTGTTACTCTGCATTTGATCTCTATTTTTTTAAGGTTTTTTTCCCCCTATTGTTGTTTGTGAGGTTTTTTTCTCATTCCCAAATCCTTCAGATGTCACATCACAGTGCTCATCAGCTGGGAAGGCCCACAGACAGAGCAGATCACATATGAATAAACTCTCTACAAGGAGAAAAATTCACTCTCAAGAGCTGGAAACTGCATGTGCTAAGCATCAGGCTTTGCACTTCGTTTTCATCCCTTTTGTCATTTGTATGATTTACCTTCCAGTTTGCATTTTGTGTAGCTTTATGGCATAACAAATCCAGGCTAAAACTACTTGTTTCTTGACTTTAGAGAAGTACAGAGTATTGGTAAAATACCAGTATATCATTCCAACCATCCACCTGCCAATATAAGATTATTTTTCACAGTGTGTATTTATTTTAATGCTTCCTCCCATCTGACTATCTGATGTTCTGAGAGGTGTGATTCACACTGCTACATCCTCATCACTATGATGAACTACTGTCAAATACACCCCAAATTTATATTTATTTTTCATATTGGCATGCTCCATTGCAAAGTTACATCTAATTTATTTCCTACTATTGCCCTCTTGGTCTATTCTCCCAGCACCAGCTGTGTGTTCCCAAGGAGCTACATATACACCTGAATTTGTATTTTCAAGGTGAAGGCAGTTTGTTACCTTTTTGCCCACGTTCCTTATTTCCCTCTTCTTCATTATCTGCAAATCTTCTCAAACCGAGATCATTAATTTGCACACTTACTCCCTCTCTCAGCTCATTAATGAAGAGGTTAACTAAAACCGGACCTAACACCTTTCCCAGAAAACCCCATTAGGTACCTCTCCTGCCTGCAATCCTTGGCTATCCATCATTCAGCTTCTGCTGCCTGGTCTCTTGGCTGTGCTTCACATCACAACCCTCACTAAACTAATTTGTCAAATAGATTTCTTGAAATGCGATACCAAATGCTTTAGAAAAATCCAAATTTATGACATTAATTACATGATCTGCTGCCAAAAGAGGCAGTGATTCTGTTTTAAGCCACAATACACTTTCTTAGTGGGATTTACTCTTTATAAACTTGTATTCCTTGCTACACTCGGTTTCATTAGCCTTCTAACATCAGTGATTTTAGCTCCATTTATTTTACTGATGATAGAAGATACTCTTCAAATGGAACTGCCAGAATCACTTTACATACTGTTTTCAAACTGATAGTCTATTAGCTTTTCACCAGGTAACCCACGATTCCTCCAATTTTATCAGCTCCCCTTTACTATAATTTGCCTGTTTTGTTTACCCAGACACTGCTAATTAAATCCCGGCAGGTGAAGTTCATTCCTCTACAGAAGACCAACATCACCGTGTTTATCTTTAGAGCTGTGTTTCAAATGGCAGAAAAGGATTTCTTTCTACATTAAAGAAGACACAAGAGGAGGTGCAGCAGCGGAGGGTGTAGGGCTGCCCTAGGCACGTGTCATGCTGCCGGAGGACCCACCGCAGGGGCGCTGCCTTACACCCTTCAGCTGAAAATCCCACTTAATGCTGATTTAGACATACTGTCACATTTTTAGCACCCCCCTAGACTCTCTCCAAGCTTCAGCCACACAGACATCCCATGGCTTGCCCCGGCTCCTGCTTCAGAAGGTGCTAATTAGATCAAGGCTTGTAACATTGCACCTCTAAATGTTCGTCAAGCCCATCAGCTCTTCCACTGCTGAGTCACCACTTTAACTCCTTGGGCCCTGAACACCACAGCATCTGGCCTTCCTGAGCTGCAAAGGTACACCTCCCCACCCTTCATCACTTACATCCGCATTTATTGCCTCCAGCCTTCCTAGGATATTCTTGGATGGCAGAGATAACACACGTAATAACCTTCCAGAACTATTGGGCAAAATATGGCCCCATCAAAAACAAATGACGATCAATACTAATTCCCTGGAGCCAGAAACTAATCTTTCTCTTCTCTACAGAAATGTTCAAAAAGTTTTTTAGCACCGTAGCCATTCGAATTACTATTAAATAGATCCTTCTTGTAATTTGTTATAGGCCTGCTCTCCACCTTGAACTTCCTTCTCCTTTATAGATTATTTTTGTAAGGGAGTTTCTTTTTCTTCTTTTTGCTGACTCCAACTCCAGCTTATCTTTGTTCTTATGCATTTAACTCAGCTCTGTATTCCTCTTTCACTACTCTGGGCTTTCAACATACACTTTCAGCCTCAGTCTCTGAGAAGTCCCTCTTTAAGGCACAGCATCACTGATTGTTCCACATATCCCTTCCAGCCATCCCACTTTACCTCCTAAAACTTTCTCAATTCTTCAAAATACGGTTTCCTGAAACCTTTATATTGCAGCTTTCTGTGAACTAATACATTGCTCCTTTTATCCTGGGTTTTCATTTTCAGCTCCATTGTGCCAGTGTGTTTGTGGCTGAGCAAACCCATCTTGTACAATTTCCCAGCTGGAGCTACAAAGGCGCTGAATGGGGCAGAGACGCAGCCCAGCCCATCGTCATTAGTAACCCATTAGCTTATAAGCCATCAACCTTGCCCTTCCTCTGAGTCTTGCCTGCCTGCTCACCCCACTTCTAAATGGATAACTGGGATGCAGAACATGCCTCTTTTTCATGCAGCGTGGAAAAACCCCATCAAACTCGTTTAGAGCTTGTAATGGAATTTAATGTAAACATATTTAATACAGATTAAAGAACCGAGTGGAAATGTGAAACTACGAGTAAAACAGAAGTACAAAGGCCGTAATTACAGAATTACCTGGCTGAGGCATCAAGGATTTGTATTACCAGTTTTCCTAAGCTATATCATCCAAAATGATATTCTTTTATTCTCATTAGCAGTTTTCGTTTGGGCTAAACCAGTCTGTAGTTTCAGATCTTCTCTATTGTACAACGAAGAAAATGAATGAAGAAAAGGCCTTAACATGAAAGGGTGGTTATGTACATCATAACAGCTAATGACTAGCACATACTTCAGGGATATGGAAGCTGTGAAGAGATTACATTATTTTCTGAGGGTAAGAGATGATGGTCATTTAAAGCCATGCATATTCTCCAGTTGGTTATGGTCTTGTTAGCTGTCATTCCAACAGCAGAGGAATAATTCCTGTATCCTTCTAGTGGGCAGCTTAGATTTGCGTTTGTGGATCCTCATGCAAATTTTGCCGTTAGTTTGAATAATCTCACAGCTCTCCTTCTGCCCATTCCCTGCAGTGCTTTGCATCCATGGGTAAGGCCTGTTTCTCACATCCTCCATGCTCAAAGGGTGCAATTCCATCTCCTCGATGTTTTAGTATCCACAGTGTCTGCTTGAGTGGGGTCACCCATCTCTGTGATGATGTGCTAAAAGAGACTATTAACTTCACACGAATTTGCAGACACAGTTTTTGATTCCACAAACACTCTGACACAGGCAGTTTAACCAATATAGATTTATTGCTCCAAAAGGGCAAACTGCATCCCTCCAACTCCTGGGCACCATCCTGCCCTCCAGCAATCCCTGGTACTAATTAGCTTTTAGGCTCCTTGAGATCCTGAGGATGCAATCAATGCCACATTGCTCCAACCAGCACCTCTCCTGAGCAAACCTCTGATTCATGGCAGGGATTACTCCCCACTGCAGCCTGGCACAGCTCAGCCCAGCTCAGCAGGTGGGGACCAAGGTCCCACATGGACCTTCCCCCAAGCTGTCACCTGGTTCTGGACCTCCAGGTACTCTCACAGAAGCAAATGCTCTGACAGGAACTGCTGGACTGACCACATTTGTCACAGAATTGTTAAGGCTGGAAAAGAATTCCAAGGTCATTCAGTCCAACCGCTCCCCCAGCACTACCAAGCCCAACCTCTAACCCCTGTCCCCAAGTGCCACATCTACCTGTCTTAAATTGCTCCAGGGATGGGGACTCCACCACTGGACAGCCTGTGCCAGGGCTTGATAACTTTTTGCGAAGGAATTTTCCACAATATACAATGTAAACTTCCCCTGGAACAACTTGAGGTCATTTCCTCTTGTCCTGTCGCTTGTTACAAGGGAGAAGAGACTGACTCCCACCATTTACCTACCTTATAGCTACATGTAAAGGTTTAGCTGTGAAAAAAAAGAAGTCATACCCACACTAAATTTTGGGTGCAGACACCAAGTGCAGATAAATTTCTTCCAGGTACCAGGAGCTGGAGCTATTTGCCAGCCCAGGAGAAGCAGAAGTTACCCAGCAGTGTGATTTAAGCTCTTATTTTCCTAGCATACAGGGAGGCTGGTGTGACTTCAACTTTCCTCACAATTACTCTTTGGACAGCAAAGAATTATCTTGAGCAGTTCAAAAAAATTTGTATTTTTATGAGTGAGTTGTTCTCCTCCTGGTCTGCAAACTCGTACATCTACACAAACATGCAGAGCATGCAGGGAGGAGGTGGGACCCCCACACCTCATGCACTGGATTACTGCAGTTTTCTCAGGGTGGGTTACTTTCTAGCTAAAAACTAAATTACTAGTAATATTCAAAAGAAGGAGAATTTAGCTAGAAAATAAATAACCTTTTACCCTTAATTTGTTCTTCAATTTCACACTCCTCCTGTGCTCATCTGGACGTCCCTCAATAAATAATAAATTCACAGTGCCACAACAATCTGCATGTTCACTCCCCTATCAAAGGCACTGAGCACTCTGAGGAATCTCATTTTTTCCCAGTAATCACTCTGAATAGCAATTTTTTCCTTCTCTTCTCTCCTAACCCCTCACAACACAACCAGAATGGGAGCAGTTTTCTCCCTTTTATTTTGACATTTTTAAACAACATTTTCTCGTGTAAAAATCTGTTGAGACTATACTGAGCTGCAGGGTCTCACTGTTCATCAATAACTTCAGTTCTGTTTTAGAGCTTTCTAGCCTCATCTTAAAAATCCATGAAAAATACATAGCACGACTAAGTCCTTTCAGTAAATTCTTTTTAGGCACTGTTAAAAAAAAGAACGTACAAGAACCACAAATTCCTTTGGCTCACCATCTACACCAAGAATGGTTTCTCACACCTATTCTCTTATTCCTCTTTCAACTGGGGGTTGATAATATCTCTGAAAGGAGCATTTAATACCTCTAAATATGTAAAACATATTGTCTTAAGATTCTGGCTCCTTCTTAAGGACAGAAGAGAAATATCACTAATTTACATAGTTTTGTAGAGTGTTCAGATGACACAGTGATGAGTTCATTCAGATGTGCATATTAAAAGAAATTAATATAAGATTGATGTTTAATTATCTCAGGAATAGGTACTTTAATACCTTCTCTATTTATTTTCGTTCTGTGATTGCTCAAACACATTTGTGAAAAGAAGATGCTGCCTAACAAGGCACCAAAACTAAGGAGTTAAAAACAGATTAAAAAAAAAAGCAGGTGGAGAAACTGCTCTTTCTTGTAGTAGTTGTCTACTGGGTAATAAATGCCACAGAATTTATGCCATTTTGGAAAAGATACTGCAGAAAACAAAATATTGCAGGTTTAAGTATCTTAATTACGGAAATTTCATATTCAATGAACCCTTGCCAAAATAAACAGTGCACATTATCTAAAAAGCAAATGTTAATTAAAACTGTATCTTGATAGCCTTCCTGGCTCACAAGGCGTCCTGCACATGGGAGATTAAACAAGGTCCTTCAGCTGCAATCAGTCCTCCAGCAGCGGGTTTCACTTCATTTTTCTGATGTACGAGGGGCCAAAAGAAGTCAATGTGCACTGATGGCCCTTAGCAGCGCCTCATCTTTTTGTCTCTCACATTTGGGATCTACAGTTCATATTTCATGAACTCTATTACAGCTGAGAATAGTTTCGTGCAAAACCCTACAATAAACAAAAGAGTAAGTTCCAAAAATTAATTAGCTGCTTAACACAGAGATATCCACTTATTATCGTGCCCAGCACACACAATAATTAAAGCCATAAAGAACAGAGGACGTATTAATATTTGTGTGGTGTGTGGGCTCTGAGGAGGGATGGCTGTGGGTTACAGAACAGGCCAGCAAGTTCTTATCCAGCTCCACAGGGGAATCAGAGAAGTCACTTCTCTTTTCTGCAGCCATTTCCATAAATCCAGGAGAATTATATAATAACATCTGTAAGGAGAGGGGTGACCCACTGTTTAGCTCCTCCAGGTTTCTGAGGGAGAGGTTCAGTGCTGTGTTCTGCACACATCTCTGTAGGTTTGTTTCTTCAGAGACACTTCAAAAGCAGATGCAATGGGTGATGCATAAAAGCACAAGTAAAGCACTATTCTAACAGCAGAATCCTGCAGCAATAAAAACACAGGTACATGGGCTTATAAGGTACATAAAAATGCATCCAGGGATGCTGGGAATGCCTTTACAGCCTGTGGTAAAGCCTGATGTTCCATGCCCTTACTGCTACAGCCACTGCAGCCAAGGCAATTAAGGAAGCACAGGCAAATTTTGATAAAGTCAAAAGATGACCGTTCCCTCCACATCCGTGGCCTCAGTTCATGCTTCCCAGTGTAACGCACCTGAATGAGGCCTGAAAGGTGGGAGCTCAGTCCTCTCTACTCAAAGCAGAAAGAACAATGATACATCCACGGAATCCCTGGGGAGTCTATTCCTCTGCAAAATCTGTAGGTGAAATTTGGGCAGTTATACTCCTATCTTAAATGCCTTGGCAGGTGAGGTGTTCAGTTAGGGGTTGAATCCACCTCCTCCCTCCCCAAGAAGAAAGTTGTACAGTCATCCTCCAAATATTTTTGGAGAAGGAGGTCAAGCAAGACTTATGAGAAGCTTGGGTATAAATCATAGAGTTATAGAAAGGACCTTCACAATCATTTTGTTCCACCCCCTGCCATGGGCAGGGACACCTTCCACTATCCCAGGTTGCTCCAAGCCCTGTCCAACCAGGCCTTGGACACTTCCAGGGATGGGGCAGCCACAGCTTCTCTGGGCAACCTGTTCCAAATAAACACTTACTGCCTACAATCAATAAACAGCAAGGTTTGAAGAATCTAACAAAACACAGTTGCCAAAATAAGCCTCCTTTACACCCTCCTAGAGAAGCTGAAGGCAAACCCAACACACCATCATTGTTAACTTATTCACACTGGTAAAAGAAGAATACACTTTTTCAGCACAAGGCAGTACATATAGTACATATAGTAGTAGTAGCAGCCTGATGAAGCTGTGGCCAAATCTTCCACATCCATAAGGCTTTAGAGCATCCCTGATACCACCTCAGTTCTGCCTGATTCAGAAAAAGCTTCCTGCAAATAAACACAAGCATACAAAATCCCAAACGCTTTACAGCCGGCCTCTCAATCAGTTGATTTTGGAAAGAAGCTGCTGAAGTTCATTTGTAATCACAGATTTTTGGAGTTCAGCTGGGGAGGTGATGACACACATCAGCTGCAGCCCTTCACACCCGGCCATGTTCCTCGCTCTGGGGTGCACAGGTTTCCTTCTAACATGAATTAAAGCAGACTGTATACAACAAACTGGTATTTCAGTACTGGGGTTATTCAAAGGTCAGGCCAGAGATTTTGTATGCCCAGTTTTCTGCAGTTTATGGCAAGCTGGTCAGCATTTCGACTCCTGAGCAGGTATCTTCAGAACAACCTTTCCACGAGGATTTGCATAAAGAGTACTAATAAATTAGTAGGGATCTAACCATGTTTTACAGCTATGTCCCAAATCTTTTCCCATGGCAAATGAAGAGTCTTTAAATCCACCTCTAAAAATCATGCCATGAAGTGAAAATCTCTCCAGGTCCATTTATCTGGGTCTATCAGTCAATACTGGCTAATGAAACCCTCAGCAAAGCCAACAGGTCAGGCACCTGAGTGATTTTCCAAATTGTTTAACTGAATCATCAGGCATCCAAACACCTTTTAAACTCCAGTCTGGGGTGTCTTTAATGCTGAGACATAGGAGTGCTTTTATTTCTGCTTTACAGAAGTACCTTAGTCAAAATCTCAGAGAAAGCTGTAGTTTGAGGGATTCAAACAGAGGTATCCCGTGTCCTAGGGACATTTTCTAACCACTGGTCTCCCCATGCAGCTGGTCCAGAGCCTTTTTCAAGGACTGTGTTTAAAATACCAGCCCTGCAGCCCTTGGTGGGAATGTCAGTTTTAAGAGAAATACTGAGCTCAGAGCTTGAACTCATGACTCCCATATGCCAGTGAATCCCACAGCCACTACACCACAAAGCTGACCCTATTTTATTTGATCTTAAGATGTTCCTAAATCTTGCCTTTTTCTATGGTCAAGGGATAGAATTTAGTTTCTAGTAAGCTATTCTGATTTCATACTTTAGGACATCAAAGTATGAATGCTGTTTTTCAATTTTCTCCACTTAAGCTTATTATAAGAAATATTTTAAGGAGCATTATTCCCTAAGTTACTGGACACAAAAATCTGCAAAAACCTTCCTCTCTATTGACTTTGGGTCAAGGCTGAACACAGACACAATGTGTTTCTTTAAGGACATGTCACAGAATTATACATCTATCACTTGAACAGAATGGTTAAAATACTGCCTGAGACAAAGGGAACCTCACAGCCCATTTGGTTAAGGGATGCTTTAGGGAAAATGCATCCTAATGAAAATGGATTTATATTCCACGGAATCATTTTCTGTCTTTTCACAAGCTATCCTTTCCCACACTACATAACTGTAAACTGCAAAAGCACGATGATACCCTTCCTCTACAACCAGTTTGAGGTTATTTTCACTGACAGCCTTGCCCCAGTGCCCTGGTCTGCCCTACTGCTCCCATTGAAGGACCCGCCCTAAGTCTCCAGGTCAGCACTACCCCTGTGACGCTGAGAGTATGTTTTCCAATCCCACAAAACTGATATTTGCTCCCAAAGGCATCTGGAAACAAGCTGTATCATTCCCATTAGACTAAAAAGCACCAATATCTTGTGAAGTTGCATCAATATTGTCAGTGGATTTAAACAAGCAACATAAAAGCTTGCAGCACGAGAGGGCTGACACAGTGATGTGTGTCACTCTTTGTTATGCTGCTGATAGTCATTTATATCTGGATGTGGAGCATAAGCCTCACGGACTCACAGCAGCAACACAATGCAGAAAGCACAAGAGTGTGTATTCTAGACAGAACACAGACATGAAGCTTGGTTTTGTTTGGTCCAGGGTCATTGGGATGGGACAGAAAAGACCAGGATCTAACTGCTGTCAGGGCACCCGGACTTGTATAAGATCATCCTTTTCTCTCTTCTGTTTCCTTCTCATCTTTGTCTACCTTTGGACAACAAGCTCAATGTGAGTGACCAGGGTGCTGCTGCAGCCAGAGGAGCCAACAGGATGGCTGCACCAACAAGGGCATCACCAGCAGAGGTAACAAGGTCATTATCTCACCCTATGTGGCACTTGTCAGGCCACACCTGGAATGCTGTGCTCAGTTTTGGGCACTGCTATGCAAAAAAATGTGGACAGGCTGGAGAGGGACCAGAGAAGGGCTACAAACATGATCCAAGGGATGAGAAGCTGTCACATGAGGAAAGGCTCAGTGACCTGGGTTTATTCAGCCAAGAGAAAAGAAGGCTGAGGAGAGACCCTTATGACCATGTTCCAGTATTTAAAGGATGGCTACAAAGAAGAGGGAGAGTCCCTTTTTACAAGATGAGGGGCAGTGGCTACAAATTACTCTTGGGGAAATTCCTCTTGGACACAAGAGAAAAATTTTTCAAAATTGGAATAATCATCATTGGAATAATCTCTCCAGCGAAGTGGTGGATTCCCTAAAATTGGACACTTCAAGATTCAGCCGGACAGAGTCTGGGCCGCCTTGCTTTTGCCAGGAAGCGTTGCACCAGATGACCCTTGAGGTCCCTTCCAACCTGGCATTCTGTGACCCTGATACTTTTGCTCCTGGAAGACATGGACTGGGCACTCAGTACACAACAGCAATACATGGAAAGAAATCACACCAGTCCATGTCTCAAAAGGCATCCCAGAAATTTAAGGTCATCCAGAAGTGCCTCTGGATGGTATCTTCACCCTGCTGCTCTCAGGACCATATTCCATCACATCCTAATGAATCCTGATTGAAGAGGGCAGAGACTATTTCTTATTGAAAAAGCAAGTCCTCTTCCCAAATCCCTCACAAAAACCACACAAAAACCCCCTCTTCAGAGTTTCCTTTTTCTCCCACACGTCCCACAGCCCAGATGAAAGGTTGCACACCTGAAGCTGGTGGCTGAAGGAACAGCCTGGATGAGTCCAGGAGGCAGCCAAGGTTTTGATTGGAATTCTACATTCCAATTTGAATGGATTTCTACATTCCCGCTGCAGCATTTATCCAAGGCAGCATTTGCAAGGCTGAGGTTATCCACACTGCTGAGCAAACAGCACACAGCTCATTTATCTGGAGGGGCTTTGTTCAGCCCGGTTTCACACTCCCAGCTCGGACACAATGTTTAGCTCCTGGAAGATACACTACTATATATTTAGATAGCAATCACACAAGCCATCATTTTAGATGCCAAAGAAAGTAAAATTAAATACCACGGGGATTATATCAGAAACCAGGTTTAGCTAGTATTTCAGCTCTGGGTCATTATTTTGCATGTATATATCAAAGGAATGTGAATATGGAATAGGCTGAGAAGCAGAATGCAGATGCAAATGCCAAAATACTAGAAGACTAATAGATTATTTTTAAGGGGAGGGAATAGGCTGAAAATATAGGAGAAAGTTGCTGAAATAAATCAAAGGTGAGCAGATGCACTTGGCCAAATGGCTTTTTCCTTCGTAGTACAGCGATTTGTTTTATCCTTATGCTTCCCGAATCCAGTCAATAAGACTGCATTAAAAATGCATGGGCCAATTTGATGGCTACAACATGGGGGTTTTCAGAAAAGCTGGGGCATTTGGAAGGGCACAAGGACTGTATTTATGTACAGAAAAGGAAAACAGACGTTAGGAGAGGGAAATACTTGTCAGATGTCAGGTTCCCCATCTAGCAAAAATAATAAATTCCTCTTCTTTCAGGAGAAACAGCCTTCTTTATCAAGAGGAGCTGCCACAGTCACACCAGGCACTCACGGCGGGGTGGGGGTGAGGAGGGGGGTGGAGAGTAGTATCACCTACGAGAAGAGCAGTGTAATTTTTACCACTTCCCTTTGCCACTCGCTGTATTTTAGGACTCCTGTGAATGCAGGCTGGGGATCAGCACTACCAAAGGCTTTCAGGGAAGCTGGCAGACAATGAATTTTCATCAGAAAACAAAGCTGACATTTTCCAATCTTCTGTCTGGACAAAGAGTAGAAAACACTTCATTTGGAGGGAGCACCTGCCGAGCTGGGGGATCTCATCCCTTGGTCTCAGCTGACACGGGTCAGTGATTGGCTTCATTTGGTGGCAGCACTTCGGACTGAGAGTTCTTTGGGAGTATCCCACCTCCACATCCCTCTCACCTGCAGAAATTCACTGGTTCAGCTTCCTGCAGTCTCTCCAAATCCATGAAAATGCATGACCAGTCCCACAGACAGTGGCAGGTTCGAGCCCTCCTGGGGCAAGACCAACCCCTCCACAGGGTTGGCAACCCCTTTCCAGTGAAGTCCTGGTGCTACAGGATCTCAGCAGGCTGCCAGCAGGTTATGGAGGCACCCTCTGCCGTGCAGAGCCCTTCAGCATGCCTGAGTCACCCTGAGCTACTTTCTAAGAGGCTGGCTCTGCCCGACAAGGGCTGACTGGTGCATTAAACAAACAACGCTTGGTTGGAATGGCTGGATCACTGGTCTGCGGGACTCAGCTCCCAGCACTGACCTCACCAGTCCACTACCAACCTCCTGCTGCGAAAATCCTGCTACCAGGGGCAGGAATTCACAGGGGTTTGCCACATTCTTTGGTTGGATATTTCAGATATTTTAAGAACTTGACCATGTGGGCCTTTAGGCTCAGAGATAAATCAAGGGAAAGCATCTCCATTTGGAAAGCAAGTGCACTGTCCAAGGAGAGGGGAAGAAGAGAGAGGGGGATGGAGGGAACAAGACTTGCACTCTCTTCATAAAATCTGTCAGAGGATCCACGGCTGATTTGCAGCTCTGCTCTCCCCCTGGGATGCCCGCAGCCAGCCAGGCTGCACAGGAAGGTCTTCCCCAGCAGGAAGGCAGAGAACACATTCTGTGACACAGTAAAACATTGAAATTAAATTTAACAACAGAGGAAAACAACTTCTGAGGGCTCCTTCAGCAGCAGCAAGAGGTTTGTGCCGCTATAGGAACATCTGAATTTGCATGAAGTGTAAACACACTCACACACACACACACACCCCCCCTGCTCCTGTTTGCACTCAGAGTGTTCAGAAAATAGCACATGTTCCTTCCCTCACTTCCACCTCGCTGCAGTCGTGGCAGAGCCAAAGCCCTGCAAATGGCTGGAAGGAAGCAGGGCTGTCATCCAGCCGCTCCGCAGTCGCAATCCGCTGGGACAAGATTGTTCCAAACTGTTGTTGGGGACCATTCAAGCGGCAAAACATTAAATGTTTCTATTATTTAGTGCATGCAGCTGGTTAAACTGAACAGCCTAGGAGGCTAATGGGAACACAGGAATAACCAGGTCAGCCAAAGAAGGTGTAAGAGCGTGTGTGTGTGTGTGTGTGTGTGTGTGTGTGTGTGTGTTGCTTGCTGCTTCTTGTATCAAGTGGAGATTCAGGAACAAATAGCCTGTGTTGTAGCACTTTCTACCACTGAGAGCTGTACAAGGCACTGATTAACTTTTTAAAACCTACTGGGGAATGGGAGGATCTCTAGGAAGGTCATACAGGGGCAAAGCTGCCCTTAAAGAAAAAAAAAAAGTAAGAGCTTTCATGCAGCTTTAGGTGGAGCAGGACTGACATGGAAAGGCCTCCTGGGTTTGGGAGCTCAAACACTTCACAGAAGGATTGTATAAAGCACAGCTGAGGATGGAACTATATTACTCATGCACTTTAGAGTTATTGCTGGATTGTTGGTCTGGATCAGAAAGCATTCCCTGTAAAAATCCAACATTTCCATACTATTTTCCAACTCTTTGGAAGCTATTTCCACCATCTGGAACTATACCATCCATCGCAGACCGCCTCCTAAGGATCTTCTCTCTAGGCAGAATCATGAGGTGCATCCTACCAATTAAAAAATTACCGTTTTAGTCTCTCTGTTTGGAAACCAGACTGTAAACCATCCTAATATTTAGGGTGACATGAAGGAAAATGAAAGCAAGCAAGCAGAGGCATTTACATAATGCCAGGACTAATTGCTCTGTTATGGAGCCATTTGGTTGAGAAACAGTCTAAAAAAAGTCAAATGGAAGTCCTCAAAATTCAGGCATTTCGAGAGAGGGTGGGCAGAGCCTGGGGTAGGAGACCAGGCAGCACGAGCTGCACAGCAGATGATTGTGTCTGTTACATATATATCTAATTTCCTTGGATTTATGGCACCCTCAGAACCAGCCCACAGGCACTGCTCTGCAGGGTGTGCAGCCTCAGAGCACTGCCTGTCACCCACCCATCCCTCTGATCCACAGGGAAACAAATCATACCTTCCAACTATTTTTATTCCTGTAACATTCCACCTGATGATGAGTAACAGCACAGTGAGGTATAGTCACCACACACCAGACTGAAATTTTTACTGCAGGAAACTTCTGCAGAAAAGTGTTTTGTATAATCAGCAGAACATTCCATTAGACATATACTGGTATACCAGTACGTCCCAGTATCCAAGCTCAGAAAAGGGAGACTGTCATTCCCATTCTACCTATTCACTCCCCTCAATGGTATATTGTGTCTCAGCTCATTATTTTTGCAGTCTGCTGTGTATTTTTGGCTCATACATGTCTGCTAAGGTAAGCAAACGAAACCTGAAAGACCTATTTCTGCTAAATCAAACTTATGCTACAGTTTCTTTTAATCTTTCCCCCCTCTTCTTTAAGGTTCAGCTCCTCACTACATCAGAGTTCGCGGCTTTAAAATCTGCTTTGGAAAGAAATGCAACATGGACCCCTGTTGATAATTAGCCCCAAGTCTGAAGGTGGAGAAGGAGGAGGTTAACATTCCCCATCAGCAAACTACAAAGCCAGGCGGGTGCTCTCCATCCATCTGCAGCTCCGACATGTAAGAAACTTAATTAGAAATTGGTTCCTATATTTTTTTAAAAGGAGTAAGAATTATGAAGTAATCTTGACAGGACTCTAATTTTTGCATGTTATCCTACTGGGATATCCACATCCCTCTCCTGAGTGCTCAGGTAAGTACTAATGTGCACTAAAATCCTTTTTGCATTTTCCCGAGGGGAATTCCCTACACCAGGGGTGGCAGTGCCCGACCAAGAAAGTACATTTCATAGAATGGTTTGAGGGTGGAAGGGACCTCACAGCTCAACCAGTTCCAATGCCCTGCCATGGGCAGGGACACCTTCCACTTGACCAGACTGTTCCAAGCCCCGTCCAACCTGGCCTTCAACACTTCCAGGGATCGGGCAGCCACAGCTTCTCTGTGCAGTCTGTGCCAGAGCCTCACCACCCTACAGAAATGTTTGCCCACATAAAGAAGGCAAACGATTCCCACCCAAGGGTGGGATCTACATCCTGACCTCCTTGATTTATACAAAGGGGAAAACAGCAGCAGAAAAACATTTCTGGAAGGCCTAATCCATAGAGGTAATCCATAGGTAACACAATGGGAACAGAATGGAGTAACTAATTACATTTGGAGTGTGTGTGCAGAGCACCTTATTGACCAGACCTCTTAAATTGGTATTTATGTTACTGCTGTCTAGAACCCCCAGGCCTTCTTTGAGTGATATTAGCCGATGAGATAAATAGAAATTATTTTACAGTTCCTGATCAGGTTACTGACACATATGTTCCTTGTTTGTAAATGTCAATTCATTAGCATATGAAGGATAAACTCCTATACTTCAATAACTGTATTTTCTGATAAAACCATTCAAAAGAACAAAGCAAAACATCAACCCAAGAGCATGTTTTCACAACATCTGAATCTGTTGTGAGGCTGCTTTGGAATATACATAAACCAAAGCTGACACTACACTTGATCTCAGCCAAAAAGCCTAATAGCAATATTATAGCCCGTAATGTTTTACATCTGACAAGCGTGAAGATCCTGTTTGTGCATCTATCCATTATTTATCACCTTAGTCAAAATTACTACCACACACACACACACGTCACACCAGCTGTACACGCTGAGGGGCAGAATTGCCACCTGGAATGGCAAAACCAAGAACCACTCAGCCTGTGGAATATTTTCAAAGTCAGGGGCTGTTTTGTTTCTGCAGCTCATTTGCAGGCAGGCTGGACTTGGAGAAATAAGTGAGCACAGCTCTAATACACAGAGTTGGAGAGTCAACCAAAGAAACCATCTCTTGTTTCCCATCTCAGGAGCTGTAGCACTGCCTAAGGTTACCCCATTTTCTCTATATTCCACATTTATAAACCATATCTTTATCTGAGAGGGCGGATAATCCATGTACATAGGAGCTACTGGCGAGTACAGGAGTTATTCAAATCTCTAAATCACAGACTTCTGCTGCAGCTCTCAGATGCTTCAGCTTTCACAGGTGGCTTTCTCCATGCAGGATGGACAGCCCAATGTTGTCCCCTGCAGTGAACAGGTTTTCTGCTGGAAAACACCCTAATTCATTCCAGTCTTCCTTGAGCTATCTGAAAGCAATCCGTTTCTGTACCATTCCCTGTGTCCTGGCCTGGATCAGTAGGTCTAAAGAGCAAAACTAATGACAAAAACATAGGTTACATAGATGAAAAATAAGAATTATCCCACTTTCTGAAACTTTTCCCCTGGATATTGCAGAAATTACGATACCTTTTCACAACTTTGGGATGTTGCTGACAGAGCAGCAGCACTTGGGAAGGTTGTCTGCGTCCCGGGTACTTTTCTCTCCATGATGCCTTGGCTTCACAGTAAAAAACAAAACAGCATCTGTGGAATAAAGCTGTAACTCATGCAGAAAGACATTTTAAAATAAATATCTTTTTTTACCAGAATAGATCAGAAAATATTTTCTGAAGGTGAAAGAATAATGAATTATCAATAGGCAACGTGGGTGGAATCATTCGCATCCCATCTGCCTTCTCGCTGCCTAAATCCAGCAACTCCTGCAGTCCTGCAAATGCTCCACAGCTACAGCACGTGAACAGAGAGACCTGTCCATCTCCTACCAATTTAAAGATTAAAACCCTGCCTGGAAGAAGCTACCTACCAAGACGTGGTCCAAGTTCTAACAGTTCTGATTTGACTGCTGCTGAAATCAGCGGGAGTCCTGCCACTGATCCTAACAGCGCTCAGATCACGTTTTTCCCACAGAGAGTTATTCAGGAATCCTAACGCAGACATTTTGTCAGGAAAAAGAGCACAACTGTAGAATAGGTACTGGAGAAAAGGAATTTTATATTGGCAGGAAGATAGATAAAATACCTTAATAGGGTTTTCTTTTCTTCTCTGATTTCTATTATTCATGGAAGTCTAATGATCCCTTCCTGCACGCAAGACAAAAGTAAACCAGAGCCTCCTGATAGCAGGGCTGGCACTCTGTCATTAATGTGATGTGGGTATGTTAATGCCACAGTAATTGCCCTCCCTACTGCACTCAAATCACCTTGAGCTGCAACAGTATCACTGTTACAGTTTCGTTTTCATTACGACGACAAAAAGGATCCCGAGATGACTGTCTGGTTTTGTATGGTATTCATGAAAGTGAGAATTAACAGAATTGGGAGGGGTATGAGGAGCAAACCCAGAAATTAGCTAAACCGATGCCCTAACACTGTAATTAAATTGATGTGGTGACCTGGCACGTCCCCCTCAGGACTGGCCATAAAGAAGCTGATGGCAGATAACTCAAGAGGCATCTGAACATCAGTGTTGGCTTGTAATAAAACTTTCAAAACACACAAGCTGCAGTGAAATTTAATAAAGTGAATTTCACATCAATGCAGCTTCTAAAAAGAATTAAAAATCAAGAAGAATCACAATTTCAAGGCAACATCGACAGCCAGAGAAAGCATAATCCATATTTGCATTAGGTCCTCATGCATCTTGTCACGTATCTGCTGCACTGAAATCTTCTCCCCACTTGGCACAAAACTTCCTTAGTTTTCAAACAACTCCCAAAGAAAGTCCTTAACTAATTTACCAAAGGAGCTCTGAGCCAAAATGCTGAACCCTGTGGGCCACGGTGATGAATTCCTGACTTGGGAAAGAAAAGTTTGAGACAGATATGATCAACTTTCCGTGTTGGGAAGTGTGCTGCCCTGAAAGGGCAAGGAGTGTTGGGAACTGCAGATGGCATCCCGGAGCTCCGTGATGAATCGGGAGCATCTTACGTTCCCTGGGGGGATGTTCGCACTGTGTCTGCGACTAGACCTGGAAGACGCCATTGGAATGGCAGGACCCATCATCGGCTTGTGAGCCGTACGTGATATAACTCAGTAACTGGATGGGCTGCAAGAAGGGGAACAGAAACATGAAATAACATGTGAAAAGTACCAATTAAAGCACCAATGTGGAGGCTTTATATCTCCAAAGAACCCGCTTGGGTTTGCTGAGGTTATCTGTAAGGAGACTCCTTGCCAGCAAGGATCCAGCCAGCCAGAGTTGAAATATGAATTATTTTTTTTTTTTTTTACTTTCAGGTTACAAGGGAATAGTGCAGGCGGGGAAGGATGCTGCTGAAATCCAGCTCCGTGATGGAAACCTGGATGAAACGGTGGCTGCATCCTTATCACCTCCCTGCAATTCAACACAAACGCTCTCAGCCTGACCACGTGCCCACGACAGTCAACGGAGTTTATGTTAGTTCAGCCATGTGTTGCTATTCTGATAAAGGACAAACTGACTCGCCATTAGAAGCCAACAACAGCCTTAGAAAACGTACTGTTAAGCATGTTTCTTGGTTTAAAAAAAAAAAAAA
>VXAY01002647.1:1782031-1855386 GCA_013399855.1 Oxyruncus cristatus
AAAACTTTCTTTTAAGCATTTTTTTTGGTTTAAAAAAAAAAAAAAAATACATTTGATGCATTTTGAAATGATGAAGAAAAAAAAAAAAGAGCCTGAATGTTCAGCTGTGTTTTGAATTGCAGAGTGCACACTCCACCTGAAAATAATCTGTGCTCTGCTAAAGTCATTCATGTAGAGACTTAAATTATTTTTATTCTTTGTCAGTGGTAAAATGATACTTAATATTTTATCTCTTTTGTTCACAGCAAGGTTTTTTCTTGTTTTGGAAAACAAATGTCTTTCCCTGGGGAGTTGGGCATCAAACAGCTCCTGAAGCAAGTAATATTTTTTGCAGCTGTTGTGAGCAGGGTTCATCTGTAGTTTGACTCAGAAGCGACTTGTGCATCACTAGGGTCAGAGATCATATGGGTGGAGAGAATGTCACATAAGAAAGAACGAACAAGGACAAAGGAAAAAATATGGGAACAGTTCCCCACGTGCTGGGAATGAACTAATAGTAATGAAAGGGCAATTACAATCCTGAAGTAAAGCTTCTTCTAAATCACAGTGGCACAGTGCAGTATACTGTTACAGACTCGCAGCACAAGCAAAAAGAGCAACACAATAAATAAAACCAAAATTCCAAACCCTGTCTGCTTGTTCTCCAAATTGAAGCATCTCAAATATTACAGCAATATTTTCTGTATTTCATTACAGAGTCTGCATTTGCCACTTACATACTTTAGCATGGAGGACATAAGTGACTGTAGTAAGTCACTGGCAGAGAACGTGGCTCAAAAACGGAGTGCATCCAAACCCTCAGCATTGCTACTCAAAAGGTTAAAGCAAACACTGGAACTGAGCCTAAAAAATCTAAGGATTCTTACACACCTATGCCATTTGTGAAAGGGGAATGCTGGGGAAAATAAAAGCTATGGAAATATTATTACCTTTTAGAGAGCCTTAAGGACCAAACAGACAGATCAAAGCACAGCTGATTTATGAGCAAATCTCACCTATTCTTTTAAGAGCTTTCCAAAATTACCACTGTATATTGGGGCTTTAAAAACAATGGATGAAAAAGTAGAGGTGCAAGGGATTTCATTCTTCACATAAAATAATCTCTGTGTGGAGCATATTAATGTTCCTTTGAGGGGCTCTATAAAAGCCCCTACATTAGAGAGATAAGGAAATATATTGAAATGGGCCAAACTAATCCACAGAGCTAAAAGACACAACAAAATATTCAAATACCTGCTCTGCAAGTTCTCCTGGGCTCTGTCATAAAACCTGGGTCATTTATAACCAGACATAAAGAATAATGAGCAGGGGGCACTTCAGTCCTTTTGCAATGTCCCTTCATTGTAATTCACTGGTTTGTCAGGAGCACATCCTGCTCTGCCCAGACAAACAAGATACAAGATCACGTCTCCAGGGATGGAAAGAGAAAACCCACAGAAAGAGCAAACATGCCCACCCTTATGTCCAGCACTGTCATAATTAATGACAGCAAAAAACCCCCTGTGCCTCAGGGGTTAGGTCAGCCTCTAAGTACTATAGATCCAAAAAGACCACACAAGGAATCACTTTACTCCATATCTCCCTCCTGCATGGCTCTTACACTTTTTCCCCAAAAAGACTGTAATGAATATTGTCAGATACAAGATACTGGAATAAATGGATCTTACGTCTCACTCAATTCCTGTGCCTATATTGTTATTAGAAGACAAGCTGTCACAGGCATCTAAATGATGACGGAGCCCCTAAAAATGAAGGAGCAGAAAGACCAGGAATGATGCAGCAGGCAGTTCAATCAGCATCTGCTCTTCTTCCCTTCCTTTTCCAAACACAGCTCTAACACTTTGCATGGCTTCATAGTTCTCCAGGCTAGGACTCCAGCCCCACTCCCAGGAAACAAAAAACAGGTTTGTGTACAATGTATTTCACTTTGATAACTATTTTCCCTAGAAGTTTAATAGAAAGCTCTGAAAACATAACTAATTCTGCCTCCCTAGTGCCTTGTTCATCTCAGCTACCTTCCAGGAGAGACCACCTGGCCCACCATTTGGAAATGAGAAAAGAAACTACAGAGTCGACCCCCCTGGCTGGTAACAGAGGATATTTATTACACTTGTCCACAGCCTTCAAGGAATTGGTGTGTTTGTGCATAATTTAGTAGGTAGTCTCAGGAGTTCATTGTTAGAGGCTGAACATCTACTTTAATGGTTATAGATACACTCTGAGTTTTCAACCTGCTTCTCTATTTCCGAAGGGGGAAACAATGTAAGTATCTATTGGGAAACCAGCATATAAATAACGGGGCACAGGGTGGGATTTGGAGTTTCTTCCCACTGCAAGCTCCCGCCTTCTACTCCTGGTCATTGCTTTGTGTCATGTCCCAATCCTGCCTCAAGCACATGAAGTGGATGTGCTGCATGCCATGACCACTGCTGCAGTTTCAGCAGATTCCTGGGATGCCCAGAGACCCAGATACAACCAGAGCCCCACAGAAAGCCCACAACCCCCCTCTGGTGTCTCTTCACCACTGACAAGGTTGGATGGAGCCCTGAGCAACCTGATCTAGTGTGTGGCATCCCTGCCCATGGCAGGGAGTTGGAATGAGATGATCTTTAAGGTCCCTTCCAACCCAAACCATTTCGGGATTTCTGTGACAAAAGAAACACCACTGAAAACCACAAGGTGAATGTGACACCGAGACAGTGTCAAAATAGGATCTCCTCTCCTCCCATCTCACCTGCACTCCCCTCCCAAAATCCAATTCCAAGTCTGCAAAGTCACCACTTGATCTTATGATGATGAAAGATATGGCTGGAAAGTGCCCAAAGTTGAAGGATAGGAGTGAGAGAAATGAAGCCTCTGAAGAGATGGTGAGGTGAGGAACGCACTGCCGGCCCTTTGCTTAATCGGTGTGATGTTTCTAGTAACAATTTCGTAAAAGCCTAAGTTTAATAACACCTCAGCCCCTTCCAGAAAGGGCTCATTAACTCACTGTCGCTGTTTGGTGTATCCTCAAATTGCTACCTTTAAAAACCTGCAGAAAACTTCAAAGACAGTGAGGCTGAAGAGCAAATATTCACTGGTGTCTTAAAATGAAATCTAAGGTAGGGCAATGAGCGGAGGAACAGTTGGTGAACAGTTGGTGAATGGATATTTTTATGCAAGGAATGCCTGAAGGAAAGAGAAGGAAAAAAATTGTGTAGGAAGAAGGAGCAATTAATATGTTCCCTTCCTCCCCCCCCCCCCCCCGCTTATTTTGATTTAAAAGTCTATTCTTTCAGTACTATAGATTAAGGTCACTCTACAATTTACCATGGAAAAGAAAGCGGTCATAGGGGTGGAATCAAGAAATGAAAGAACCTATGACAGAGTTTTTAATTATTCAAAAATGATCACAAAGATATTCTGAATTAATTTTCACATTTTTGCATTTGTTCATTTCAAATGAGTATGTGCATGGATGTCACTCAGTTCACTGGGAAGTGGCACACATCCTTAAGACCAGTTCCCTTGTTAATGTCACTCTTGACTGGGAAGGCCACCAACTGTAACAACATCCTGCTAAAAACATTAAACACTTCAACGTTTCATGTGAGCTGCTCTCACCAAAAAGTCCCGACTTCCCCAGAAATATGTGCAACAACAAACCTTTGATGCCAAAAGCTATTTAGATAAATATACCAAGTTAAAGTAATTTAAAAAAACACTCTGCATCCAAATTCCCTCTTGCATGCTGCTAATTCCAGGGTACAGGCCGTTAGGTGTGAATCTTTTCACTTAATGGGAGATCTGAGGCCCCATCAAAAACAGAGGTCACAAACAGAGCCTCAGAAAGCAGCAGATGCCCCAAGTGAATGTGGGATGAGCTGGACTGGACCCTCCCAGCAGAATTTATCCTGGAAGTGATGTCTTGGCTACTGGCAGGGATGAGGAGAGAAATTTTCACCCCCTCAATGTTTCTATAAACAGGGAATCAATACAACCTCAAAGAACTTGTAGATGTGTGTGAGATGTGGACAGTTTTGGGGGTAATTATTGGAAACTTGGCTTTACTGAGAAGTATTAGCATCATGTACACAAGGCTGTGGAGGGTAGGTGCAGAATTTAATAGCTTTTTATTGAAAACATGGTCCTATGAACCATCTATAGATTCTCAAGTATTATTTTTTTTAAACTATCACCATTTTTAAGGGAAGCTCCACTTTTGAAATGTACATTTTCACACCTGGAACAGAGATGAGCAGATGGGGAGAAAAAAAGAGAACAGAATAGCCAAGTAAAGATCACAGGAAAAACTCTTTAAGAGGCTCTGCAAGAGAAGGACAAATATTGGCATCAAATATTTATGGACAGTCATTCAATCAAGGTCCATGAGCTTCCGTTCAAGTATTCATTCCATTTTTTATTTACTCCTTGCAAAAATTCACTGCATGAGCAAGGTTTAGCATGACTAGATCTCCATGTAAAATATGTGCACTGGATGCAAGCAAGTTTTCATATTTGTGAAGAATTGGACATTTGTGAAGTCATTTGTGAAGTGCTGCTGTGGGTTTCAGATACACTGAGATTTCCCTCCAGATGTCTTCCAGCTGATTTCAAAGCAAGAACAATCAATTCTACTGGCAACAGGAATAGCAAAGCATTCATAATCTTTCATAGAGTGAGACAGCTTTTGAAACAAAATCCATTTTCCATGTTACATTGAATAACATGGGCACTTAAAACCAACTCCAAGCTGAGGAGAAATGCTTTATAGTGGCTACTTGCTCAAGCAAAGTTAATGGAATACTGCAAAAAAACAGGGAAGGCTCTTCCTTACCTATTCTACACACACTAACACACCGATTTTTTTGGTTTAACTTTTTTCCTGTTCAGACTTGTGATTTAGGACATTACCCTCCATGTCTGAACTTAAAATTACAGCAAATTGCAGAGCAGTAATTCAGAGGACTGTCTGTGGCTTCTCTCTAAAGACACCAGTTGAGGATTCTCAACGTGCCCATCTTTTACAGACCCGAGTCCTTAGTCACCAGGTCCACGTACACTCTTTGACTCTATGAAATGTTGCAGATGCAGATCCAATATTTGCAACTTAATTTTTCACGGTACAGTTTTTAAACACACATATAGATCGCAGTCCCAGATGTATCACTGCACACAGGCAGTGATCTCTGGGTGCATTTCCCTCATACCCTGTCATTAAGAGCTGTATTGACAGCAAACAAGTTACAGATCTTTTTTTTAACAACATATAATTTTGCTGTTGTTTGCACGTTTTCTCCAAGACATATTGGATACCATTTGCTTTTCATTACAAAAAATGTGCTGACAACAAAATCACATATTCCTGACACACAAAAGAAAGAAGACATAGCTACCATTTTTGGGGCAGGGGAGCTGTTCCATGGGAAACTCGATACACCATTCCCCAGGGATGCAAAGCTTGCCCAGCTCACACATGAACACACAGTATGTGCATCTTTCACAACACAATAGATGGGTTTGAGGCTTCCCAAACCCCTGTCCTTTTTATTCATATTGCACTGTATTGATGTATTATTTTCAATTATCTGAAGATAATTAGATCTGGATATCCAAGGGTAGCCAGATGCAAACACATCTGAAGATTTATGCAGTTGGCTGCTACATTTCTGAGTGTGTTTATACCCATAAAGGCTGTAAGACAGCACTGCAGTGGAGCTACATTAGCCAGGTTAATTCATCACACAAATGTGGTGATGCAACACCCAGCTTAAGGCCAGAGCTAATTTTTGATTCTTTACATTCAAGATACACCTAAATCAAAGATCTGCAGATAGACCTAAATCCAAGATGGATGTAAGAGCCTTTAGAGAAGCCAAAGCTACTACAAAATGTTATAGATCTTCAGCTGAGGTGAGATATACAGCCCAAGGGATGATTTTACATCAGCCAACCTCCCTCTCACTGTAATTCAGTTTGTACACTCACAGCTGATACCCATGTACTGCTCTGCTGGACTACAGTGAGGCCTCCCAGCTGCATTGGAACCTGATGGTGGTCCATCAGAGAAAGGAGAGAAGCTGAGAAAAGTCCATGTCTATGTATCTGGCAACTGATATCTGAGAGGATATCCCAATTCTTCTCATAAAATTCCCAGCTTATACTAGAAGGCAGACCCAGAACACTGGCTCAGGAGTCTATGACTTTACGTCCCTTTTTTGTGAATTGAACTCCACATCCCATATATCTGCTTCATGCTCAGGCTTTAAGCTTACAATGCTCCATGCAAGAAGATTAAATCCCAGTAGTTCAGGACATGCCCCTCAGTCCAAACCCTCATCTGGATGCCCAACATTGAAAACAACAGACAGTTTTGTCCAGCCTCTTCCTTCCATAGTTTCCAGGCAAGAAGATTTAAAAAATCATATGGGACTACAGAAGGAAAATATGGTGAAATTGACCAAAAACTGGAACAGCAGAAGAAATTCCCAAAAGAGCAGCAGGTCTCCAGGCCGTGGCCTTCCCAGTCCTCTGACAGCTTGGGGTACCCCACAGCTGAATGGGGCCTATTGCACACATCAGAGTGCAGCAGCTCTTCCAACTGCAAAGCATATTGAGAGAGAGTAGGAGAGTAGAATAAAAGTAGCAAGAGGACAATTTTCTTCCTCTACCTGTTTTTAATTGTCATTTCTACAAAAAGCTCTCAAAAAGAGTAAGACTGCTAAAGCCAAATGGAGTCACTGGAATTTATTGATGAAGGGAAAGACAAAGCCAGCCACTGCTTTGTCCACGAGCTGTATATCTTTATTATTACTAAAAAGCCATACTGATCTCTCTGGAGCTGGACTGTCAAAAAGAATGTACTTGGGTCTAAAATATCCTTTTTTGCTCGTGTGGTCTCTCTCCCTCTCTCAGTTCCCTCCCCCTGTCCTTAGCCAGCTGGTTGGTAGTTAGTGCAGCTGGCAGTGATGCCAAGTGCTTCGCTACAGTGGAGCCCTGGGATTAGGCAGGCTAATAATCAGTGCTCAGGGAAGCATGTCCTGAATACACCAGTGACACTGAGCACTGGGCCCAGTGCTCCTTGTTCCATGCACTCCGACCCGCAGGACACAAAGGAAGCTGCACATCGAGAACAACATCAAGAGTGGTTAAGCACTAGAAAAATGTTAATGGCAGCAGTGACCTATGGGTGCACAGTGTAAATCAGAGACCACCAAACCCAGCGTGGGAGGAGGCAGCTTGTGTGTGACTGCCAGGGACCACAGGCTGTGCACAGCCCCATGGTCATGGTGTGGGGCTGCCACAGCTCCACAGTGGGGAATGAACCCACCAGGAACCTGCTGAGTCCCAATGGAGCTCAGGAATCACCCGTCCCGGCACTGACATCCCAACTCCACTCCCGTGCAAGGGGAATACCACAACCTCGCTCACAGAGCTGCAGGCTCCAGCAATTCTGTGTACAAACTTGTTGCAAAACCTGCTGTGTTTGGTAACACAGAGGAAAAATTTGGGGAAAAGTCAAATCAAGCTTATAACCCACCTGTCTCCCTTTCTAGGCCCTGTGCAGCAAATATTCAGTGACACAACACTGAGGTCAGCACGGGCTCCATCTGCAGCCACTGCAAGGCCACAGGCTCCTTCCTCAAGAGGCAAAGCAGCACCTTGTCTAACCTGGGTGCCTGATGGTGGTCCTTCCTTTGGACAGCCCACACTTCTCTTCATCCCAAAGTCACCCTGATTTTCCACCCTGACCTGTCCCACAGTCTACTGCAGTAGTAGCTTGGGCGTTACACTCTTCTCCTTTGTACCTCTGCTCAGCAGAACTGCAGTAATTAGGGCTGGAATTTCAGTATAGTTGAGTCTCTCACATTTGTAGTGATTTCAACACCTACATTCCTGAACAGTTTATCCTGATAGTGGATTTCAGGTGAATACTTATTGCAGCTCCAACCACTCATCCTGACCAAATGGATGAGTAGCAGACCAGCATCCCTAACGAAGGAGCCAGGAACAGACTGGCTCATGGATTTAAAAGGCTGGCTGAGAATTCAGCCATCATTTGAGAATTCTGCTATTATTTTTTTTTCTCTCTGCAAAATTAGAAGTCATTAGACTGATTTCCTTTTAATGTCTCTTGACTTCTTGTGCTTTGCTGAAATGAGTATTTCCCTTCTGTGTATTATGTATCCTCTCAAAACCAGCTGCACACCCACAACCTCGGAGCAGATCTGAGGGTTCAGGGGCTAACAAAATCTCTGGCAATGTGGTTTTAACACTGCTCATCAGGGTAGGAATCACACAAACTATCAGCAGCAGGTTTGTACAGCAACACACGAGTACAGCTGCAATTAACTGGGACGGTTTTCAAAAAGAAGAGGCCAAAAAATGAAGGAGCACAAATAAAGTAACTTTTCACCACTGAACTAATGTAGCAATTGGCAGCCAAAAAGCACAAGGACAAGACCTGCTCCAAGGGTTCCCACATGAAGCTGGTTAGCTACAAAGAAGATACAATTATCAAAAAGCTAGAAGACAGCGGAAAAAGGCTTATGATTGATTCTGCAGGAGAGAGCAATCTTTTACTGGCCCGAGATAAAATGTAGTTTTTATTCAGGTAAAGCTCTCATTAAAATCCGGGAGAGTACTAAGTAAGTAGAAGTAAGAACCTCAGGGTCCAGCCTATCCCATCTTATTCTTAGAGAGAACAAAACTTTGCCCAGGGAGCAGCTTCTCTGCTCTGCTCCACGGTCTCCTGTGAGCTCACAGGAAAGTCAAAACAGTTCATGATGTTTAAATCAAGGCACAAGTGGATTTACTGTAGCAGAACAACACGGTGCATACGTCTGCTTCAGGATTCTTTCTTACCACAGTCATCTTTTTACATCTCCTTAGAGCTCAGGAAACATACGACACAATCTGAATATTTATGGCACGCTGTGGAAAAGCAGAAGCCCCTCTTCTGTACCCATCTCATTACAGGGGTTTACAATTTTGGAAAGGCTTCCTGTGCAGGACCAACACAAATGTGGTATTTCTACTCCACTGTTAACCCAGACTAATACAGTGGTGTAAATCATAGAGGATTTCAAATCTTCCAGCAGCCTTTTCCAAACCAGAGCCCATGTAAAAGAGTTCAGCTAGCCACTCTCCTTCATCTGAGGGGAAAGCTTGCCTTAGGCACAAACAAAGCTTCAAATTGATTTAATTTAAAATTTCAAACTTCTGTATGCTGCTCAGCTTCCGACTGCCATCTGGTTTTTCATCTTGCCGTGACAGAGAGCACATTTTTTAGCGTGTTTGTTCAAGCAGGTCCATCAGTACAATATTAATTTCCAGTATTTAGGAGTTCTGCATGCTTTTAAAAGGAACTAGTTATAAATCTGACCAGAAATTACCAACAAAAATATCTTGGATCATTCAGCCTGCTTTAAAAATTGCATCTTCCTCAGCTTGAAGCCCCGGACTCTGTTATCTCCTCAAACTGTTCCTCCTGTTTGTTTGTGCTGAACCAAACACACAGCTCTCACATGATCTTAAATCAGGACCTTTTATATCAGCCACAATATGAGTCTTCAACAAACAGAACCCAAATGTATTTCGACTATATCAGGTGAAGACATCCTTGCTCAGATATCCCAAGAGAACTGGGGTAGCACTGGAGCAGACCAGTGAAACAGCCTTTACAGTAAGAATCCAGTTTATCTCAAATCAGAGCTGTCTTGACATCCCATTCCTGGTATTCCAGGGCCTTTCCCCCCACTCCTTTTTTTTTTTTTTTTTTTTTTAAAGCTTCCTCTATAAAACTGATTTTCCAAAGAACAAAGGGTGTGACTTGGGACTTCTCCACCAAGTTAATCTACTTTTCCAAACTGCTTAACTGATGTGTTGCATTGTGCCAAGGCAAGAACAAGTAGAGCTCTTCTTCCACTTGCAAATGCACTAAAATTAAGTTCTTCACTAGGCTTTGTGCTTAAAATATGGATATTTTGCAACCTTCCAGAACACCCTCCTTCCAACAAACACGTTCCTAGAGACAGGCATATGTTACAAACATTCTGATAAAATGAACTTTGGAGGAAGCTGCAGCTTGTGCCTGTCCCTGCTGAGAAGCCAGAAACATGCCAAGTCATGGCTAAAACTAGAAAACTCCATTAATAGACACGATATAAAACAGCCCAGCTGTGAGCAGCTGTGATGGACTCGTGGGTACCCTGCTGTATTCACCCCACGCCACGTCCAGCCCCGCTCCCTGTCAAAACCACATCACTGCCTTGTAGGCTGGACTGAAGCCCCCGTTTGCTTTGCATAAGGAACTATGCAGCAATTATTAACTCTTTTAGATGAAAAATAAAACCAGGCCCCTGTCCACACTGGTCACATATGAGTCCAGCACTCTTTCCAGGCCTGGTCTCTTACTGAAGTTCCAATTTAGACAGTTGTATCTTCCACCTAAGCTCTCCTCACACCCTCTGGCAGCCGGACACCAATGTGGGATTCACTCCCCTATCCCCCTCCGACCAACTTTATTTCCGTTCAGCAGCAAACTCACAACCCCAGCTCCACACTGACACTCCACACAGCGCTCCAGGGTCTCCCCGAGAGGCAATACATAAATGTAAATTCTATAATTATTTGAAAGCAGAGCCTCTTCCAACCTGAGTGAGATCTGATAGCATCTCTGCCTTATAAATAATGTAATGTGCTGGCAGGGTTTGCTTCTCTGTACAAGGCACAGAAGGCCCAGCTGGAGCACAAACAAGCATACAAGGAAAACACAGTTGACAAAAAATGTACTGGGAGACCCAAAAAGATGTTCTCTATGGATCTCAGCAGAGATGGACAACAGGGCTTTCTTCTGATTTAGGGCAACATCTGATGGATGAAAATTGTGACTCTTTGCGAGAGATAAGAAAGCAGAGCTAAGCCACGGTAGAGATGTGAGCGTTACAAATACCCCAAATATTTCAGTCAAATCTCTTTTTTAGTTCTACCTTCAAAGTCATAGATCATAAAATAATAACACGCTGTTGTCAAGATCCTCAAAACAAACAATCAAGGGGGAAAAAAAAATAATTCAGAGGTATCTTACCAACATCCCCCCAGCAGCTCTGCGCTTGGCGGATGTGACACAGATGTGCTCAGCTGTGTCGGGCAGTGACATTGCCTAAGGCTCCTGTGTGGGTGAGAGCTCAGTGCTCCTTGGACTTTCCCAGCTGGTTTTAGGGCATCAGAACTGGCTTTTTCACTTTTGGTAAAGGAACTCAGACGCCTCACGGAGCTCACAGAAAGCCCCTCTCCTTTTGCAAACTGCCTGTATTTTCTGAGATAAAAGGCTGAGGGGAAGGATCCGGTTTACTGTAAATAAACCACAGACTACTGGACCATCTGGAGCTTCTCTGTGCTTTCTGCTGGCTCTGCAAGTTTAAGGAGACTTGTTTCCAAATGATGACACAGTTTGGGGATTTAAACCATAATCTTTAAAACACATATTTAAAAAGTATTAGCTAATTATTTAGGCTGTAACTGCTGCAAAACCAGCAAATAAACTGAAATTCTTTGAACTGGTGGTTTTGAAGTTAAGTGTTTGAAGTGAGTTATAGGTAAGACCATTTGATTGACTTTTGTGGATAGAGACTGTAAATGAAAAGGGGAAAAGGTGCCTGGTCTCTGTGCAGGGAAAAAATCGATAGAGAACCAGTCAAGGAAAGTTCACCTGGGAGGCAACAGCCCAAATGGTGCCGGAGCAGCCGAATTTCACCCACCGTGGCAGGAGCTGCTGTGCAGCTTATAAACCACTTACAACACATTTCAACTTTTCCATTGGCTGTCTGAATAGGAACACATTTTTCCCAGAGAAACTATGACTTATCACAAATTTAATGCTTATGTACTACAAAAATTCTTTACTTTCTTCTGTGCCCGCAGCTTTATTCGTTTTAGTTATCTCTTGTGGGACTGTCAGCCATGCCTGCTCCTTTTTTACTAGCAGACCCATTTTTTCCCCAATACACGTTTCCCAAACGTCCATTTTACAAAAAATAATCTAAAGGTGAGTATTATTAATTTAAACTTCAACACGGGAGACCCAAATCAGCATCAGTTACATACAAGCACATCCCTGAGCACACCTTCCTCAGCATGAGTCCTGCGTGAGGTACCACGAGACAGTGGGTTTATCCCTGTGTTGCCCGATTCCTGCAAATAATGTGGGTGACTTATTTTCCAAGTGTTCAGCACCCACATCTGAACCAGACAGTCCTGGGCAGGCCTGTAATGGTGAAGCTTTTGTGATCATTGGGGTTCAGGGGGCCCTAAGTGAGGCAGGGTAAGAAATCCGCCTTCCAGATGATGTTCAGACTGACAGGGGATAAAAACCTGATAGGCTGCCATTTGTTACTATTAATGTTTAATTAAGAGCAGATGTTATCAGTTTTGCATCAGAATACCAACATGTCTTCTATGCATGGATGGAAATTCTGAGTTTGGTGATAAATAAGCAATTCATAAATGACTGCAGTAGAGAGTTTCAAAAAAGAGAATGCTGGCTGCGAATCACGCTGTTCCTAAGGCCTGAAGAAAACAACATGGGTCTGATTTTCCTTCATTCTTTGTCATCCCCGAATGTTCATGCTGGGATAGATAGAAAGACTCATAGATCTGGTTCGGGGTTTTTATATAAATCTCTAATCAATTATACATTGAGAAATACAACACCCCTCCCTCCTTTTTCTTTCCTAAGAAGTTATCGAACTTTGCTGCATTTACAAGGGTCTCTGGACTGCTCATAGATATAAAAAATGCTAGCCCAAATCTTCACTTCCTTTCTTTCTTTTTTTTTTTTTTTTAATAACATTAACCTGCTCCATCTAAGTCCTTATTTTCAGCATTCCATTTCTTTTGGTCAAACAGACACATGGATGAACTTTGTATCTAAGCCATGTACTCCAGAAAGAAGATACCACGCAGCCAGCAAACCCATCATGTGCCTATTGTGTTTTGGAAGAGGGTTAGAATTGGGTAAAGCTCTTGTGAGAGGGATGAAAATATTCCTGAATGCATATAAAGGACTTTCAAAAAGCCATAAATACAGTAATATTGTGAGCCCCTACAACAAAATGACATGGCTGGAAAATGATGTCAAGAAACAATTTTCATGCCAGTGTAAGTCTTATTAATGATGAAGAGTTTGCCGTTAAAGAGAACGAAGGGAAGGGAATGTGTTGGCATCACATTTCAGCAACCAGGGACCCACTGGAACTGGAACTTCAAAATAGGATTTCTTAAAAGCTTTTTCTTTCCTAAATTCCCTTTGCAGAAGCCTGCTTATTCTTTCATAATCACTTCAAAGCAATCCCCAGCCTTGCAATAAAGTAAATTCAAAGCAATTAGAGAGTAGATCTACACAGCAAGACCAAACAGTGCTTATAGAGGGTTTCTGTAAAGTGGTTCTGCATACATTTTCCTTGGAATGACATTATTTGTATATAAAAGTAGGGGGATATTTTATGAAGGAAAGAAAATACGAAATAAATTTATGATAGCAAATAGAAACACTGCATCTCTGGAGTGTGATATTATATTGCAGTTTGCAAGCACAACCAATATCACATCGCCCTGCCACGTTCATGCATTTTAGTGAACAATAACAGAGAGGGGGAAAAAGAAAAGAGAGGCGTCTCCGCAGCGTGCTACAATAAAAGCCACCACGTACCACAATAACAAGCTACATATGTTCAGGAATAAACAGACCAAGTTTGCATTTTCCTGCCCCAGCTCCCAGAGGCCCTGCTTTGCTGCTTTGCCAATCGATGTTTTCACGAAAGCAACCCTGTGAAATGCAAAACTGCCTCGTCCCTTTCGCCAGTGAGGCTGGTGCTGCAAGAGGAGCTGAGTGTGCTGAGCTGAGATGTGGGTATTTCATTGTGATGCAAATAAAGGTAACAATTAAGAATATAATTTTGGAAGATGTCAGTGGAGTAATTACTCATATGGCTTCCAGCCAATTAAGCAGTAGGTGAATTAGCCCATTTAATTGGGTTTGAAGTTTCAGCGCAAGGTGTTTTATGCTTTGTATTCTGTCAACATTTTGCTGAACTATACGTTAATAATTCTGATTGCTCTCGAAATAACATCTGGGTAAATTTGGTCTGGAGTACAAGAACCACTGCTTGAAAGGTTGCATACACCTGTGATCCCAGTTGTGCAAGCAGATTGACTCCAACAAAAGCTCCTTTCAAGGAAGATGGAAGTCTTGATTGCTTGTAAACCCATTAAACACTCTGAATGGCCATGAAGATGAAACAAGGAAGCGCTTTAGGACTCTGAAGTTCAAAGTCTTGGAACAGAAATGGCAATAATAAAAGCACAACACAAAGTGATTATTGCCAGTATAAAAAGACAAGCATATAACATCAACTGAAGAGGGAAAAAAAAAAAAGTGTCATATCTCTTGCTTGGAGACTGCTGTGATTCAGCTAATCTCCTCTATTAGCAGATGATCACAATACACAATAGTCCTCAGTAAGATGTGAAAACAGAGGCACTCGTGGGTTAGTGGAGAAGTACTTCACAGCTACCCTAAGGAAGCACAGAATAGACACACTAACATTACAACTGAAGATTACACTGTTAATGACAATAACAGCATACAAATGAACCCTCCTTCACAGGAAAAGATTAGTTGGAGAACTAAGAAACCTCCTTTACAAAGGAGCTGATGAGAGCCAAACTAATACAGTAGCGAACTCTATTAACCACGAGAATGAGAGAGAGTGCAAGGCCCACATGAGATGCTCTTTTCATGCCAGGAGCTGGTTCTTTTCATTTTACTTTCACATTGTCATTCCCTAAAACTAAGAGGGTCCTTGGGTGTGCTTGGCATCTCTGATTGAAATTCAGTCACTGTTTGCTCGCCTTGATTGAGTCACTTTATCTGCAGACTTCATTTTTCAGAATTCTAGGAATAAGTGACAGGTTCTGAGTTGGGAAACCTCTGTGTGAGAGATCAGCCGAGTATCACTCCGTGCTGAAACGAACCAGTGGCAGGGAGCAGCAATACTGAATGTCTTTACGTTTATGTGGACAGCAAGACTGGAATCCCAGGGATGCTTTCAGGGGAATTACAGCATCGGAGCTGGATAACTCTGTTTTATATAGCTTCAGAGTCCTTGCCAGGATTCCTTGCACCTCCTAACATCAGAGAAGATAAATTAGACATACAGACCTTTTCAGTTCATGGGTGATACTCTGCACGATCAGACACCCCTGTGTAACTGCAGAGAAGTCAGAGGCTGGACTGTGCTGCCCAGTGTTGCACAGCTGAAGAACAGCCCACAGGAGTTACACCTGTAAAATGCAAGTCTGAGATCTGAGTTGCAGCCTTGGACTCTCTACTTCTGTATTTAACACCGTAATGGAACAAGTTGTTACATGCCTCCACGGCTCATTCTTCCCACTTTGAATATCAGAATAAATCAGTGATTCATATTTCAAAAGCATTTTGAGATCTTTGCATATAGCCTGCTCTGTAGCATTATTGTTATTTATAATTAACAGCAGGGTTACTCCACTATTAATAACACTTAGCAGCAGTGCTTTTCATCTTCAAACCACTTTCTGAGCACTAATTAACTTCAGACTTCTGTTATTCAGAACATCTTACTTGTACTTGTTCTGCTTCCCTCACTTCCCAGCATTACAGGGGTAATGGGGAAAACCACATGAGCTACAAGCAACTTGACCCTCAATATTTAACTTTAGAGGGTCACTTAATGACTTCCACAGCAAGAATTTGTTCCATCATGACAAGTTTTCTCCAACGTGTCTTTGTAAGACACAGGAGTGGACCCACACTGCCCTATATACTGCCACTGGGGACTGTGCAGACAAAGT
Organism: Oxyruncus cristatus; assembly: GCA_013399855.1. Lineage (NCBI taxonomy): Eukaryota > Metazoa > Chordata > Aves > Passeriformes > Cotingidae > Oxyruncus > Oxyruncus cristatus. Next base: position 1,797,902 of record VXAY01002647.1, read on the forward strand.
GGGGTAGAAGCAATTTTTCCATGAGTTTCTCACCTGCCTGGGCACTGCCTCTCTCTCCTTGCTGTGATATGGAATTACCAGAGGCTGCTGAGGGGTGCTTGGGAACCCTCAAAACATCTCAGCAGTTAGTGCAATGGGAACAGAGATGAAAAATGCATTTTCTTCAGTCTGCACTTTATCTCATCCCAAATTTTATTCCACCAGCAACATCTCAGGGCAGCTGGTCCCATTTTTTTCCTCACTGATCATTTCTCAGGTACAGAATGTGGCACACAATCCATTTTTAGTGAAGGATTTCTTACTCAGTGATGTATTTTATATCTTGGCATCTGCAAGATAAGACAGGACACAGGACACCTCTTGATTCTTCACGAGTTGGTCAGCAATGAGCAACAGGATGAACTTTAGTGCCTCTCCTGCCAGGTGGATGAGACCATCCCACCCAATTACCTGCCTTGGATGTAATCAGCATTGCATCAGAGATTTATAACACTCGGCATTCAAGGTGAGCTTTAGTAGCAAGATGTGCTTGTGTGTAATTGTTTTCCTGTCTGGTCATGAACATAAATATGTTCATGTTGATGTATTACTTTGTTGACTGTATTGTTCTGAGGTTTGCAATCTTTAAATTAATAATTTTAACTGTATTGAAGGTACTTGGCCTCCTGTGTGTTTTAATAGCAGGTTTTTCTCCTGCCGTGAAGAAGCCTGCCATTATTGGAAAATGGCTTAGTTATTCAGGGGACTTCTAGACACCTGGGTTTTCAACAGATTGACTTATCCAGGGCTCTTCCTGACTTTCAACCATCAATAACATGCACTACAGTGAAGGAAATCAGTCACAGTCACAGTGGTGACTGTTGGTAGCTGCTCTATCTTGGACCAGTGTCCTCAGAGCTTAAAGGTTGTTCTTAATTTTGGAAGAGAAATTGAGAGGAAAGGAGCTGTGGGGGAAAACAATATATAGGAATGCAGTGGGAGAAAAAAAAAATAACAAGCTGTTCTCTGCTGTTCTGTGTCTCCTTATGAAAAAGAGCCTGCTATAATATTGGCTGCACAGGCAGTCCCAGGAAGCTTGCTGCTCTAAAAAACAAATGAACAATATCAAAGAAATGTAGATCCTTACCAAAACACTTTGTCTGGCTGTCCTTTGGCTCATACACTGTGGGGTTTGGACCAGTTATTTATTGAAGGGATGCTGTTTCATTTTAATTTTCTTGCCAAATTGCTCAGCAGCAAACATAAATCAATACGAAATGCTATTTATTAGGTCCAACTTTGCAAACTGCCACCTCCCTACCTGCTCCTTTGCATCCTTGTACTCTACAGAGAGAAGCAAAGGACTAAACCATCAGATGCAATTAGAACTTCACCTACAGGTGTACCCGTGTACCCTGGCAGGTACACTGTGCCTCTCCTGTACAGCTTAATCATGGAATGGGGATTTGCATCGTCAAGTCTGCGTGTATACGTAAAGGGAATGCATTAGCTCACAATGAAGTATGGCTGCAGTTCATGGAATTTTATCTCATCCATCATACTAAAAGCACAGTTATTTATTCCAGGGCTTCCTTTTTTTTTTTTGTTTTATGTAAAATCTATAACAGCAAAAACCCCAATCAGTGAAATTATCCACTCTTTTACATGATCATAAGAAGGTGTTACAGGGGGTAGACTAGTTATGCCCTCTCAGCATATATTTGGCCCTGGAGGTAATGATAACATAAATTCTTCATTGTGCTCTAATTTAACATCCAAAGATTATCATATTCCACCCCTTTTATAAATTATAGAGTTCCCAGCACACTCTGCTGGGAGTGAAAAATCCAAAAGTGAAATGTGTGCATTGTTGATTTTAAACAAGAAAATGCTGTTTGCAAACTGACAGGGGTCTCCCACCCAGGGTACTGGATTTATGTCCAGTGGAATGAATGTCCATTTTGGAGCAGATGACCCACTCTGGTCCCTTTCAATCTCACCCATTCCATGACTCTGTGAAACAAATCACGTAACCAGCTGCTGGAGTAAGAGCCAAGCGGCCCAGACTACTGCACCATATAATTCAATTGATTGCCCTGAGAAACAATAATATAGTTATAATACTTCTACTGGCTTGATCCCCAGGGGAGCAAATTTACTCCGGTCTCCCTAACTGGTTGATAACATATTTAAATGCCAGTCAGTCACTAATCCGTTGCTGCTCCATCCTCTGAGAGCTGCTTTATTGAACACTGTAATTGCCTGGATGTTGTTTTTCATTTCTGTAGCTGTTGCTGTTAATTAAATATTTCATAGAAAGCTCTCTCTGACATTTCTTACTGCATTCTTGAATATCTGATAAGATATACAGGCTGAATATCTGTACCTGCTCCTCTCTGCTGATACTCTTGTCCTAGATTCAAACCCCCAAAACACTAAAGAAATGACATACTTTTAGTGAAATTAGGACTCACACTGTTAAAGGGCTGAGGGGAGCTGAATGAAATAGAGGCATATGCCGTGTCTGTTGGATCACAGATGTCAGCTAAAGCAGGATGTACATCTGGACTGCAAGATTTACCTTCCTCTCCCTATACAAATGCAGTGGATGTGGGCACTGCACTAATGGTAGAATTGATTATCTGAGGTCAAACCTCAGCAGCACGTGTCAGTCTGGGCATTCTTGAAACAAAGAATCTTGAAGGCAGGTAAGGTTCAGAATTACTTGATTTAATATATGCCATGATACAAGAGAAGGGCAGCACAAAGAAGCATTCTGGCAGCTCCTGTTCCCTCTTAATACAATCTTTAAAGAAGGGATAGATCCAGCTGTGGATATGCAGAGCTCAGTGGCACAGGAGTACCAATGGTTTAAGACTGAGTTGGGCATTTCAAAACATCCAGAATTTCTCTAACACTTGAGACACAGTGCTGTTGTTTAGTGCCTCCCAAATTAACAGGACTGTTAATGAAAAGAAACTGCTGCTAATGCTCTGAAGTAACTTGTCCAGTGGGGTCTGACAAGTGAGTCTGGAGTGGTAGTAAAGTGTATTGGGTTTGCATGGCAAGAGTTTGGGAGTGGGGGGGCCACAGGGGTGGATTCTGTGAGAAGCTGCCAGAAGTTTCGTTCATGTCTGATGGAACCAACATCAGCAGGTCCAAGAGTGTCACTGGCCAAGGCCGAGCCCATCAGTGATGGTGGGGGTGGGTCAACACAGTTAAGAAGGGGAAAAAGTTATTGTTCAGGAGCAACTGCAAGCAGAGAAGAGAGAAATGAGAAAGTGAAAGCAACGGCCCTGCAGACCCCAGAGTCAGTGCAGAAGGAAGGGGAGGAGGAGGTGCTCCACTGGAGCAAAAATTCCCCTGCATCCTATGAGGTCTTCCTCATGGATGTGACTCTGCTGCCCATGGAGATCCATGATGGAGGTCCAGAGGGAAGCAGAGATCCATCTGCAGCCTGTGGAGGTCTATGGGGGACCAGATATCCACCTGCAGTCCATGGAGGACTCCATCCTGGAGCAGGGGGATGCCCAAAGGAGCCTGAGATGCCCTGGGAAGCCCACACTGGAGCAGGCTCCTGGGAGGACCCTAGAGAGAGGAGTCCATGCCAGTAGGACCTGTGACCCTGTGGAGGACCCACACAGGAGCAGCCTGTTCCTGAAGGAATGCTCTCTGTGGAAGGACCCACACTGGAACTGTTCAGGAAGAACTGCAGCCCATGGGAAGGACTCACTTTGGAGAAGTTTGTGGAGGGCTGTCTTTCATGGGTGGGACCCCAAACTGGAGCAGGGCAAGAGTGTGAGGAGTCTTCCCCCTGAGAAGGAAGGACATACATCCATGCCATGGAACTACAGGCATTTACAGTGTGCATCCACAGGCAGTGTGTGTGTGCACACACATACACCTGCTATCTTAAATGTCTGGATTAGTTAAGCATTTAACTAACACAATTTTAAACTGCAATTCAGATGTTCTAAATGTTTAAATAATCAGGATGAAATCCCTGCACTACTAAAGTATTTGACAAAGCCTCTATTAAGTTCGGGGGAATGCAACATTTTATTGGCTTTTCTATTCTTAATTGCTTTAATGCCACCAGTATGATTAGTTATCCATCACATTTAAAAACTAAGACACCGCATGGACAATCTAAGGAACAATCCCTCAGGAGCTGCTTATTACCAGCTCCTGTATGTCCTCTCAGCAAATGGAAAACATTGTCAAAAGTCCCAGAGCTAAGGAGGCCGGAATGCCAACAGCTCCATGCTGCAAGTATAGAAGAAGGTGTGTTGTAGAAAACTCACGTAAGGAATAAAGAAAGTTCTTCCTGTAACATTATTTTGGAAAACTCTGTATGTAAAGTCCTTCATTTGTACCACATGCTTTCTGCTGTGTAATTCTGCAGTGTGGCTGGAGACATCTGCAGATGAAATAACCCATATGAAATAAAGCTGCATTGCATGGCCGGAAGAGCTCATTTCACCTGCCCTAAATAGGCAGGTACCCACTCCCCCGGAGAGCCCACAGTACAAACATTCAGTTGAGTCCCTTAAAGTCTCCCTTCGTTTGTAAGGAAAAACCCACTCCTGAAAACATGTAGGGAAAATCTCCATGGGAAACAGCTTGTTTCCCTAAGAGGATCCATGGGGACACAGCAACAATTAGAGATCTGACTTCCTTCCACATATGAGAAATAAGCAGAGGAAGGGAATATGGCTGGGAAGCACTTTCTGTGGTTTATTTGAGCTTTGTCTCAAATCAGGAGTGTTACTTTAGATCATGGGAGGGTGAGAGGAAAGGGAAGGCAGTGCACATGCTGCTGCTTCCACCTTCCTACACAGCATCCCTACAGCTCTACAGGGAGATGAGCAGCACATGACCACACACACTCTCCATGGCTTGGGCTTGGTTTATCTGTCACTCTGTAGGTTTACAGTCAGCTCCTGCTGGTAGCCCCCGATTTCTGCCTAGTTAAAGAAGAATCAGTGGTGCATTCTTTCAAAAGAGAAATGTTTTCCCTTCCCACACAGAGGGGGACAACCCCAGGTGTCTCCCAACACTGGCGGTAGATGACTTGGAGACTTTTCAACAGTCAGAAATCATTCTGGAGAGACCCTATGGAGTTTTCCTCTCTGAGTTTAACCTGCCATGTTCCTAATATGATTAAGACTCTCAGTTCCCTGCCAGAGTGACAGCATGAGACAAGTGGGACTTGGCAATGATGCAGGAGGATGCAGGGTGGCAAAATCAGGGAGCATTCGACCAAAATATCAGGGTCCTTTGCATCCAAAGGAGCAGCATTTACATTTCCCAGTGACCACTGCATGAGCATCTGACAACTACAAACTGCCAGATAACAACAGATTTGTTACAGACCTCTGGGCCAAGAATTAAGGGGAGATATATTATGTTCTTCCTATTTAAAAAGTAAGTGAACACCCAAGCAAGCAAGCAAGCAGAAAATTCAGTGGAAAGAACAAATGCACTGATGGATCAAGAAAGAAGGTATTTACAAGCTCACGAGAGCAATGTACAAAGGTTCTTAAACTATAGATTTCTCTTTGTAAAACAAAAAGACTGAAGACAAATAATTTAACCATATTTTGAGGATGGCAAGTATTCTTAAGCCTTATGAAAGCTGTCTGGGCTGGATCTGCAAGACTAAATTGCATGGTGATTTTAAAGCCAGATTAATTATTTCAAGCTATCTTCCTCCCCACCCCCAAAATCTGAAATGCAACCGGAAACGGACCAGAATATTTAGAAATTTGTATTAAACATATGAAACTGTTTCTACTCACCACACAGCTCATGATCTAAAAAAGCAAAAATTCTTAGTATAATATTTCCAATTTTTAAATATGAAATGAACTTCCAAGGTTCCCTGAAGTAAACAATAAAAATCCTTCCTCCAGCATTTTCACTGTGGTAAGAAATGAGAAAATGTTTCCTTTAGGATTAAACAAAAATTATTTTAAAATAAATAGCAAAATAAAACTTCTGAAGCCTTAGGTTAGGGTTTTGACCCTTGATGAGCAAATTTGTCACCCAGCAGGTTGATTCTTCCAACAGCTGGAACATTTCAGGAAGGTGACAGCAAGACAGTGCCCTCCACGATCTCCCTGCCCTGTCCCAACCACCCACCTGAACACGGGTCCCCAGAAGCACGTGTTTGTACATTAACCTCAGTGGCTCAAGTGGCCAGCTCTCTACAAATATTCCAGTCTGGTAATTATCAACATAACGACTCTGTATTGTCCTTGATTTGTGTTTTAATCTCCGTAATTAAAGTGTCTAGCTGCCACAGCAACAGACGCTATAGAAGCATGTCTGCTGTATAATCATAATATTAATTAAAACCATGAAGTAGCTACACACAATAAGGAAATGACTAGATGGTATGGCAGACTGGTGGCTTCATAAAATCAGTGTGTCTCTGGTGTGTGTCAGGCAAGGAGCTGATGCTTTTTGGGTACCAGATGCAAGGCTGACCAGTCCATACACCCAGAGTTTGGAGGGGCTCATTCCAGCTCCCTGTGGAAAAGTGTTTGCATCCCCAAATAATCAGCAGACTGGCCCCTTGTGGACACTTTTAGCAAAGGAACTAAAACCTAAATAATACCAAAAATTAATAAATCCTCTCACCCTGAGCTGTTTAGAGATTAAGGCGTTTCTATTGCCCATGCTAAGTGTTACCTGCCAAGCAGAGGATGATGCAAACAGGCACAGCCACCAGGACACAGCACCTTCCTCAAAGATCCTACAGAGCTGGAATTAATCTGATTATTTCCAAAGGAAAAAAGGAGCATATTCCCCTAACTCCAAGATGCCTTGCTCACTCCAGCTCTCGATCACACAGCAGCATCCCCTATTTCTTTCAGGACCTGCAGATCTGTAGCTCCCAGCACCCTGAAGGATGGAGGGGGGCTCTCTATCCTACCAGAACTGACAAAATAAGAGGTGCAGAGGGTGCATGTAAGGGTGTGTGCCCACAAAATTGGGCTGTAATCCCAAAGATGTCTCTTCCCTCACTCATTTTTGAGCAGGAGATAACCCAAACTTATTAGAAGACAAATCATGGATGAGACCCCCTCCAAAAGAAATGCTGAGAACACAGACTGTGGGAGAGGGTAAGCAGGTGAGTAGAGGGGGAAGGTTCAACGAATACCTTATTTGTTTCTAATCAGTAGCAACTACAGGGGAGAAACCAGCTGTGAACTTGTCAGATGTGCTGATGATACACCAGGATGGGGGGCAGTCAATACAGAGCCAAGCAACAAGGGAACTTCAAAGCGAAACCCCACTTGCTGTGTAATTGGAGTGAAACATGGCAAAGAGACGGGAGCAGAGAAGGATACCTGCTGGTGAGACCTGGGGCTCTGGGGAGGGGAGGAGGTTTTGTTTTGTTTCAAGTAGTAAAAAGGAAGATAATGGCAGGAAGCAGGATCTGTAAGAAAGCAGAGGGGAGCCTGGACAGTGCATGAAACATGGGAGCAAAGGTCAGCTGTGGCTTTGGACCAAATTTTGGAGAGGACCTTTTAACCCTGCAGGCAAACCCCTCTTAATTGCACATGGATGATGGGGAGAGCAATCAGATGTAGAGGAGGGAAAGGTGAAGGATGATGAAAATCTGTTACTAATTAATATATTCTGCATTTGGCGGGATAAGGCAGGACTTGAAAGAAGTTTATAAGAAAAAGGTACTTCTCTCTAAAACTAACTTTTCAGCTTTGAGATCTTGGTGGTATTACAGCTACCAGGAGCCTTGCTGCTTGCAGGGAAGAAGGGACTGTAAATAACTCACTTTTCACTACCTGTGCAGGATATCTGGGACCTTGGGGTGACTTTAACCTGTTTGAATATATTTAATAAAGCCAATACTGCTTTAACTATAAAGTAATATCACATCTTGGTATATTAATTCTTGGCTTGATCTGATCTGGTGTGAAATGCCATCTCTAACCTAGTGGTTTGTCTCACTCAATTTTGCACAATTTACTGCAAAGTTTTAGCTTGAACATGTGTAACCTATATAATGGTCATGTCTTTGATATAAGCTGTAGTTTGTAACACAGCTGGGTGCTTGTATTGACTTTCCTTTTCCACAACCTTCAGAAATCAACGTAAATGATAGTGAGTCTTTGTACCACTTGGAAAACCGTGGGCAAGTACAAACGAAGTGTGGGAGTGAGAATGGTTTTTATCAAACTTACAGCTAGGCTGAGTGAGATGGAGTTTGTTTATCACGAAAATAAAGCTGATACTGCCCAAAGATGGACACTTGCATTTCTGTCAGACACCTACACCCCTGGAAGAAAGGCAGCTGACAGCGTAACTGGGGGTCCATTGTCTGAGGCTGGAAAAGCACAGGCAGAAGACTTGAACCAGGGCTCAGGAAGTTGAGATGGATCTGTGGCACTTTGGTAAAGCACATTCATGGAAATGCCTCAGACTCTGGGAATGAGAAATGAGGTGCTGCTGGAACAGGTTAGTTAACACGTGAGGAGCCTTGCACTTGTCATTTGCTAGTGCCAAAGAGTAATATTATCCCTTTTGAATCAAATCATCTCAGGAGGAATTCCAGCAAGAAAGATGATCTCATAAGGAACCCAAAGTGCCCTTAACACATCCTATACATTTTCAACCCCTATTTCTATGGCATAGATGTAACGAAACTCAAGATCACCTTAATGCTCTTCTGGGTTTTACTGCTGCTGTCTCTCCTGGTTGACTCCAAAAAACATTCCCAGCTCATCAGTGCTGTAATTGTTTAATTTGGTGCATCAACCCCTTGGAAATCCCCACTTTGCACAGCATGTTTCTGCTAGCCCTGGGCCATACATCTGAGTTTTGGGAAGGGGCCTACAGTTATTTCAGCTCTTAATTAACAAAATGGTAATGGAGGGGGTTGGCACCTAGTCTTACAAGTGTAGGAGGGCTCAGTGTCACCCATGACCCTTCCCAGGGATGAGCAATTGCAGAACAGTGTGAGAAGCTGAACAGCAGGAGGGCTGGCACACATCCTGATCAAGACAAACTCCCGAAATAGTATTTGTTCACAAGAAGGAACCAAAATAGATCCTCAGTTGGATCCAGACTGCCTACGACAGCTCAATCAAAAACAAAGCAAGTTTTAAATGAAATTTCCAGCTATTTTCATAGTTTTCCCCTCCCCACACAATAGTTTTCCACATTCACCACTCTACCATACATGTGCACAAAAAGCAACACCAGGCACTCTCCTTTCTCTTTCCTCTCCTTTGACCTTTTCTCTGGATCCACTGCCTTCTCTCTTCTGCAACCCTTTTCCAGCCAAGGAGCATGTAAGCAGCACACAGCACTTGCTAGAAGTGGCTTTACTTTGTCAGCAGATGAAAAAATATCTCTTTTTCTGAAGATTTCTTGGAGTGGTTTGTTACCCTTCAAGTGACCTGCGCTTCCCACAGAAAGCAGAAGACCTAACTGAGCAACAGGGAAAGAAGACAAGAAAGTCTGGAAGAAAGAAAGATGGAAGGTCCTAAAGGGAAACTGGATTTGACTATGAAAACTGTTGACAAGACAGATGAGGTCCAGAAAAACCAGCATGACATCTGCAACCTGGAAGTGCAGTAGACATTTGGTCCTGAAAAGAAAGAATTCAGGGAAAGAGAGTCAGATTTAGGGTTGCTGTCACTTTCTAAAAGTCAGAAAAAAACCCAAAGACTGCATTCAGCACTGCCCATCAGAGATGCATCTGTCACACTGGATTGTCTCCAGTCCCGTTTTCCAGCTGGATTCAGGCTGGTGACTATTCAGAGAAGCTACCTGGGAAACACAGAGCCTGCCCAAACCTTTCAGCAGAAGGTCACATTGCACAGCAGCACGGATCCTCACAGCTCAAGCAAAGGCTCTGTCCCTCCCCTAGGACAGATGAGGGCATGCAGAGGTTTCCACCTGGGGGTTGCTCAAAGCCTAGGTACAGGTTCAAGAAGAACAAGCTTCTCCATGAAAGTAACTGCATTGCAGCAGAGGAACGTGCAGTTAATAGCATGAAGGAGATCTGAATGTAGTTTGGAGTAGAAGCTAAAGACACCCCTCTCACTGAGCACAGGCTGCTTTTGCTGCTATCTTTGCCATTCAGATTTCACTTGCAGTTTTTTAAACAAACCATCTACTCATCTCTGGTGTTCATTTACTACCCTTTCCACACATTTGGTTTTGGAGATACCTGCAGATAACCTGAGTGTACAGGACAGGTTTCTGTATTCCTTCCCTGTGCCTGAAGCCCCAATCACGTGTGTTTGCACTGACAATTTAATCACATTGCACTGATTTGTCATAAGCGATCACTGACTGGTACTAACGACATTCCCATTGATTGCTCTGAATGGAACAATTGACAGTGACTGAAGGTCAGGATGACACGGCCAAGATGAAGCATCAGTAAAACTATACAGGTTTTCTTTCCATACATGTACTATAAATTATCTTGAAGATGATTCATATGAGCTTACAATGAAGTCTAAGAGTATAATTGTCTTTCATTACTATGCAAATTATGCAAAAAAATCATCTAAGATCTAGTTCTATTGACGATACACTGCTTTATCTTCTTTCTCCTCTGACAATTCACATCTGCAGCATACAGAAGTCAGATTATTATCTATACCATTATTAACTCCATTTACTTTTCAAGGTGGTAGTTGTGGTTTTTTTCTTTGAGCTGCTATTTTGACACACAATACTTAGAAACTGTGGAATCCAAAGCCAGAAGACAACAATTACTTCAACTTTCTTCACACACTTCCAAGGCAGTGTTCAAACTTTCCAAGCGTGATGGATAACTAATATAATTACACTAAACTTGGAAAGAAAGCAGATGGTATAAACCAGGCAAATGAGATACGCACCAGAAATAGTTATCAGCTGAAAGAGTAATGTAGCAGTGTGGCATTTTTTAAAGATGCTTTCTGAAATAGATTCACTATCATATATTACTTTCTACTTAAGAGCTCGAGACTAAGCATGTTCAGCATCCACTGAATTACCCAAGAAGAAATCTTGCATTTTACAGCTGTACCTCTCAACTACAGTAATGATTATTTTCTTTAGGAAACATACAGACATTTTAAGAATCAATACTGCAGATTACTTACCCAGCAGCAAATCACAGCGTGGCCTCTGCATAAGTCACTTCTGAAAATAAAGTTGTCACAACTGTCCATTAGAATAGACAATGCTCCACATTAATCTTTCCTGGGATAACATCCTTTGACCATGTGCTACTGCAGAACTCAAACAACTCAATTTACTAAAGACCACCCTCAAAAAAAGGCTCTGTAGAGTAGACCAAAAATCAAAAAAGGGAACAAAATCTAAACTCCCTTTATCCAAAATGTGTCCCTTCTGCAAACAAACAAAACCAGGATCTAATATTTAGGTAAAATGAAATTTAAATCTCACACAGATATGTACACAAATGTTCAGAAAGAATGTCATTGACCCATGCACAGTTCTCTTCTGCAGGAACAGCCTCCCTCTAGGATACACCACATTTTGGCAACACATAAGTGTGGCTTCTGTTAACTAAGATCAGTTGTGAGAAACATCACTGTGATAATGATTTTTACTTTAGCCATGTTATCATTCTATCTGCATTTTGAGAGTGCAGCTGAGATTTTGTCAAAAGGGAATTCATTATATAAGCCCTTATTTTGACACCCTAAACAAAGTAATTCCTATGGTTTCCAAAGACTCACTTTCAAGAGAGAGCTCCCTGCTTTCAGCCCTAAAGGCTTGATGTACAGGGAGTATCATGGGACTGGGGAACCACTGACCCTCGATGAGCACCGAGTGAACAGCGAAATGCCTGCAGGGAAGATCCCAAACATGAGAACAAACAGTGAGTCACAGCCCACAGACAAGAAGAAAGGTCTCTGAGCGAGTCGCCCCACTGCTCCCCAGCAGAGAGTCAGGGCACAGCAGGTGGAATTTCATCAGCCGTGGCCAACACATTGGCACTCGTAACAACAAAAATACAATCAGCCTCTGACAGATATTCCCCAAACAGGAAAGTGCTCCATTCTTCAGATAATCTGTTTATTGTAAGCAGCTATAGGCGATCCCCTGGACTCTTGGTTGGATTCTGCCAAGCTCCTGCCCCACTCAATAAAAACCCTTAAATGCTATTGCACCAGGAACCTGATTTCTCATTCTGAAATTCTTCTCATCTTTAAAACACACTGGACATTGAAGGAACAGACACATCTGAGTGCTACATGAGCTATTGTGATTTTGCCCTTCTTAAAAAGACGCTTGTTTATTAAAAGAATAGCTATAACTAGCATCTTAGCTGTTGGGTATTTTTAAAAAGCTTGTTTCCTATCAAGTACCTTAGCTTTTTTTTCACAGCCAAGTCTGACCCACTGAAGCAAAAAATACTTACTTCAATTAAGAGCTTTGCCATGGTAAGGACCACTGGTTTCAGTCCTGAATTATTTAAAGCTGAGAAACCACAGCTCAGGAGGGTTTTACAAAGCTTTTGAAATCATAAAAGAGGTAGAAGAAACACCTTGCCCAAATCACTGCTCTTAAAGATTGCTACAAACCCCTACAGTCACCAGCTCAAGGGAACCATTGCGCTATCAGCCGAGGAAGGCAAACTTTTCCTCTAAAGTATCACCCAACACCCACAAATTTCTTCTAGTTAACAGTGTTTTCTGTGATATTTTAATGTGCTCAAGCATGACTGTCGATTGTCTCAGCCTTGCTGGGATTGCTTGAGGGGGAGCTAGTGACATCTGATACCAAGGACAATTTCTGGAGCAAGGAAGATTGTTTTTCCCCCCCGAGGATCTACATTACTTGCAAGAAGGAGTTGGGTTTGCAGGCTGAAAAGGCAGAATGCCAATTCTGCTGATATGGGACAGCACATGAAGGTAACTTGTGCGTACTCTCAGCTCCCCAGGGTTAGTTCCCTGCTCAGGAACTAACACACATGTGATGTGCCCTTGTTCAGTGACTCTTCTGACTCCTGGAGACTGTTGTAATATTATTTATGCTTCTTAGTCATCAAAGCTTACTTTAATCCAGCTTAGGTGTGAGATCTTGGGGCCAGGTGAATAGTGGGGTAGAAAAAAAACCAACCATGCACGTTCTCTGCAGTGGGTCTTAAAGACTAACATTCAGGCTTGATTTGAGTGTGCAGTCAGGTGGAATGAGCTCACTCAGTATCTCAAAGATCAAGCACTTGGTAAATCCCAAATATGCCCACTGAATAAGGCTGGCTGCCCCCTGCAAACCAAGCACAGCTACATCTCCATCTGAACTCTGCTCACATACCAATCTCCATCCAGATTTAGCTTCAATTTGCCTTTTTGCCACAGGTAGAAAGTTGTCTGTCTTGTACACTGTTGAGGAAGTCACAGACATTAAAAGAAGGGATCTGATTTTAACTCTGTCCATTATGCAAATGCAATTAAGGTACATTATCTTCATTTGGTTTAAAACCTTTAAAACACCTTGAGCAGCCAGCCTAATTATACTTTCTTCATCATGTCTTAAGTTCCAAACACTCCTTGCTCTAATGTTAAAAAAAAAAAAAAGACTAACAAACAAGCAGAAAACCTTCTCATCAATATTTCTCAGATAAAGAGTAATAATCTTTTACGCTTATTTTGCCCACTTATTCCAAGGAAATGCTTTACAAATTGTGAAGCCAAGATCATTTTACCTACCTCTGGGATGGAATGTCGCAACAGTTTAATCACACAGCAACACCACACAACGTTTGAGGATCAGGCACAAAGAATAATACTAACTCTAATTGAAATTACTGGGGGAATTAAGGCATGCAGAACATAATTACTCACACTGGATTTTGGCCAGTGCAAACTGGAGCACAAGCCAGGACATGAGGTCCAGCCACCTTGTTCCTACCAGAAGTGCCATGAACACAAGTGGCAAGATCCCGGAGTGTTACATGCTATAAAATATGGCCTTTCTAGAGAGAAAATAGCCACTGAACAAGTTCCAATTTTAATGTAGCTCTAATGCTAAATAAAAATAGAAAAATCTTGTGTCATCTACGAAACACAAACAACATCCTCATAAAAATACAAGCTAAGTACTGATTTGGCAAACTTCAGCATGTTTAAGCACTACACACCAAGCATTGCATGAGATGCTAGACAAAGTCTAATGAACCTCTTTAATCAAACCTCCCTGGGCCTCAAGAACATAAACATGACTCTTTATTGTGGAAATAAATCTGTTCTAGTGGGCTCAAATATCTCTCCAGCCTTGCACACAGAAGTGCAACAGGGAAAGCAGAGCGAAACCCCAGTATCATACAACTTTTATGCACTCAGACACCCCTAGAAATACATGTCACTTGTTTAGAAATAGAGTTTCTCTTCTCTCTCCTTGTGTGGACAGGTACCACCATCTTTGTTGCAAGTCACCACTGTGTGTACAGGGATGTTCTCCAAGAAGCTCCTTTCCCATTATGTTTTTTCATGGAGCACAGCACTCCCTTACTCAAGCAGCCCATTCCTGTGGGGCAGATACCCCCATGGGTGGGTGCAGAGAAACTACTGGAGGAGCAAAAGGAGTCAAGGGAAGGCCCTGGAGCTGTACAGGTGGGACTCATCTTTGGCTCTTGCAGCACAGCTTGTTGTAATCCCTGCACTAGCAGCACCCAATCATTAAACAGCCTGCTCTGGTTTTAAGTGGCCAGCTCTAAAATAGGAATGGGATTTTATCACATAGATAATGTTTCTCTACTTTTGTAGATGTCCTTGGGATCTAAATATAAAACGAGTGCTAAGCATTACTGTTATTAAAGCAACAAAACACGTCCTAGGAGCAGATACAAAGGAGGGATTCTCAAAGCACAGAAAAGCATTAAAATAAGGTCACATTCCTTAGAGTCCCATGGGATCTGAAATACAGATGCTGTGAGTAGTGAGCAACTAATTAGTTCCAAGCAACTAATACATGGTGCAGTGCTAACACACGGACACAAAAACATAGCCCCATGTACGCAGGCAGAGTATGATTGTGTTTTTAAATATTTCATCTTGCAGGCCAATTATCATAGGGGAACTGATACGTAAAATTGCCAAATTCTCAATTATGCTGTGCTTTCTTCAACTCATTTCCATTTTGACCATGAAACTCTGCAGGCCTAAAACAAGTCATCAGTTACAGTAAAATGAAATTCAATGATGGTGGGGTGTTTAATGCAAGAATAAAATTCCTGGCTGAATTTCTTGCTCCAAAGGATTAAAAATGGACATATAAAAAGTACTTTTTATAAAATAACAGACAAGGAGGCAATTTTTGCCAATTTGTGTATATAATCTTCACAGAATCACAGAGTGGGTCAGGTTACAAGGGACCGCAGCGAGTCATCTGCTCAAGCAGGGTTATCCCAGGCACAGGATTGAGCCCAGATGGTTCTTGAATATTTCCAATGAGGGAGACTCCACACCGTCTCTGGGCAATCTGTTCCAACATGTGGTCACTGCACGGGAAAGAAGTTCTTCCTCATATTCAGGTGGCATTTCCTGGGCATCAGTTTCTGCCCATTCCCTCCTGTCCTATTGCTCGGCACCACTGAGCAGAGCCTGAGCCATCCTCTGACACCTCCCCCAGACACGGACAGACATTGACAAGGTTTCCTCTCCCACTGCACCTTCCTCCACGTAAAAATATTACCTGAATGCAGGTGGGAGAACGCCCAGCAGAGCTGGTCCCACACAGCCTTGGCTGATGAAGCTGTGACCCCCAGGGCTCTCCAGTTCAGGGATGCCCCAACCCAGTGTGTGCCATGGCCTGAACTGCACACCACAACAGCCCTTCCCAGAAGGATTCACTGGGTTGGCTTTCATTTGCAAGGAAAACTCTGCCATGGAGTTACCGGGTGGACAAGGCAGCTTAGAAACTGCTGATACCAGCCACCTTAAAACCCTGACGTTCATAAGGCTGTGAAATACAACGGTGTGAGCAGAACGACCCGGGTTATTCCTCAGACCCAGCTGAGCAGCCAGGCCAGCTAATCCTCCCTAGCCAGCATTCCCAAGTGCATGACAGTTCTTACTTTCCCCCTAAGCCCTCTCACTCATTCTCCCCCTCCTCTGTGCTTACCCTTCTCACACCTCCTCTTTTATGCTTCTTTACCCACCACTCTGCTACGCCTGAGACAATTTCCATTGCCTTGTGTCCTTCCCCAGTGGCCTTGTTATCTTCTTCCCATCCTCCTCCTCAAGCCTTGCTGTGTTCAGCCAGCCTTCCACTGGGAATCTGCACTTTGCACCCAGAAAAGGTGGATAACATTTACAAAAGGATATAAATAACTCCTGTGCTAAAGCTTTATTGACTTTCAATGGGATTTTGGATCCTTGTGGGTTTGTCTCCTTTTATTTATTTTGTCTCCCCTTTTTTTTCCCTCCCTACATCACCCTTTTTTTAATCCTACTGGTTTAGTTAAGGTGGAATAACATCATATGGGATCAGCTATATACACACTTTTATTGACACTATGGATTTCCACAGAGGACAAAATATAGGCTGTGAGTATAAATCCTATATAGGCCAAGTTATGGAATCTGATCTGCAGTGGAAGCCACCATAGCACAGAGGGTGAAAGGAATGTGACCCATAAAGGACCAGTACATCATCACAAAATCTGCATTTACAGGAAATCACATCACTGAAGCACTACGTACTATCACTGGAGATTGGACAAAATAGTGAGGTTTCCTCCCAGAATATTACTACATCAGGGTTGGAAATGGATATATATAACCTACTGTTAACTGAAAAAGTTTATGGAAAACATTGCTTAAATTTTTGTTAAATACTGTGTGTGCCAACCATGATTTTCTATTTTCATATTATTCTATGCCAAAAAGATTAAATCTCTCAATAAAGCTATTGACAAAAGGATAAAGTGTTTCTTTACAAACACACAAAAATAATCTATATTTGTAACACAAGCGAAGCTCCTGCTTTCTCCCCCTTAAACATTTCTTCATAGCTCTCAACAATCTTCAGCCCTTGAAAAAGGGGGTCACCCTTTCAACATTTAGAAATCTTTCCCTTTTTTATTTTATCCTTCCTCTGCTCTTCATCTTCGTGTCCCCAAGAAACCTTGACCACTACAGGTGTGCAAGATAAACCTCACATGCCACACGAAGAAGAAACGATGTGAGTTCTGCACAGCTCCACTGAAAATAGAAACCTGCCCCTGCATTTCAGAGCCCTCAGCTCCTGCAGCATAATAACACAGCAGCCACCCCTGGTGGAAAGGACACCAGAAAGAGAAGAAATCTTTTTTTTTTTGCAATTTAGAAAATTACCGGATCTTTTTTCTTTTTTACATGCAGGTTTTTTTAAGAGAACTAAAATTGTTCGAGCATAATGGGAAGTGACCTCTTTCAGGTGTATAATTTTCTCAAAGCCCCTTAAAACAAAAGGCTTTTCTCTACTTCACAAAAGGTACTTATCCCATAATTGGTATGCAGGCATGGAATCGGTATTTGCCAGCAGTAGAACTTTTCTCAAATAAATTTGAGAATTTATTTTATGTCAGGTGCAACTGTGAATCTGTTGGATTATTATTATTTATCTGTTTAGTGCTGACAGAGCCTGTGCCCAGAATCTGCACAGCAACAGCCGTAAAAAGGAAAAAGTCTCATTTAGAGAAGGGCCAAAACAGGAAATCGAAATATCCAACATTCCCTCCTAGGGCTGCCTTAGCCATTTATTCTCATCTTTAAATATGCAAGTCTCTGCTTCAGTGTCTTATTTATTTATAATAAGAAACTGGTAATATTTAACACAGTGTAAGAGTAGAGAGGCTTGAGATGTAATGCATCACTGTGACCTTCAGCTGCAAGGAACTACAGAAAAACAACAAATTAACATTCTTTGCTGTACTCTCCTGCTTTCTGCTCCTGAGTGGTCTGTGCTTGTGTGCTTTACACAAAATGAACATTTATTCATACAAAGGACCCCAATGGAGAAAATCAAAGCTTCACTTAAAACTTACTTTGATGTCACTACGTTTTTCTTCCATTAACCTTTCAACTGCCATGGACGTTCTGCCTACGTGCATTCATTTGTCCAGCAAAGTGGAAAATTGCTGGCAGGAGAAGATCTAAAAAGAAACCATCAGATGACATAAAAAGAGAAGATTTATGAAAACCTGCTTCATAGTTCCAGCACTAAAGAACCATAAACTGAAAACTTTGCAAATTAGAGTGTTATTTATGGCCTTCAAGGTCCGTGTCAGCAAAAGCCATCATACCTGTAGAGTTAAAATTCTTGGAAACAAAAGTTGATCACGCCCAGAACCAGAGATGACCACGTGAGGCACAGCACACTTCTAACAGAGATGACAAAGAGTTGGTTTTCTTAATCTGATGCCTGTTATTGGAGTCACAGGTGGTAAAAAATAACAATCACAGAGACTATTCTGAAGAGAGAATTCTGAAAATTCTGAAGAGACTATAATGCTCTTCTTGGGATTTGTAGTTGGATTCAGCTCTGCCCAGTGACATTTGCTTTACTATTCAGGTACTGCTCAACCTCTGTAGCCCTCATTCCTGGGTGCTGGAGTGCTCTGTGGGACTTCTCTGCTGCAATGCAACCACTCCAATCTCAGCTCCACCTCAGTCGATGGGAATTTCAGTGTCAGCTTCGCTGGCCAGGCTCCAAGCACAGATCCATGCCCAGCCCTGAAGTTGGGGAGCCGGAATTCCATTTCGAGCCACCTACCAGGTGCACTTGTTTACTAATACAACCCAATAAATCAAAGTTATACCTGCACCCTCAACTCTGCCTATCTGAATCTGTGTGATGCAATTGCAAGCACAGCTGCAGCTCTGTTTTTCCTAGGGGAGATGGTGCACTCGTCAGTGTGCTTGGCTTTTCAGGCTTGTTGCCTTCCCTGCTCAGCGGGCTGCCCTTTAACATGCTCCATCTGGCAGATTGGTGGTGACACCCTTCCCCCCCTCTGTGCTGGTAGGCTTGTGACGGCCGGCTTTGGGATGCCCTTCCTCCCATCGCTTGCCTCAAGCCAGCAGAGGAGCAGCCTGCTACTCCTTATTAATTTTCCAGTAGGGAAAAACATCTTGGGGCTCCCTTCCGAGCGCATTCTGCTGCTCATGAGCTGCTGTGTGAGGCTTCTGCCTCACACGGAAATTAACTGTGCCTCTGTAAGGCTTTTTAAACAAGCTTCTGCCCAGGTTTTTCTCTGGATGCCTCAGGTCTGCTCATGTTCCAGTCTACTTTCCCTGTTCTTTCCAGGGATTGTAGAGGAGTCAAGCCACCATGGGTGGGGATGGGGATATGCAGTCACCCCATTTTGTCTGCTACACCTGCACCCCTACCACCCCATCCTACTATTTTTATTTCCTACTGTTTGGAAAGGAATTTTTTCTCATTTTCATCTATTCTCCAGAATAAAAATAGATTTATTTCCTAAATAAGCCATATCCATCTCCCATTTTCCCTTCTTAGTGTCTCTACAGGGTTTTCACGTTAGAGTCCATTGGCTCCATTTGCTTGTTTTCCATTAAGCAAGCAGTGCTGCATCATTCACCATTTTAGTATTCAGTTTCTTTATTAGCCTTCTATAACAGTGAAGCATTTTCCTTCCTATTCTAGTGAGGAGACACCAACTCACATAAGGCTTTGCTGAACAGAAATGCAACAAAGAACTGAATGAGGAATTCACACATTGTAACCCAAATCCTCATTAGCAAGCCCAGACTCCTCACATTCACTAGAACCACCTGAACGAAGCGAAGATGGGGACAGAAAGACACTAAAACAAACAACAAAAAGTCAACACAGATCTCTGGGACACAAAATGGAGCGAAGGGCAACCCCTTGAGTTTCAGATTCCTCACCTGCGGTTGACACCTGGCAATTTCTCAAAATTACACGGGGGAATAATTGGAGGTTTGCTCCAATTTTCTCTTCAGCCATAATAAAAAAAACTTTGGAAAACAGTCAAGAGCTGTGACAGGGCAGAAATAAAAGATGTTGAAAGACCAATCCTCACCTTAGTATGGAAGTGCAGCAGACCCACAAAATCTTTCTGTTCACTATAACAAAATCATCACTGGTCATTTATAAGGGCAACATGTTTGCTACTGAGAGCACAGAAGATTTGAAGAACTGGGTGTTCAATATTTGGATTCAGAAAGCTTTTTCTGATATGAACTGCCCTGGTGGTAACTAATGAAATAAAAATAAAACCTTCGCCTTCATCCTGTCAGAGCCAGCCCTGACCTTAATTTGCCACAGAGCTCTTTGATGAGCATGAAAGTGTTTCCCTCCAATATCTTAGAAGGACAGCACACTGCCTAATGAGCTGGAGGTCTCAAACCCACAGGCACCACGGTAATGACAAAGGGGTATTTAATTATCTAACCCTGGCATCTAAAGAATTAACAAACCTTGATAATGAAAGGAAAGCAGAGAGGAAAGAAGAAATAGTCATCTAAGCCACAAAACGCTGGGAAAATCACTATAGAGACAGATTTCAGTAAATTCATATCTGGTATTTCTAAAAGCTTACTGTGTACTAAAATGCCAGATGTTCACACATTATGGTTGTTATTACTGTTAACAGCATTAATTGGGAGAGAGAGGAAGTTAATCCAATTTAATTCAGGAAACTAAGTACAGAAATACGAGAAAACAAATGGAAGTCTGTAACAAAGACAGATACCCAACATTTTGGCAACCTGCACATTTCATACACTGCTGGCACAGTCATTACAGAAGTGGCCAAACAAGAGAAATGTCCCTCTCTAGAAACTATTTCATTTACATTTGTTCACCACACAGAACGCCAAAATAAATAAAGCAAAACAATTCTTGGTGTTCAGGGCCCTGCATAGCCCCTTCTCTGGCAATGACAGAGCTCTGTGCACACCTCAACACGGCTTCACTTGTGTTACTTCCTTTGCAGAGAAACTTTTGCCTTCTCAATGGCAGAAAACCACTGGTTGTTTGAATTTCAGCGCTCCGCCAAAAATAAAAGGCACCATTACATGTGGATCCCGTCTCCTTGCAAATGTATGCAAATACATGTGTATAACAAAGCAATTTACAGCCGCCCAAAGCCTCAAAGTGAGTGTATTTGCTTTGATCAAAGCTTAAAATGGGATTTATCTGTAGGGCATAAAAACAATGTTTGCCTTAAAGAAAACAGCAGTGGCTTCAGATCGCTGCAATGAGGCGGTTCTGTTCGTCATGGCATTGCTGTTTGTAATGCTGCTAAGGTTGTGTGAGCATTTCCCTATAATCCTCTGCATCCAGAAGCTTACAGCTTGCCAGTGAAATGTCTCTCCAACTTACACTTAGCGTGTAAGACATTAATTTAAGCCTTTTATTTCCTCACCAAATTATTTTTTTTTACAAAAATACCCAAACCCGTGTATATCTTCCTAAATTGTATTTTATTATTAACATTGGCTGCAAATTTTGCAAGAAGCAAACCGAGTTACCTCAAAATGTTTTAAACCAAGGCCAAAAAGAGCTGTTTTACCTGGAAAACATTTGTCTAAAACTAAAGGCCAGTAAATGTATAATGTAAAAAAAAACAAAACAAAAAACAAACAAACAAAAAAAAACCCCACCCCAAGAGTACAAATATTAAGTTGCCCATGGAAATTTTTCCTTCAAATTCTGTCAGTAGAAAGAGATCTAGTTAATGGTAAGCGCATATTTTGAAGGAATTCAGAGATGAGTGATGATTTGATAACTGGTAATGGATATATCCCAAAGAAATTTTCTCATCTCACAATAGGGAATTCTTCTGTAATGTCCAAGAAATTGAAAAAATATTCAACATTCATCAATTCATCTGACTGACGAAAGTCCATCCACACTTCTGGGTCGACAAATACTTTGGGAAACATGGGCTATTCTGCTCTAGGAAGTTCTGGAAGTCAGCTAGGAGGAGAGCTCAGTTTCAGACTGTTACTGAAAGTAAAAGAAAGGATGTCTTCCGGTATAAGTTGTTATCTGAGGTTGCTGAGAGCAGCTTTAAAGCCAGGTGGAGAAACCTCCCCCACATTTAATAATTTTATGCTGCCTATTATGCATCTGCAAAGAGGAACAGAAGACTCTTAGGATAAGACGCACTCAGTGTGAGCTGTTTCTTTTTGTCTTCAGCACTGGAAGTTTATTTCACTCCCCACAAGCATCACAACACAAAGGGTGATGTTCCTCACCCAGGTAAACCTCCTGCCCGTCAGCAGTCACAACCCAAGGGCAGAATTTTGTCCCATAAATATGAATCCATTCATTAGCATTTCCAGCATCATCTGCATTTCACATGTTAAGGATGTTATTATGAACAGGGAGTCTCAGCTATTGCTCAGTTAACTACATGCAAGTGTTTCCCAGGCAGACAGACAGGAGAAGACTGCTCATAGGCATGGAACATCATTGCATATTCATAAGTATTTCAACACACAATTAATTGCTGGGTGGTGAAAAAGCAGTAATGAATAGAAAAGATTTCTACTTTAACACAGAACAAAATCCATATAAAGCTCACACTATGTGTGTTACATCACCAACAAGTGTCCTTGGATTCACACCTGCCACACACTCATTGTTGTATCAGAAATCAAAAAGCTTTAGTTGCTTAATAAAAAGCAGAGATAGTGTGTCCTTTCCATTTACTACTAAAACAATCACATTAGATCTTGAACTAACTCATAATAAGCTCAGATAAGTGTTGGACCTTCTTTTTTTGATGTTGCCTTGAAGCAGTGGCAAAGTGCACAGTAATGGGCTGCAACATTATCTTATTGTTTCCCACTTTGGCACTCCAGTAACAGCTATAACCCAGCAAAGACAAGTCTGCTGATGGCTTTGACACTTCCATTTTCACTTTCCCAGTTTTGAAGCTTCTCATCATTAAATTAAGTGTACTCTGTAATTGTTGTAAAATGACTGCCAGCCACAGAGCCAGGGAAAAGCACTCCAGTTTTGTGTGGACCTTATAAAGCCATTTAATTGGCATGCAGTGGTCAGGCCAGACGGGTTTCTGCTGGATCAAAAACTACATCCCAATATGTGAAATCACAGCACCTTTCCTTCCAGTCATATCTGGCCCAAGTTTTTTCAGGTTTCCATGGTTAGATTTCCTGCAAAGTTCAATAATCTACATGAATATACTGTCCGGCGACAGTATCTTGATGTTAAGTTTCCCAGTGTCCGAATCCTTTGTTATACTTAGGATCCAGATTTAATCATATAGCTAGAAAATGTATTTGTATTGAATTTATATTGCTCCTAAATTAATGCATACAAAGAAAGATGTTAGCATCAGGATTTAGTACTTTTTAACCTTGAAGGTATGCCATATAATAGGTATTGATTTTATCTTTTTTTATTACACAAAAAAAATAATAAAGTATGTCTGCTGGTGAACTGTTATACGACAGAATAAATGGTTAGCAGTGTATGTTATAAAATAGCACGGTGACACCACGTATGTTTGCTTTAAAAGCTTATTATAAAAATCAATGATGATATACATCTTGGTTAGGCTCATTTTTTCTAATTAAAGAGACAGTGTCAAAAAGAGGTTTTCGTTAGTTCAAGCTGTAATTCTCAGTTCTCTTCATCATCTGTAATATTTTCTCTTACTGAGGGGGCTTGCAAATAATACTACTCTATAAAATTTTGTTCGTTTCCACTCAAAAATAATTTGGTGTGTGGCACTGAGGTTAATGTTGTTCTTTTATGTATGATCATCTTAACGTGTGATGCTTCAGATTAAACTGTCTGGTTTTCCTAAGCAGACTCTAAGGAGGAAACTCTGATCGCCCTTAAGTCAAAGAAAAATTTCCATTTACCCCAACAGAGCCAGATTTTATACCCTGAAGGTATAAAAGCGGCTTCTCTCTCCTCCAAGAATGCAAGAAACCAAGGGGAATAACTTAGTGGAAAGCTACATAAAAGAAAGCTGGCAGGATCTCCTCTCTAAAGGGATCCCTCCCAGGAAAAGAGAGAAATACCTTGGGAGAAACGCATTTCCATCTCCTCTGAAAGTGCATGGAGTCACAGTACAGATTTATTTTTTACCTTAAGTGATTAAGGTACTATTCAGATTTTAGAAGTGGCTCTGGCACTCTTGTGGTTCAGGTTGAACTCAAAAATACCCCTGTGGTGCAAATGTATCTGTGGCTACTTCCCTCAGTGTTCACAGCACTTTTAGGATCCAGCTTTTCCAGACAGAGTTCATTTGTAACTCTGTTGGTACTTTATACATGTACATAACTTTTCTAAAAAGCCCTTCCTGTACCTTAGATATCCTTGAAACATTTCTTTTGATAGTTGCCCCTTTTAAGCTGATTGGTCTTCCATCAAAATGAAATATATCAAAACTATTTTGTTATTCACCCAGAAAATTCCCTTTCAGACACAATCATCTTTCTTTCCTGAATTCCACCTAATTTGTTAACCTATTTCTACTGTTGAACTACCTGTAGATAAATACTATTTTCCAAGGCAGAAAAAGGCTTTTTGCACAGAGGAAATATTACATCTCTGGTTTCCAGACAAAATATCATTGGCATCATAATGCCCCGCTCACTAAGATCTGCATAAAACTAATTATGGGTCATGGATCCTCAGCAGAGTGCTTCCTTTTCCTTTTCCTTCTCAATTCTTTGCTATGCAAGCCACAAAATGCAAAGCAATGCCTGCAAGAGAACAGAGCCCTCTCTTACAAGTAAAACCATTTCTGCATTTAGACACAGCATTCCACCGTTTGAGAACCAGCAGCCCACAGGGCCAGTGTGTGGTCAGACCTCCTACACTGTCTTCGTAGTGTCTTTTGTTTCCTCTCAGCTTCTGAACAGTAATGTGGTTCCTGGTCAAAGGAACCAGAGAGGAAAGCCCACTGTAGTTCTGCCTTAGCCCTCCTGGGACCTCGGCATCACGCAAGAAAGGCAGGAGCTTAAGAAGCCTTCCTTTTCCATCTAGTTACCATTTTCCTGTCTCCCCATATTCTTCAGACAGCAGTCTGACAACGCAGAGAACTGGAGTGACCTATACAGACCTCTCAGATATATCTGGATCTTTGGAGAGATCCAAATGAAAAAAAAGAAAGTGCGGTCTCATGTGTCTTAAGATGCCTTGTATGAGAACTTGAGCCACAGACCACATGGGATTTTGTGTTACTACCATTTAACTATTCCCAGATTACCTTATGGGTTGCACTCAGGAAGCTCTTACAATAGACTCTTGCTAAATCATATTACACACACATACTAACACCCTTTTGAGAATATAATGATGACGTTTATAAAGGCAATAAGTTATCAGACATAATTTTAAAATACGAGGTCTGACTACAGCAGTATTTTATCTTTTTTTGAACAAAAGTGTACCTCGGGGGATACACAGAAACATCTTGCAAAAAACATAAAGGTATTTGCTTTCAGAGATACAAGAAATCTGTCTTTTTATCCTTGGCTGAGCCTCAATGACTTGATTTAACCTTTGCTAGCACGACAGTGTCAGCTCATATCCCATTTCCCCTTACTCCATCTCCTAAATCTGAATGTTCTTCAAGGCAAAATTCACAAGTGTCGAGGGTTTGGAGAGTCCTGGGAATGGGAAGTGCTGTCATTAGGACTACAAGCCATGTTTCAATGCGTACTTTGTACGTTTTGAGAGCTTACTTCCTCCTCCTGCTCTTAAATCTTTGTTGAGAAAAGATTGTGACTAGGAATGATAAAGTGTGTGAACTGAGGGGATTGCAGTGTCCTTAAAAGAAGAAAGAGAAAAAAATGGCACAGCATTCTTTGCAATGGTTATTATCAACAGCCATCCTTTGTGCCTGAGCACTCGTGAAAGCATAAAGTAACTGCAATACATCCCACCTCTATTGATTCAGAAAAGGAAGGTAATTGATTCACCCTCAGGATTTCCTTTAAAAGACACTGGGTAAGAATTATCTCTCCTATATCATATCACAAAACACACTAAGCAAAGCTACTTGAAATTTGTATACTGTCATCCATCACTGGAATCCCCGAGCTCTTTTCAAGTATAATTGAGAGTAGACACTTTTATTTTGGAGGTCGTTGCAGGTCTCCTCTTCCCTCTCTCAGGGTAAAACCCTCCACTTGTAGTATTTGGGAAAGGGTTGGCTTGGAGTGAGGGAGGATTTGTTATTTTGCTGATTCAATTCAGTTTGAGGCTTAAAAAGATGCAGCAAACTGATCAAAGTAACACTGAAGTCCAAAAAATATCAGCCCCTTTGCCCCACTCCCCCCATCATGGTTTCCACTTGAATCCTTAATTTCAGGGAATCAAAACTTGCCCAAGAGCTGAGAGAGATGCCCTATATATGGAACCATGGGTCACACAAAGTCTTTTCCTCAGCAAATGCAGATCCAGTGCTACCATGATAATGCATACAAAGAACTCCATTTTTAAACCTCCTGAATTATCCTTTTCTACAGATTTGCATATTTTTAACACATCTTGGCATATAACCTATAAATGCTGGCCTTATTTCTGAAATGCTGTCAGTTCTCCTGCTCTGTACTATAAAACATCAATCCCATGACAGGGAGGCCTTGCTTCCAGCCACTGGCACTTGTAGCTACTTACAAAACCTACTAGATATTAGGACATAAAATTCCCTGATAACATTTGAAAATTTGACCTGATGGAGTGAAACTTTATCTGATGGACAAAGAATTGGAGAAACGGACAAAGAATATGGAGAAAGCTGGGGTTCTAGTCTATAGGCTCCAAAAAATCTTGGTCAGAGATTTCATGAATGGCAGAAGGGGTAACAAAGCACAAGAACCAAAGCCTGCAGCTCCAACCTTAAAGGTCTTCCCACAGTAAAAATACACATCTCCAACTTATTCTGTGCAGGACAGCAACTGATAGCCAAGAAACTGCCTGCCATAATTAACGTGCTACTTCTCTAGATGAGCCTCTTCCCTGCAATATTTTTACTTTGAATTTCTGACAAGTTTAAAAAAAAGGAGAAGGGCTGAGTGCTCAGACTGGCAGATTGCCTGAACGTACTCAGAATCACTGACTGATCTCGTGTTGTCACCTGCTGCCACCTTCCCACGGGGGAGCAGATGTCCCAAAACAAAAAGTGCTGCTGGAGGGGGAATGTGAAAGTCAGGTGAGCAGCTCAGAGCTGCCATTTCTTGGGGCATTAAAGCCTGATCAACGACCCCTTTTGGAAGATACAGTGGTACCCTACCCAATGAGAGAGAGAAACTGGAAAGGTGTGAATGCCACATTAGTCCTTTAGACCTTGGTGATGTGAGAACAAAGGGAAATACATGGAGAAATCCATCTTCTGGGTGGTGCTGAGCAATAGGACAAAGAGGCAACGGGCAGAAACTGATGCACAGGAAGTTCCACCAGGACATGAGGAAAAACTTCTTTCCTGTGCAGTGACTGGGCACTAGAACAGGTTGCCCAGAGAGGGTGTGGAGTCTCTCTCACTGGAGATATTCCAGAACCATTTGGATGCAATCCACGTGCTCTGGGATGGCCCTGCTGGAGCGCAGATAACCTGCTGTGATCCCTTCCAGTCTGACCCATCCCATGATTCTGTGATACTATCCCAGACTTGAGCTGCCTCCAGCTCAAGCTGAGTCAGGGTGAGGAATGTCTAATTTACACCAGCCCCTTTTTTTTCTGTAAATTGTCCATGAACAATTCGTGAGTGTCCTGACTTTATCACAGCAGACAGTGAATATTACCAGAGATCAGCCATTAAATACCTTGTGTGAATACTCTCTAGTCTGTGACAATTTTCAAAGTATTTGATTGTGTAAGATACCACTGTGGATCTGGTAAGACATAAGTCACACCGTGTATCTGTTCCTTGACTAGAAAAGACAAGCTCAGAGTCAGATTTCCAGGGTGAAGAGTCACAAGTACCCATCCCAAATGTTCCTTCTGGAAATATTTTTCAATCCTCCTATCTCAGTGCTAACTGCAGCCAGAAAACCCACTGGCTAGTACATTTATAGATAACAAATACAAAAAGAAAATAAACAACTAAAGCTGATTTACTGTCATATCTAAAAGAACATTTGAGCAAGCTTACACATTCCTGGGAACCAAACCAAACTCAGGCAGAGTGGCTGCCTTTGGAAAGCACACCTATGACTGATTCCAGCTGCTAAACAAGGACACAGGGATTTTAACCTCTTTCAGGCACCAGCACAGGAATGATGCGTGGCTAAACAGCTTACCCAGCTCCGGGTTTGGGTGTGTGGGGGAAACTTGTGAAAAAAACCATGATTATCCTAAATATGTTCTCCTCTAAACACATACGCAGCAAATTCCTCCTTTCCCTTTGGACCCTGCAAGTAGGAGAAAAATCCAATATTTTTTGTAGAGCACTGGAACTCCTGCAAACCCTCATTAAAGGCCACAGAGAAACCATACATTTTAATGCCTGCAATGTGCTGATGCATTCCTCTTTATTACCTGGAAATAATAAAGCTGTTGTGTACATTACCTGCACGTAGGCTATCCCTGGCACACTCCAGGCATGCCTCTTGGTAGGTAGGGATAAAATAGCCAGGGTGAAATAAGACTTTTAAATCCACACAGAAATGCTGGCTGGAGATTGCCAGCAATTTATATAATTCATTCTCCTTCCTTATAGAGATGATGCATATCATTAATGAGCAAATATATTTGCCTGTAGACCAACACCCAAAACTACTCTTGATGGCTACAAGAGGCATGGAACAGGCCCTAAATTTGCTAATACAAATATAAATCTGTCTTTGGTTGAGCTTAATCATACATACAGCCTAAAGCTTGGCTCTCAGGCAACACTTTCAGGCTAATCAAGAAGACAGGACAGTCCAAGCACTAATAGTTCCTCACTGCAGAGATGCCATAAGGCATCATAATTCACCTCACTCTGCACAGGTGAGAGCAGTGAGGGGGATACTGATGACTGCCCATCCATACTGGAAACAACAGTCTGGTTGGATGAGCCAAAATTTCATCAAAAGTTAAAAAAGAGTCCACCTGATTCTGGCTTTTGGATGTGTACAAATGATACAGGGTGGATGGACACTTATGGGAAAGAGAGTTAGGAGCAGTGACATTCTCTGTTGCACAGGGTCCTACCTCTGTGCTCCAATTACCCTGTGGGGACAACATGCTTCTAAGGGCTGATTTGCACCTCTGAGCAAAGTCTAGTGACCACAATAAACACACCCTGCCTGGCAAATTTGCAAGAACAATTTGTACATCTCACCATGTAGAAGACTAGCAAAAAAAAATATGATTTTTTTTGTTTGTAAAAAAATCCTTCCTAGAATTGCTATGCCATACATGTATTTTTGCCCAGCTATTTTTAATCTTCCCTTACCAAAACATAAACTCCAATACACAAACTATTAATTGTTTATCTTCAGCTCCTCAAAGAGCTTCATGGACTCTCCCTGTGCATTACAACAGGCTGTGCAAGGTGCAAGGCTGGGTGAGTGCCAGTCCCAGGCCCTTCCAAACATCAGGGATCCCCCATGTTTCCAGCTGCAATGTGAAGAAGTGCACAGTCCACAACAATTTTTAAGAGAATGCATTTTCAATCCCATAAATAATGCATAGGAAACACACACTTTGCTTGCTACCTTGTGGGAGAGCCGTGTTTGATACACACGCACAGTAAGGCTGCAGGGTCTGAGCCTGTCACCAAGGAGCAGCCTGGGATGGATAATCAGCTCAATGAGATGAAATTCCCAACTACTTTTCTCTTAACATTAATGAGAATCATATAGCAAAGGTCTGACTCTAAACCGGCCTCCTGAAGATGGTTAGTCTTCATCAAACTAGCGCAGACACGTGACACTACAAACACAGTCAGGAGGAAGCAAGACAAGAAAAACTTTTTAAAATAATTTTGTGGAAAAATGACTAATCATTCTCAGGCTTGCGTGAAACACAAGCTGAATTATTACTCTGAATTATTTCACTTCCCAGTGGAGCTGATGAAGGAAAGCAGAATTTCAATGCTTTGAAAGATTTTCTACTGCCAAATGGAATGTAAAATCAGTGACTTTGGGGTAATTTTGTCAGGTTTGAGATGCCATGGCCAGGAGCTCTCCAACTGTTCGACAAAACAGAGATTAGTTCTCAGAGCTTTTTACCTAATATTTTCCCCTCTTTGCAATATTACACTGTATGTTGGGACATCTGGTCCCACTGTGGGAAGGTGATGGAGTCTCCTCGCATGAGGTGAGGTGGATCAGGAAAGCTGCCAGCAAGGTCTGCTCTCCATCCTGGCTTTGGGAGGTGCAGGATGGGGAGTTCCACGTGTCTCCCCTTCCAGAATGCGTTAGGTATGAAAAATGGCCGCATGTCACCTATTGTTCCGTGCAATTAATCATCTGGCTCAAAAAGACAGGGCACTGCTTGCTCTCCAAATGACACAAACATGTGGATGTTTAACTCCTTCAGACAAACAGGTCCCTTGGTTGAGAATGGCCTTCCCATTCATAGCCACGGACAAATAAACACACGAGGTACACGGGTCATCTGTCACCCATGGAGCTTAAATGCACTGCCTGACAACCATTCAGGAGACAAAACCTCTACTGAGGGGCTTCAGTTCTGATCCCCTTTCACAGAGGATGTTGGATGAACAGCCTCCTTCACCAGCTACTTCTCACTGAAACAAATAAAGGAGATCACAGTCAGGTCCAAAATTTCCCTTTAGTCCAATCTGCCCTGATCCTCAAGTGTGACAGCTTGAACTGTTGATCCTGAACTGTTAAAATGGCACTTCAGAACTAACCATGATTGCTTTGAGTCCAGAATATAGAAATCTTCAGCATGGATGGAAATTTTCCCCTGAGGTCCCACTTTGGATACACCCAGCCAGCACCCCAAGTTACATCTTCATCTGATCTCACCCAAAGTTCATTATTGGTTCTAGGGCTTTGGGTTGCATGCAACACTTAAATTACCAGCAGTCTGATGACAGAAACAAATGCTGTCTGTTTGGCTACTAATTAGGCAACAACGATGAAAGGAAAAGAAAATAAAGGAAAACTTCTCTTCTGTGACAAGCTGTCACAAGGATATGAAGAGCACAAATAACAAGTAGTTCCTCCAGAGCACAAGGCAATACGACAGCTCATTTCAAAGCATGATTCAAACCGTCTCGCAAAGGAGCAACCTATGAGTAGATAAGTATCACTTTGCCAAGGGAACAAGAGGCATAGGAGAGTCCAAAAATCTTCATAGTCACGGCAGATCAGTTATCAGAGAGATGGTAATAGAAGAGGAAAAATAAAACCAGTTTGCAGCAACAATGCTGTCCAACACTGCAGCTGCCACCAGCAAGACAACGGGATTAACAGATGGTGTTTAGAGGTTTAAGAAAATGCTGGGATTTAAGCATTGTTTTGTGAACAGTAACAGTAAATGGAATTACATTCTCCACTAAGTCCACTGTGGGTGAGTCAAGTTCATAAATTCCCTAAACCTCTTCAGCACACACTCCTGAGACATCCTCACATTGTGCACAAAGGAGCACAGTGCTCATTAAAACCAGTTCCCCGAAACAGAGGTTGGAAGAAACCATTCTTCTGCCTAGAGAGCTCAGCAGCTGAGCAGAAAGAGCAGGAGCCCTGTTGGCACCTCTTCTCCTCTCCCCTCTGAGGTACTGTGTCCCACCACAGTCTGCTGCTGCTTGGTGTCCAGCCAGAAGGACACGGCACAGCACTTCTTGTGGCACAGAGGAGGATGGAGCCTCCACGCTGCCGAGAAAACGCACAAAAAACAATGTGCCACATGGCAGCAAACATGAGAGTGGGCAGAGGAAGCCCAAACAGCCCACTGTGTCCCACAAAGCCCAGATGACCTCGTGTCCTGCCCTGAGCTCCTCAGGAAGGCCCAAAAATGCAAAAGCATTCCAGGCCGCATCCCTCCTGCCTCTCATCTGTGAAGCAGTATCAGTCCCCTGCACAAGAGTGTGGAAAAACACCAAAGTATGCACCAAAAAACCAACAATTCCAGAGAAGTGAATTCCAGGCGCATTGCAAGGAGGCGCTTGGGGACTTGGCAGCAGTAGAAGCCTGATTCAAGGTCCTGTGATAAAAGTGAAACGAGCTCACATCTCATCCCTGTACATGCAGTTTATGAGCTGACATATTATTTTACATGGTACACTCACTCCATCCCAGATGAACATAGAGCAAATAAACCCTTGAAGGATTCCTGTGAACTGTACAAATACTGGAATCAGACATTAGCAAGACACCAGCCTTCAGAAATGCAGATTGGGAATCACACACGTACACCAACGAGAACCCACAGCATTTAAATGAAGTCACCACATACACACCTGCCATGTAGGTACATCCAGGCGGATGCACTGCAGTATTTCTACAAAATTATTTCATTGGTTTGGGGTTCAGCAGTTTGGGGACCAAACTCTTTTAGATTTTCCAGCTCCCCTGGCAAACTCACAGGCTGATTAACAGGAGGTGACCAAGGGCTGGAGGGAAGCCCCTGAAGCTCTTAGTGAAAATTGACTGTATTTTATATAATAGAAAGCAGTTTCAACTATTACCATCCTGTAAAATACATTTAGTTTATAAAAGCTCAAATCCTTTTTTATCTTCTGTAAATGGAAGACAAAAGCCTTTGCTAATCCAGGTGTTAAAACACTCTATAGCTGCCAATTAGGCAGCAGCAGGAAGAATACAGATGAAACAATCTATATCCCTGGTAATGATCTTCCACTGCGGTCAGGACGAAAAATAAACACCTTCTGGGAAGTCATCTGTTGACAGACATTCAGAAATTATTGCTGACATTTAATTTGAGAAATATTCAAAGAATTTCTAATTGGAATCATGGAGCCCTCTTTCCTACATGGCCACCTTATGTCAATACTATTTCAATTTATATGCGACACTTTGTAGTAAACCCCATTCCGAAAGCAACCCTGATGTAACACAGAACTGCTGCCTTTGGGAGAATAGTGGGAATGATTTCTTACCAAAACATCATTTTTAGATGACATTTCATAAGCAGCCAAATGCACAGCTAGAAACTAGGACCTCTGAATTTCCATCATTTTGGAGAACTTCAGTAGAGACTACTTTGAAGTTAATATAATATTGACTTTCCAGCACTGATGATTGAACTGTTGGGATATAGTAAACGATCCAGCGTTAATATTTCACCTCTCTTCCTTCTGTACCTTTAATTTTTAAAGATACTCACAGTTAAAGGATGTGTGGGTGCAGAAGCAGGGACTGGGACTCCTAAGGCTTGTGTTGCATTCCTCATTGCAGCCTTTAATCTTTGGGGCAAGCATTACAAGAGAAGCTTTTTCCTGTTCATATCAAAAGGAAAGCATGTACATCATTACACCTCCAGTAGCTTGATTTCATAACACAAGTATTCCCCATTTGACTTACAATGAAGGTACACCTTGAGCTAGATATATTTTATTTTTCAAAATCACTAGTGTGGCCTTCAAAACCAGGCTCAAGTCTGTCACTGATCTCAGGTTTGTGGGTCAAGCTGCGTCTGTGCAGATCCTTATGTGTTCGGTGAATAACGAGTACTTACGTTCCTACACTATCCTGAAGAGGCTTTTTCTTCTGAGAGAGTGTTTCTGGCAAATTAATAATTCAAGGATGTTTTCATGGTGGTTCTTTCACCTTTATTTATTGCCCTGACTGGAAGAGACAAAATTTCCCTTTGGAGGACGAAGACTAAGAACGTATCATTTAGAACAGCTGCCTCAAAAAAAAAAAAAAAGGATTTTCAAGTCCCAAATTACCTTTAGCTCTGCTGGTAATCTGTCTGCACTATTTAGAGTTTATATTTTAAAAAGTAATAAGAGTAGAAAATGCCAGGATCACAGGTAAATAAGGTTTTACAAAATATCATGAGTGTAATAAAGACCTATTACTTCTTATTTCATACTTACTTATATTTGTGTGCTTTCACAGATTCCGAGAGGCAAAGAGTTGCTGCACAGCAGCTCTGGGAAAGTTCAGGATACTGTCAGCAAAGGTACAAACCAACATAAGGTGGTAACTCATATCATCTCCAAACCTGTTCCAGCACAAGTTATTTCAGTGCACACCTCTCTCTGACAGCCCATGAAATATTTTGTGGTACGAGCCCTTTTTCATCCCCTCAATAAAAGGCAAAACAAAAACAAATTATAAGAAATGGAAAAGAATTTCTCATGGAGATGAACAAACACAGGCTTTCAGAGTGACAGTGTTCAGTCATAGAATCCTAGAATTGTTTGGATTGGAGGGGACCTTAAAGATAACACAGTTCCACCCCCTGCCATGGGCAGGGACACCTTCCACTATCCCAGGTTGCTCCAAGCCCAGTCCAACCTGGCCTGGAACACTTCCAGGGATGGGACAGCCACAGCTTCTCTGGGCAACCTGTGCCAGGGCCTCACCACCCTCACAGGGAAGAATTTCTTTCTCCGAAAATGTACAGGCCTTCTAAAATGCAGTTTTGAACTGAAAAGACATTTTTTACAATCCTAAGTTTCTACTGGTTTTATTCACATATTTTGCCAACTCAAAGAGTGAACAGAGTCCCCCTTCTCTCTGTGAAGCTGGATATACCATAATTCTAAAAGTAGGTAGGTATTCTGATCAAGGACAACTTCAAATTGAGACAGCATTGGCAGTCAAAGAAATCTTCCCTATGAAATAAACCTCCTGAGATCCCATTAATGCAGACTTCATTTAATTTCATTTAACTTCACTTCCAGAGAGATGTCTTTGTTTCTTGAAAACATCCTATCATTATAGAAAGATGGATCACCTGCACCCCCTTCTGCCTCCAAAACAGTGCTCAGAATAAGCACTGTCAGTAAATTAAATTGGTTTAATAAAGTGAACTTTTACTCCAAAAGAAGTGGAAGAGTTTCTGTGAAGTCTTTCAGGAAGATCACTGAAATTCAAGGTTATATCCTTAAGTTACCTCAAATAACTTGTGGCAAGCGCCAGTATAAAACTTTAAGAAGTATGAAAAAAGAAACATCATCATAGTACTAGAGAAATTCCACATGACATGAAGGTGGAAATGCTGGGGTGGATGATTTGTAGCATTTTTATATCAGTGTTTGTGACCAACATCCTACTTAAAATAGGCCATTCTGGCAATCCTGCTGCTACCACAGCTCTG
Organism: Oxyruncus cristatus; assembly: GCA_013399855.1. Taxonomy (NCBI): domain Eukaryota; kingdom Metazoa; phylum Chordata; class Aves; order Passeriformes; family Cotingidae; genus Oxyruncus; species Oxyruncus cristatus. The sequence goes on from VXAY01002647.1 coordinate 1,833,095, forward strand.
CTGAAATTATCTCTTAGCGTCAAGAGAGAAAACAAGTCAGTAGTGATTACAGATATTTATTTTTTGAAATTTATAACAAAATACATGAGTATGATATGTGAAGGAAAGGAGCAAGGGGATGGATAGCAAACAACACCCTGAACAACAGATCAGGTTTCTAATGTTTGATGCAGTGCCCTACTAAGCTGCTGTGTCCTAAAACGGCCCATTGCAATGGGCTAGAAAGTGTGTCACTTCATTGGGCCACTTCTGTTTTTAGGCTTCTTCTGAGACTGCTGATGAGCACAGAAATTAATGACACCTTTTTTGGAAGGTTTGAGGAGAGGAACACCCTTGTGTGGGGATGGGGAGTGAGGCCACCAGCCTCTGAGCAGCTGCAGGCCAGAGTCTGAGTTTGACCGAGATACATGGAACCTAAAGGTTCCTCTCCCACATGAGCACCTTCACCTAATGCTTGCTCCTCTCTTTTCTTCCTTCCACAGATCTTTTTCTGTGGGTCATGTGTTGATACACAATCCAGGTAAGAAGGGTGGTTATTCCCACTACACCTTTCTCTATCAGACTCTGCAGGCAGCTTGAAGAGGCACATACACATCTCCAGTATCCTCATAAATTAAGTGTCCATCTAAGCTTTCAGTGGGATTTGCAGTTAACTCATTTGACATTTTAAAAAATACACGTCCCATAAACATCTGTTATTCTGTAAAATCTGGTCCCCAGTAATTTTATTACCTCAAATACACAGGACTTCACTGCCAGAGCTCCCTCCCTGCAGCACTTTGCCTTTTGGAATCAATCAAACAGACCGGGAAAAACACAACACAGTGGCTTTCATTCAGCTCTCCCTGATTATTTTGAGTCTGCAGCAAGGTCACCATACAAATCAGCATTTCCAGTATGAAATATTCAAAACCAGGCAGCACAACTTCACCCTACAGACTTCTGAGTTTCCTGGGGTCATTCTTTCCAATAAGCTTTATTGCACATAAAGGTGTAGTTCAGAGAAGAGTCTCTTCATAAGTAAAACAAATAAATTATTCTCTTCCAGAGAGATCCAGGACTGTAAACACCAGCCTGTCATGACTGATTTCCATCGCCAAAGTTATTAGGCCAGGTAGCTTATAATGTACGTGCTTTTGTGACACCTGAGTAAGGCTGGTGTCATCACAGTTTTATGGACTACTTAAATGTGGCAATTTCCATTAAGTGTTTTTAAAAAAGCAATTAACAGTTTTAACAAGAGTTCACTAGTTCAAATCATTTCAGCATTGACTGGTAGATTGTCCTCCTGGGTCCCACGCTTGACATTTGCAATCTCTTAGTCTCTCACAAGTAGCATTTTGGCAAAGTAGGGGGGCAATTATGAACATCACTCGATACAGCAAATACACCTCTTTTTAGAGGAAATAACAGACTAACAGCAAACCAAGGCACCATCTATGAGCAATTAATAAAACTTGCAAATAATGCTACGAGGGGCAGTTTCTGCTAAAGTATTTGATCGCCCATTTAGCATGAAAGCAAATCCTTCTGCAACAACCCACCAAGAAAAGACAGGGAGGCAGCTGGGTGTGAAGGAGAGCTTGAGAAAGACAGATCACACCTACATTGTTTAGTGCGATTGGCAGATTTGCAAGGAAAACAAAAAATCGGTAAAAATTATAGTCTGTAGTATTGGTGGAACTGAGAGGAGAAGAAGATCAGGTTGTAACAGGGTCCTAAACTGCATGGAGAGCAGAGGGTCAGCCATGAAGGTGTCAGCCTGATCATTTGGAAGACAACCCAAAAATTAATATGAAAAAAAGACTTCTTAGTAGTTAATTATTTTACCAATCCTTTTGCTAACAAAAATCGTTATTTTGGTGTCTCAGTTGCTCAGTTTGTCTCAATATCTATTTTGGCGTCTCAGTGCCAGAGGTCAGGGCTCTGCAATATGGACCAAGTCACCACTGGACTTAGAGGTTTGAGTCTCTTGTGCCTTCATGTGATGAACCACTGTGTTCCACTGGCACACAGACAGCATTTCGGTGCCACTTACTCACTTCAGTATGTCAGGAGAGAGCCCCACAAAGGAAACAACATGGAAACAACCTGCTTTCCTTTCCCTTCCTCTTCAGGTGTATCACAGCCAGGAAATCCCTGCACGAGGTACTCATATCTTTATGCTTCTCCCAAGGGCACAGCAATTCCAAACAAATGCACAAAGGAACAGTTGCTTTTTTACAATACTCATTTTGGCAGTTTTCTCTCAAACCAACATTTCTTTCTTTAATTAGCATCTTTCATAGAAAAACTACAAACAGACAATGATGTTTCACTGTGACAAATGCAGAGCATGAAGAACAGGCACAGGAATTGCCAGCAGTGTGGAGCAGGGATTTTTCTCCTACACCTGGATTTAAGTGACTGGGGCAGCAGGGATAGCTCAGAAAGCAGCCCAGCTGCAGGCCTGACATACCTGCTCTGTCCACACCAGCTGCTGGTGATCCAGCTTCTTGCTAACTAACACAAACCTAACCTGCAGCTCATTTCACTGCTGTTGTATTTTGGCCAAGTAGTGCTGTTTCTCAGCCTTACCTAGTGCTGCCTGTTCCTAGGAAAGCAGGGCCTAAATAGGTCACAAGGCTCCGTCCTATGTAAATCTCTCCCCCAAAAAACTCACCAATAAACATGCCCAAATCAGTTTCTCTGATTTCACCTATTTTTTCCATCCCAGTAAGACAGGACGTGGCTGTCACACTGGTCTCTCAGGGAAATGTGTTACACTATTAAGACATACACAGTATTTGACTGAAAGATAACAGTAGTTCAGAAATAAGATTAGTTTTTACTGTCTAATATTAAAGCAACATATTATCTCTTTTGCTTCTTAATTGAGACTTCTTTATATAAATTGAAACAGAGGCTTTCTTAAGCTATCATGTATGCTCACAGAAGTACTAGGAGCACTTTTAATTAAGCCACGAAAAGGAATTTGTTTTCAAGGATGAGGTGGTTTCATCATACTCATTATGGCCTATTCGTAACAGGGGATCTTCTAAGAAGCTCTCATTAAACAGCTGTTTGAAATGAGAGTAAGTTGATTCATGCCAGCTCCTCTTGCTATTGCAACATCACGCTTACAGCTTAAAACAATTAAAGCTCTAGAGTGACCACGTATTTTCTTTATGTTCTTCTTCACGATAAAATTCACCCACAAAATCTTTGACTGCTACTGAAAGGAACACTTCAGTTACCCGAGAGTCCAAAGGCAGCTTACTTGGTCGTTTTTTTTTTTCATCACAAATCCTTAGAATCCCAGTTCCTCTCTGTGAGGGTGGTGAGTTCCTGGCACGGCTGCCCCATCCCTGGAAGTGCCCAAGGCCAGATTGGATGGGGCTTGGAGCAACCTGGACTAGTGGAAGGTGTCCCTGCCAATGATAGGGGGTGGAATTAGATGAACTTTAAAGTCCATTCCAACCCAAACCATTCTGTGACTGTGGGGTCTGTAGATAAAGATGCCATGTCTGGAAAGAGCTGTGGAAGTGTCACTCAAACACCTCAATCTTTCTCACTTTCTTTTTCAGTCCCTACCAAGAAACTGCCCACATTAATGCCTGGGTGCAGGGCTGAACTGTGCCCTCCTTTGTAACTAGAAAAAAGCTTGGAGGGCTCTACAGCCAGGAGTACCCCAGGATTCTCCTGTGCATAAGTCTCATTTAAGACGCCGTGGCTGGCTCTGGCATGTAACATCACATCCACTTTACTGAAATACAGAGAGTACCAAAGTCTGAGCAGGTAAGAGGACTACAAGTGCCAACCCTTCTGCAGAAAACACTGCTTCTTCTAGGGAAGTCTGAAATTCACTGCTCTATATCCTTCTCCCCAGCATACACTGGTTCAGGTTTGAAGCAACCCCAATTAATAGAGCTCTGTCAATGGAACTAAAGCACCTTCCGTCCAACAGCTGATAGAAGCACCACACAGCATTTCTTGGGGTTATCATGCACTAACTTTCCCCATTCTTCGCAGAAAAACGCAATCAGGATTCCTTTCCTTAAAATATTTGTCACTATGTGACACATTTCCAGGACAAGCCCAGAGGCTGCAGAGACTGCGCCAGAAAGAAAGGGAGCAGCTGAGCAGTTACAGGGAGAGTATCCAGCTCTAGGGTAGCTCACATACAACACTGGACACTTTAAAGACAGTTAAAGGCAATAACAAGGTTTATCCTGGTATAGATGTGGTGAAAGTCTGACACAGAGAAAGAATTTGTTTGAAGTCACTCAGAAACTAAAGGACTGTGCTGAAAAATAAAGCCTAAACCTGCAAAGAAAACAGAAAACTGAATACTATTCAAAATTCCCTCAAAAGCTCTTTAACCTCATTAAAAAAATTAACCAGTGAAACATCTTAAAATCCTGGACTCCATCCTAAAAGGTAGTTAAAAGGAAAAGCCACCACGGGCAGAAGTTTAATTGCAGAGATGAATGAGGGAAGTTCTCATCTCTCAGTGGTAAACCTTTCAGTATTTACGACATTGAAATCACCCTGCATAAACAAAGGAAAAGTTAGAAAAGGGCTGGCTTCATAAATAACAGCCCACTGTTGTGCCAGCCTGATTACCTCATGTCTGCTCTCAGACAGGCAGCACCTCTGGCAGAGCAGCCTGCAGTGCCCTCCAGCTCCACAACCAGGGGAAGGAGGGAAAGTTTCCTTTGCCATAAGGAAAAAGACTATATGAAAGTAGCATTTTCACTAGAAAATCATTCCATAATATCCTATATCCTATTGTGAAACTTTGAGAAGCTGCAACAGGTTAAAGACATCCACGTGGATGTCTGAGCCAGAGTCACCTGTGTGGCACAGTACAGGTGCGTATCCACCTGGAATGGGGACGTGAAGCTGGTGAAGTGTCCGTGGGCTCTCTTTGCTCTGAGCACACCCATGGTGGTGGTAACTCTGGTGACTCTGACAAGGGATTTATTTGATTCATAAGGTCAGTTCTGGCACTTTTGCTCCCTAAGCCACTGGTGCTGAGTTCTAACCTCAAGCACAAGCAGACATGCACCTTGCTAAGAGGCAACTGCTGCACAGCAATACCTGTCCCTGTGTGATCCCTCTCTTGCACCCCACTCTACCTACCAAAATTCCAAAGGTTACAGCCGTGGAAAAGACAAGACAAGCAACACTCGCACAGGAATATTCAGTACCAAGTCTGCTTCTGTACAAATTGTTCTCAAGCTAAAGAGTTTTAGCCACAACTGTGCATATGTTATAGAATTAATTACATAATTTTTAAAGGTGATAAATAAGCAGAGACTAAGCAAGGTTGGGAAGGGGCAGGGAAGAGAGAACAGGTTGGCAAGCAGCAGGATATGGAGCAGAAGACAGTTAAAGCATTCAAAAATTCTCTGATTCTATCTTACTGAATAGCCTTATTGAATTAAGGCCAATAAATAGATTAAATTATATCAAGCACAATTTAATTAGTGAAGTATGAGAAATAAAATGAATGAATGCAATTGTTGGAATTATCTACAGACTTGTCTGTATTGCTTCACACAGTGCAGGTATGGACAGTGAAGGCAGCTGAATGCACAGGCACAAAGAGAATTTGGTCTGCCTGAATCCCAGGATGCTCCCAACAGAACCATGGAGCTAGCTGGGGTATGTGTAAACAGTGAAATGCAGATGTATATGTTTGTCAAGGGTAGTTCATGGTCACACTAGTAAAAAAAACCAGCATAGAAACAGTGACCAAACCAGACTATTCCCAGTGGTTGATGCAGTCATTAAAAACACAGAGGAATAGGGTAAGTTCAAGGCATTATCTTGTCCCAGGACCTGCCAGTGCACTGGTGTGTCTGTGCACTTGTTAAAATTAGAAGTTGGGCATTTCCATCGCTCTGCTGTCAACTCACCAAGGGTCAGGCTGTTCACTTTATCCCTCGTCACCACCTCCCTGAAGGTCAGGCTCCCAGGAGCCCCTGTGCTCCAACGACTGCCCCACACTGGAGCTCCTTAGGAATACACAGCTTCCAAATGGAGCGGGGCAACATCTTCTGTTTACACAAAGTCTGCAGCAATTATTCCAAAAGGGCCTTTGGGCATTGCTAAGGTAAAGTGTTTATGAGGGTAATAGTTATTCCAACATGGGCCTGAGAGAGCAAGCACAGCATCCTGCAAGTGTACAATAGCTAAATGAGGGAGTAGAGGTGCTCCCAGAACCCACATCCAGTTATTCAACAGAAAGGGAGGAAGTGTTGTTCCAAATAAATTCGTGGAACTAATTAGGAAGCAAGCCGGATTCACACTAAACTGCCATGTTACACAGTAAATAAACTCTGCCTTAAGTGCCCCCAGAGAAACTCAATAGAGGTGTCAAGTCTCCTCTCAAAAAAGGAAAGGAGGATTCCCAGCCTCCAGCTACCCAGCTGTTTTTAGGCTCCCTTCTCTGGGTTTTAAAATCTAGAGTGGGAGGTTGGAGGCTGATCCATGATGTGACCCGGGGTTCAGTCCTATAGCTCTGCTCATCCCTGGGGAGAGAAATTACTGCTCCAACAGTCTGAACAAATATCCTCATCTCAGACAAAAACATCTGGGACTGTTTTCTCCAGCAGTAAGCAAGAACCTCGCAGTAGATTTCTCTGCAAGGGATTAACCAAACTAGTACAGCATCTCAGCAGTCAAGGACAGGGACAGACAGCTCATCCAGAGGCAGGAAGGAAGTTGGATCTTGCAGCCTCAGCCCAACTGCAGACCTGTTGCAAAGCAGCCAACCTGCCTGTGCCTGCTGCAGTCCATAAAATGGGCACGGCCCAAGACAGAGGCATTTTAACTGACTGAATTAAAATGCTTCTAGGTTTTTATCTGACCTAACACTGCATCAGAAGGATCTGCAAAATCTTTACACATTCAGCCCTCCCGGACACGACAGCCAACACACCAACATACATTATGGTCACCTTGTTAATCCCAACTTTAAAGCCAGCTATGGGTTACCCAATTCAGAGTTTTATTTGGCTTTCAATCTTCCACATGTGCTGGGTTAAACTGCACAGCTCCGGTGCTAAACCACATCAGGCACTATTACTGTGCCTTTGCTGTAAGGTGAGGAAATTCAGAACTACATTTAATTGCATGGCCCTTTATATTTTGACTTGCCAACAGCCAAGCCAAGTGTCATATAATGAGCTGCATGAACCAGCAAGACAGAAAAGGTGAATTTCTTTAAGCACAGTGCAGAAATCATGTGAGAAATTATTTTCCTGTTTGATGACCCATAGCTGTAGATCTAATAACCATATTCATGCCCATGGGGAAAAAAAAAAACCCTCAAAAAACTTACCCTCAACTAAATTCTAACTTTCAACTTGCACCATTTGCCTTAAGATTATGAAGTGTTTATTATCAAAATGCTGATCTACAAGTGGAAATCATTCTGTCTAATGAGTACGTGTGTGTTTGCTGGAGTCCCCAGGAGGTTTCTCCAAATGAAGTATTCACTTCAATAAGCCCAACACGGTAATTAATAAACTCACTAAACAGACTCGGCTGCTGAAGAGGAACAGGATTGAAGGAAGCTCTGTCACTGTGGAAGAGCTTTCTCAAAGTACTGTGAAAAGTACACAGAAGGAAAGACATTTTAAGAAGGGAACCAAGGGCAGCTCAAGTGAAAAAACAGGAGTCAACAAAACAGAGCTCTTCTGGATGGACAGAGAGATCCCAGGCTGTGAACCAAGGCATCCAAGCCTCCACACCATCTCATGCTCCACTCTGGACAGGCTGGGAGGTTTTGTGCTTAATCCTTATTTTAAAAGGTTACATTAGTGTTTACTGTATTTTGCCTACTGTGAAGTTACGATGCCTCCCCATGATTGTATTAAACTGATTTCTGTGTCTATTTATTTTTGTGGTTTCTTCCTGGCTTTGTCAATAAATTGGATTCCTAAATTATACATAGCATTATTGAGCATCCCAGTCAATTATTAAAAAAATACATCAGTGATAACTATCAACATTTTATTTGGTACTAAAAAGACATTAACACATCATTGCTGGAGGAGTAATTTTTATTTGCTATTTTTCCATTACAAGGCACTGACCACGATACTGCTCACAGTATGACTTAATTCATTTTCACTTTAGAAGAGGAAACAATTTTGCAAAATTACTGCAGATCTTAATGCCACTGGTTCTGCTTTTGTAGACAGGCCTGCAAAAATGGGAATAACTGTCTGCTTTGATGACTTTTCCCTGCAAAGTCTCAGCTCTACCTGATCCAAGCCCTGCCTCCCATGATAGACATTAATGCCTCAACAACTGCTGCTGGGTGGTGGTTCTTGTTCTCCACCCTGAAAGGCTGCTCTGACTTCTCCACTCTCCAACGTTGTAATCCATCCTGATTCCAAAAGCAGAGACTTTTATGAAGCCTGTAAAACGTATGACTGAAGAAATGTTTCTCAGCCAGCTATGAAGATCGGTTGATGATGATGCATTTTCACCCTTTCCTCTTTCAGCCAGTCATGTGTGAAAGCAAACAGAATGTGCAAGGGGACAGCAGCTCTTTTGTGTGTGTGACACACACGGCGCGTCTCGGCAGCGAGAACGTGTAACACCATGTCACACTCTGACTTTTCAAAACAACCACTGAGAGTTTGGACAAGCCTTCAATTCACTGAGCTGCCGGCCATATAGGGTGCCTCCAAACTGTTGGAAGTCTCATAACTGCTGTGTAATGCAATGCAACATGGAATGCATGTGGTAAATAGAGACTGTACAGCAGAGGGGAAAGCAGACAGGATGACATGTGTTGTTCTGGTTAAGTTGTCCGTGAGGCTGTTGATGGAGACACAATGCTGCCCCAGAAGTAGTGCTGAAAAAGCTGTCAATTCCAAAACTTTGTCCTCCCAAACATTAAAAAAAAAAAAACAAACCACAACCAAAAAAAACAACCAACAACCAAATGTTGCTGCTGTTATCAAATGCTAATTTTAAAGACAGGATAGTTCAAAAATGGGGAAAATTAATGCCTGTACAAAGCCACAGGTTGACCTTCTTAATAAAGAGCGGAAATTCCGCTCCCCCATGATTTGCAGGGCAGAGCCCGTATGGCTGTGCTGGCACAGGGCAGTGCTCTGCCCTCTGCCATGTTTTAGCCACCTGATCTCCAGCCAAGTCTCCGTCCTGAATCCTCCCCGTCAGCAGAGGCTGGTAATGATTGATGGAGCAGACAGCACACAGCTTGATTTCTTGGAGAGCAGGTTGCTGCTGCAAAGCTGGCAGTTAAGCCAAATCTTGTCGTGAAGCTTTAAATGGATGGCATTTGACAAGGAGGTCACTGCAGGAGAAGGAATGAGCCCCGAGATGTAATGGAGGAGAGTCTCCCATTTCACAGCACGACCACCCTTTGCAGAGCCGTGGTATGGATGTGCTTGGGAATATTCTCACAGCAACTGCCCAGGGCTCCATGAACCCATGATGTCAAATCAGCCCTGTCTGAAACCTGAGGAAGGAGCTATGTATGAACTCCAGGCTAAATACTCCCTGCTAAATACCTGCAATCACTTTGGCAGAGTATGTCACGGCCATCCCCCTTCTAAAAGCCTACTTTCAAACAAGCCATAGGTCATTTCCGTCCCAGAACAGAGGATAAGGAAAGGCCAGAAATGACACATTTTTAATCCTAAATCAGGCACAAGCCAGCAGCATTTCAAAAGTTGCCAAACAGAGGGCAGGAGGCTGAGGAGAGGTGGCCAAGAGGAGCTGCAGAAGTACAATCTTGTCAGAAGCTGGTTTTAATCCTAAAACCAGCCCAGGGTTTATGGGTCAATCCGTATTGCAGGAACTCTGCTGTTCATGACTCATACTCTTCAGGCAAATGGAGCAAGGACAGGCTGTACAGCAACACGTGGGCACATTGGCAGTCATTAATGAGAAATTAGATGAGAAGAACTAAGGAAAAGGCAGAATGAACTTTAAAAACACAAAAAGGGCAAAACTGAATCACCAAGTCAGGAGAGAACACAGTGTACCTGACTGCAGTTGCCCACAGTATGACAGGAGCACTCGACAGTGTCCACACCCAGTTGGAAAAGCTCCCACACTACTGGGATGCACGAGCTGCAGAAGCAGCTCATGAACACAGCATTAGAAAGTGTCCCATGTGAAATGTGGAAATTCTTTTCACTGGTGGAATCTACAGCTTAGCGGGATGCTGGGGAACATCTTTGCTTTCCCGACACTCTTCTCAATTGGTAAAACATTTCTCTTTGCTGCAATATGCTGAAAATCTTTACTGTGCTTTAGCCCCAGTCGTCACAGTCAGGTCTCACCCCTAAAATTGTCAGCCAGTTCCCCAAGGAGGAAAGGAGGAGCTGCATGGACACAAAGGTAAGGATTTCTTCTGGTTTTGAAGGAATATGCTGAGAAACTGCATCCATGGGAGGAAGACAGTTTTGGATCCATCTCTAGTATACACTGAAGCAACATTCCTCGTGACAAAGCACCCACTTTCTGCAATTATTGAGGAAGCTGCCAAACATTAATTTGGAGAAATGCTGTAGCATCCCAAAGAGCCTGCCCCTCTGATCCCCTGTGTCTTATTGGTGCTCACTCCCCTGGCTTCATCTCAGTCCTCATTCCAAATTTCTCTGATTATCCTGACCCTTAACCTCTTTCCTCTATATACCTTTTAAGCTATTCCCTTAGCCACACACACACAATCCCCATGACATATATAATAAAAAAACAGCTCATAAAAACAGGGAAATAAAATTGAATGCTGAACTCTTGACATTTGCTATCCATTACTTTATTTGTACTCACTGTCTTTTCCCACTGTTCTTTATCATTTGTCTCCGTATCGGCCCTCGTGGGTTTTTAATCCAATTCTCATAGTATTTGATACTTTATATAATCACATACTTTGAAAAGCTGGACAATCTCAGCTTCTGATGTGAGAATCTCAGCTTTAGTCAAAGTGATTTTCTACCTTCTGGGTTTTAAAAGAGGGAAGCATGGAAGGAAGAGAAAATCCTGAATACAGAGGGGCTGAAATGACACAATGAGAATACCAGACCACAAAACTAAAGGGAAAAAGAAAACATTTCATTTTAATGAAGTCAACTTTTCTAAGCCAATCTCATGAGGAAACAGGCATTAAGAGTGTGACCTACACGGCCCCTGGAGCTATAAAGGGACTGGTCTAGATGAACACTAATGTCGGGATTAGCCAATATTCTGCTTCAGGAGAGGGCGAGACACAGCATTAAAACCTTCAGAAAGTCTTGGCTCCCTACTCAGACAGATGTGGGCAGAACTGTCTTTAAGGAAAACATTTTTCAAAGCTTTCCACGAGGCACTGAGGTGAGTCTTTGTTTAACTGTCATTGGATTTCCAATGGCGAGAGGCTCTGCCATTCAGGAGCAGATAAAGGATGAGCCGGGGACACAGGGGAGAAAGTCTCCAGTCAATTCCCAGTTTCAAGGCAGTTGATTTCTCAGGAATGGGTCAGGGGACCTCATGCTGAGACCTCATGACCAGGGCTTAACACTATGAGTCATTCTCAAGTTGACATTTTTCTTGGTTTTGGAAAGTTTTAAAATTCTCCATCAAAACTCTGTTAGTGCCACAAAATGTGGTTTGCACTAAAATAATCTTGTTACAAGGTTGCCAAGGGTTCACACTGTGCCCTAGAGTTTACAGATGTCTCAAGTTATCCTCAAACATCCTTTTTGAAGTCTGCATGTTAATAAGGTGTGATGTATGAAATTCTCTTTATAACTTTTGCTTTGAGATCATTTTGTATCTCTTTTCTGCTCAGGAAGCCATTGAGGGACTCATTTTAGCTACAAAGCTCTGTCTTCTAATCCTGGTGTGCTCAGGGAAATATTGGAATGGTTTTGATATGATAAATATTTATTTTTTACTTTTGCACAAGAAAAAGCTTTTCCATTCATTTGAAGTAGGAGTTATGAATCTGATAACAAATTTGGAAGCAAACAGGCAGCTTCTAATTGCCTCCTTTTGGCATGTTATTTTGTTTTTCTCTTCAGGCCTAAATAGTGGCCTATGAGGATATTTGCACCACCTTCTGAGACACAAAACTCAGATATAGTTAATTGTAGAAAAAATATTTTTACATTTCTAACAGTCTAACTGCACAAAGAGATTAACAGGTTTACTTGTCCATTAATAAAGAACTTGTTGTTTATTGTTAATAAACAATAAATAACCTACCAGACTCACTGAAATTCTTTGAAACCTACCATGCCATGTCTGCTTTATAATAATATTTTTTCCTTCCGTATTAAACTCTAAAAAGTAATTATTGACAGTTTCCTTGACCCTTTCAGCTGTGATTTCCTAATCACAGCTTAAAAAATCATCAATGTGATTTCTGCGTCCAAAATTAAAGCAATGTATGTGTTACCACTGCCAAAATACATTCACAGAGAAATACATCTGCATCTACAGACCCTCTCATCAGAATCAAATATTGGGTATATGTATTGCATAAAATCAACTCAAGGAGGCAGTTAGCCTAGGAATGTAAAATATGCTCAATGCATCATGTTTTGATGCTTTCCCCTGACTATATCATAGCTGATACAGGTCATTTCAGATTGGACTTGAATTTTGAATACATGCATTAAAATGTAACCAGTCCTAGGGAAGAAAAAATATCCCTGTGCTTCAAACGTGACAGGGAATGAAACAAACTCAATTTTTCATTAATAAAGAATCATTACTCAGTGCGATGTGGAAATTCTAGAGGAAACTTGGGGCATCCCTTCTGCAGGGCTAATCTGTTCCAAGGACGTACAATTTGGCAGATGGTGTATAAAAACCATCCCTACAGAACACACAGGAGCAATAAATCTACTGACTCAGCAAAGCCAGGAAGGGTCACAAGTATTTAGTCATCCTGTGATGTCACCTGCGTTGCTGACATGATTCTACAAGTTGTGGCTGCCCCATCCCTGAAAATATTCCAGGTTGGACAAGGCTTGGAGGAACATGGGATAGTGGAAGGTGTTCCTAATCCTGCTCATGGCAGGGGGTGGAACTGGGTAATCTTTAAGCTCCCTTGCTACCCAAACCATTTATGATACTTATCTCCTCCAAACAGTACCTGTAGAACAACTTCACACACTCACACTGTGGTATTTTGTAACAGACTCACAGAAAAGATTATGAGTAAAAACAACAAATTGAGGGAGAGATTTTCCTCCAGTTTGGCATCACCATCAGGCAGTCAGCACTGAAACTGATAGTCTTGAACAGCAAATGTTTTGTCAGTTACATCAGAGTTGAATCTTCCCCCTCCCACCTCCCAACCCCAACAGGTAGGATTTCCCAATACAATATGTACAATCTGCATAAGCATTAAGCAGACAAAGGGAAATCAAATAGCAAGAGAAAGAGTAGAGATGGTGATTTTCTTTAGGCGTTCATTAATGTCTATTCAAATATAAATACTGAACAAGAATCTGCATTTCATATTGCAGGAGAGCACACTTGTGCCAAACCCTTTGGAGGTTTGGTTCAAGAACAGTTCACCCCTATCTGAAGATTTGCCTGAAATACTGCCAAAAACCACTAAAGCTTTGTGTTAGCTGAAATAAAAGCTACTGTTGCAGAAGAGAGAAATGTAAAGGAGCTTCACGGGACTGTGCTCCCACTCCTGTCTGTGCATTCATGTACCTGATCAAATCCTCTTTGGTCTTTGCCTTTCTGCTACAACTTCAGCTGTGCCCATATTGAAAAGCAGTGTAATACCAATGGCGGATTTCTTCCAAGTCATCTACATCACAATTATCAGAAGAGGCATTCCACTTGTTTTCTAGGCTTTATTCATGCCTTTCATGTCATCCACAGAAATTAAACTGTGAGCAGTTCAGGGAAATTGTTACGTGACCCCTCTTTTCTGCCTCTTCTCTCCTGCTCACCAACTCAGGGACTGGGATCTGCACCCCCCCTGCCCCCCCCAGTGAACATCACCATAAACAATTTCACCTTTGGACTCCACAAAGAATCTTTCACAGACAATTTCCTGGTTTTAATGGAACAGATATGGGATTTGGGCAGGGAAGAGACCTCTGAGTTCGAAAAGTCTCAAATACCACAGATCTCCAAAGTCAGATCTCTGCTCTTCGTAGCCAAGACAAGAGGTAACAATCTTAAGTTGTGCAGGGGAGGTTTAGACTGAATATCAGGAAAAAAATTCTTCATGGAGAGTGTGGTCAAGCCCTGGGAAGTGATGCAGTCACCATCCCTGGAGGGATTTAGTGTGGATGTGGCACTAAGGGACATGGGTTAGTGGTGGGCTTGGCAGTGCTGGGGGAATGGTTGGGCTCGATGATCTTAGAGGGCTTTTCCAACTCTAATTATTCTAAGACTGGGCAATTATTCTACGACTATGACCAGCAAGCTTTTTGAGGAGGTGCCTTCAACTCAGTTAATACACTTTACTGCCTTTCTAAATACACACCTAGAACCTGTTACCCAATCAACAGAAACATCCAAGCTCATTAGAGCAGCTTGTCAAAAACACTCTCAAGAAGAGATTTTGTACTTCAGAGGATTCTCGTCAGCTAGCAGGTTCCTCTTCAAGAGAAAGAAGAGTAATAAAATGTCTTGATTAACCTGGATTTCTGCAACATCCAACACCTGCGAACAGAATACTCACCAACACTCTGCAAGCTGAAATGTTACTCACCAATACCCTGCAAGCTGAAATGTTAGCAATCATTTTCCCCCAGTTTGTTCTTGTAAGCAATACCCACTGGAGCAAACAGGACACAAAAGATTCATTTCCCAGCATACTGAATTTATCAACACAATACTGAGTAAAATTACCATAGGGAGATGCACAGACCAGCAGGACTGAAAGCCTGTTACCTGCACTGGTCAAATCAGGGATTTACACTCTCCAACATACTCTTGGAAAGCAGGGGGAGGAGGTTTGCTGGTATCAATTTATTCAGGGTAATGAGGACAAAGGCTGACTGTGAGGAACTGCAGAAGGACCTTATGAAATGATATGACATATGAGATGGCAGATGAAATTCAATAGAGATAAATGTCAAATATGCATGTGGGAAAAACAATCCTAACCTCACATATGAAATGATGGACTCTGAGCCAACCACAACTGCATGGGAGTGAAATCCCGGATTTACAGTGGATAGCCTCACGGAAATGTCAGCCCAGAGCCACCAAAAGGCAAAGGAAAAAAGACAGCAGATCAAATGCTAAGAATAATTAGGGGTAAAGGGAACATAGAGCACGGGCAGCATGGATGGGGACAGCTCATTCTTGGAATTTTCCAGTGCTGACACAAAGACCCCTTAAACCAAACTGGAACCATGTCCAACACAAACAAACAAAGGTGATTTTTGTACCTAACAAGAGAAGCTGTGGATGTCACAAGCCTACACTGGCTTAAGGCTAGAGAAGATTAAGTTCACAGAAGAAAAATCTATTCATGCTTACTATCTACACAGAAATCACTCCTGGCACAAAGTCCCTGAGCTGAAAACAGCTGGAGCCTGAGAAGCATCAGAGGAGAAGCATCACATGTGCCTACCCTGTTCATACTCCCCCAGCCCATGGACACTGCTGGAGACAGGATGCTGGGCTGGGCCCTGAAAATGGGAATTAGCACAATCATCTGAAGCTCAGCTTTGTATCCTTACAAGGAATTTGATTTTTCTTCTATTTTTAACCCAGCATATGTTAATTGATAATTTCACATTTCTGGTTCAAGTGCTGTGGAAATGTGCAAAATAAATAAAAAGAAAAGGGGGGGGAGGAGCAGCAGAATAAAGATACTTCTTATTGTAAGAAACATACTGGCCTGAGACAAAGCTTACCAAGACTTTTGTAAAAACACCAGCTAAGGGTGTTTTCAGAAACTGAGCACGCACTGTTTACACAACCACTCCTGTTCCTCCTCCTCAGGCATCACAACCCATGACACCGCCACATGTACAACAGCCTGACACGAGGGTATCTCTGTGTGGTCAAGAGTGTCCATCTGAAGGGGATCTTCTGGCGGAAGCCAAGGAGCCGTGTGAAAAGGAGGAGGGTTTGGAACAGCAGCAACCCAAAGGGATAAAAGAGGAAGCTCGGAGCAGTAAGTGGTAATGTGCTGCTTGAATCTCACGGCGAGTTTGTGCTCCTGCTATCAGCACTCTTTGCAGGAAATTCTGTTCCATGGAACACTCCCCTCTGATATTAATTCTGAATGCAAGACAGCTTTGTAGTACCTAATCCTATTAGCATGCTCCTGAAATCTGTAAGAGCAGAAATGTAGGGCTGGCCCAGAGACGCAGCTCTCAAGCTTTGCTCCCCATGAAACAAATTCAGGTTCAATTCGACAGCCCTTGGGCCCTTAGAGATGATTTAGGTAAAATTTACTAACACTAAATGATAGTTATTGCACCACAATAAGGCAAACAAAAATATTTAAATGAAAATACTTTGCACAGAACAAGATTTCTTAATTTGGAGAAGTCCATGCATTTTTTCTTCCCTACATTTTCACCCAGATTGGAAAAAACAAACAGCTGATTACACTTTTTTCCCCACTTTCAATTTTCACTGAAGTCTTTTGCTCAGTCTCTCTACCATCCCCCTTTTTGTACAAGCCTTTTCCAGAGGGAGGAATTAAAAAATATAAAGAAAAAAGATAGAGAAAACAGGCAGAACAAAGAGAAAAATTAGGTTATAGTGATTCTGATAAAGGAGATGAGGTGGAACACTTTTGCACAGAAGAGTCATTCCCAATCTGGGCTTACTCTCTGTGCAGCCAGGATGGGTGTCTGCATCCTGAGTTAGATGATCCCCAGTGACTCTGGCAACCACTGATCACAGAGAACCCCATAAATCGCCTATAGCAGCCAATGGGAGCACGTTCAGTTAAAGGGATTTCTGTCCAAGTTCTTGCTGCCTGACAGCCAAAATGTTCCAACGCTTTTGTAGATGTGTTTCAGTGCAGGGGAATCAAGAAGATGTTTTCTAACACAAGTTGTAGGCTGGAGGCTGGGGCTTAGGTCTGGGAGATGGCTCAGCATCAGTCAACGTGATGTGGGATGAAGAATTCCACTGGAAATCCAGCTGTGCCTCCGCCAGTCACACCCGTTTCACATGATTCAGCAACAGACGTGGTAACAATTCAATTTGAGCTAAAATGATTTTGGTTTTATTGAATTCCGGAATGAAAGCATGTTTTATATCTTTGAGAGATGCCATGAAATAGAATAAGCAGCTTGTACTCCACATCCCCTCAGACATCCAGTGTCTCCATGCAGAGACAAGAGGTTGGCAGCAGGGAGTGTTTCAGAGTCCAGAAACATGCAATACCTCTTCATGCACATTTGTGTTTTGAGGACAGTTAATTTAAGACAAACAAAAAACAAAACCCCACACCATTCATTATCAACAATTAAATACTGGAATATAATAAACTTCAGTGCTTTTTTATTTAGCTTTTTGCAACACTGGCATTTCATTCCTCTAATATGAGACTTATCCCAAATGATAAGTCTATCAACTGTGTATCAGAATGGGCGACTTCAATTTCACAGCTTCTCAAGAATTGTTATTACACAATAAATCTTAATGAAATACAGCACTGATCGTGATAGAAAAACTATTGCAAAGGAAAAAATACAGCCCAGTAAGGTGACTGATCTCTAGTCAGCACTTCTGGCAGCTGCCCAGTGAGGCTGCCCCAGCTCTCCTGATTCCCTAATCCCAGTGTTACCTGGAATTTCACTACTCTGGCTGCGCTGCTGTTCTGTGGGCTCCTAGCAAGGAGGAGCCTTTCGTCCACTCCCAGTTTTTCACCGCACCCTGGTAAGTGCTGAGCAGCGTCACATTTGTCACATTGTTGCTGCTGCGCAGAGCAGGCTGTGTGTACCTGACCCGTGTAAATCAGGGGTTTAGCTCAGGTCAGTAGGTCTTTGCCTAATTATCCCTACAGCATGGCTGTATCCAACCATGGGCACAGCTATCACCAGAACTACGTGCAAGAAGGGATGTCATCCAGGCAGCATGGGGACATTGATGCTCTCTGTGGTCCCTGCCAAAGAATTTGAGACTTAAGACCTACAATGTGCTCCAGAGCAACAGGCAATGACCATGTCCCATCAGCTCATGTTTGCTTCAACACCTGCACACCCTTTATTCATCCCTGAAGGCCTTGAAACCACATATTGCTGCATCTCTAAGTCACATTTGTTTCTGATATGGAAAGAAAAGCGAGACAATGACATCAATAAAAACAGATGAAAAATCCTGTGTTTTTTCCCCTTCCAAGAACAGTTTTTGTCTAGGAGAGCATGGATATTCTACTTCACATTTTGTATTTTCTTGCTTATTCAGTGCATCTGTTGGGATTTCTGTTCAACTTTGCCTCTCTTTTCTCCTCCCCCTCACAAAACCTGATGAAATATTGCTCATTTAAAAACATAAATCCAAGATGGGAATTATTTGAATCACCTGTTCCTCACCCCAGATGGCCTCTGCTATAACTGGGGACTGTTATCTTTCATTTATTCATTTATTTCAGGGCATAAACAATGAGAATCACCACAAACCATAACATAAGCAGTATTTGAGTCTAACTTGCCTGACACTTGTATTTCACGAGTCACATAGAATTCAAAAGTGATTTATTGGAGCTTTGAAAAGCTAAAAGGGGTTAAAACTGACTACTCCTACCATGAAATTTCATGCTGACATAACATGTTTTGAAAGGATGATTTAAAGACACAAGGATCCCTCGTAAATCAGTTAATATTTGCTTCGTATTGAGACTTTAATGCTGCCTTTATCTTTACAAGGTTGTCTCTGAGGTCAAGACTCCACCTCAGTCAGGTTTGGGAAGCCCTGGAGCACATTCAGAAACATTAAATACACTTAAAAATTAAAAAAATAAAAAAATAAAAAAAAAAAAGGGAGAGACAGAAATCCTCAGTTAAAACTCAGTCACAGGACATGACATTATCTTAGTGAGTCAGACTAAGAAATTAGCCAAAAATACTCTGGAGCAAGTTGTTTCAGGCTGTTCACCTGCTCCTCAGGCTTTAGTTTCTCAGTTGTGTGTCATTTTATAATCACATTTGCCTAATTTCCAGATTTGTTTTTCCAACTGACTACCTAAAAGAGCAAAACAGAATGTACCGAAACAGCTGTGAAATGAACATAATAAATCAAAAAGCAAAGGTTTATTTACTTTCTCTTTCTTTCCATTTTTTTTTTTTTAACCTACGGCAGTCCTAAGCTTTTCCTGCAGAAAAAATAAAAACAATACAGACAACAACAAAAACAACAAAAAGAACACCCAAAATAAACCCCAATCCCAAACCAAACTGAAGGCAGTTTTGAACAGATGACACTGCTTTCTCGGCACAAATCCTGCTGTTTGTTACAGGGGTTCTAGAGCAACAAATCTCCAGAAAACTTTACCCATATCCAAGAAACAAATAACAATATTCAACTCTCATGCAAAGCATGTGACTTCTTTTTTAAAGGAGTTTTATAGAGCTTCACTCAATGTTTTTCAAGCATTCCCGTTCTTGCAGTGCTACAAGATAATGGCTTATATTCAGAAAAAAAAAAAAAAAAAAGCAATACATTTCTTGGCTAACATTTCTTTTCCATTTTGTGATATAATTCACTATAACTAGTTAGCTCCCTTTGAAGCTAGAAAGGAAATATAGTGCGCATCAGAAAGTAACAGAAATTAAATGAAAACAAAGGGGAAAATCACTTATATGAAAATATAAAGACAAGGCATTTAAAATGTACTGAAGCATCACACACCAAATTAAAGATACTTGTAAGGAATGGAAGAAAATGCTCTCTCAGAGATAAGCAGTTTGACATTCCCTGTCACAACACGAAACACAGTTAAGGATATAAACCCAGGTAGTTTCTGATAAAATGGTGTCAACCTTGTTTTGCTTCCACTGCAGAAAAAGGGGTGGCTGCCTCCTGCTGCGCTGCTGGAACCTCTGAGGTTCCTGGTGCCAGCTGGTCTTATGAACAAGCTGAATTCACTGACAAACCCAACAGCAAAGGTACTGCTCTCCTGGCACTGGGACCATCATCCTCTTCAGACCAAGCTCCTGCCCAGGGAATTTCTACTTGACACAACAGTCACATGTTCTGGTAGCAAAAACTTCCTCTCTGTTCCTGAAAGGGATTGTGTTGCTCTTACAAATTGAATTTCTGGTTGGTGGCATTTATTTGCTTATAAATTTCAGAGACTATTTTCTTTCACGCTCTGAGTCTATGTCTGTTCAAGCTGATCCAGTCCCATCCCACAGAGCAGCAGCTGAGTTCAGGGTGTTCCCAGAGATGTGAAGAAGCAAGAAATACTGAAAAGTTTGATGTGTGTTGGAGGAGCAGGCAGGGTTGGTCTAAATCACCATTTACAGCAAATCTGTGCTTTTTTAGCAGGATTTTGCTGATAAATATCAGTTTAATCCTAAAACTGGATGCTTCAATTATGGGATTAACGTCAATCGACACACAGAGTAACAGCAGAACTACCTTCCTTATGGAAGGACTGAATCAGCGTCTGGTTCCACAGAGCCAGGCTGGCTGCCCTGCAGGGACATCCCAGGTTTCCTGTTCTGAAAGTAAACAGTGGCTTTTTAAACAATTAAAGCATGGGATTCATTGCAAAGTCTTTTATATGATCTGGGTGGCTTGGGAGTGAAATGCAAGGGGATGAAGAGCCCAGCCCGATCCAGTGCTCCTTCAAAAAGAGATAACCCAAAAGAGGGATTGCCAGCACTAGAGCTCAGCATCCTGCACCAGCCAGGTTTTTAAATCCTCTCTCTCTATTCTTAAAACAAAGATCCTCCTCACAGCCAAGAACTCCAAAGACACGGCTTAGTGAAATGATAAATCAGTCAAGAAATGCAGAGAAACCACAGCAAGGCCATGGATAAACTCTCTCCAGAAAGTGTTTCCTTTCTCTCCAGGGCCACAGACTCATCCACTAACAAAAACCTGAAAAGTAAAACAGAAAAAAACCCACCTCAAATAAAGGTGACCTTTTAATTAGGGAAGTGAACAGTGCTCTCCATATCAGCCACTTTCCTCTTTTTTCATTTTTTTTTTTTTTTTTTCAATCCATCTGTTGGAAAGGGAACCTATTTCCAACCAATGCATTGGACATATTTGTTGGCTGGATTCTGTGATCCTTACTCAAAACAACATACCAACGCTGCACACTGTCCAAATGTTTTCCTTAGGAATACAGTACGTGCCACAGACACACAACAGATCACAGCAATAAGGGGCAAAGTACAATTTAGATTCTATCCTGAGGAAATCCAATAACCCAGAATTAGAAAGGTCTAACTCATTTGACAGCTCTTCTTTAAAAAGAGATACTGTGAGCTCAGGAAGTAGACACATGCTGCAAGGTTAAGATTCTTACAAAGATGAATCCACATACTGAGGATTTCAACGTAAGGTAAGTACAGAAATCCCACCAAAACCATGGGAAATAGCAGGTGGAATGGCGTGGTTACCTTCTCAAATGCAACCCAACTCTGGCAGCTGTGGTTAAGTTTCTGGCTTCAAAGAGCAGCCAAAGGCACCTTTCAGAAAGAAGAATGTGACAAAGGTGCCCGGTGCTCTCTGTGCATGCCAAGATGCAGTGGGGAGGGTCAGGATTCCCCCAAATCCACGGGTGAACTCCCAGGGCTGGAGTGGGAATGGACACATGCAACACAGGAGCCTTCCCTGCCCTGAATATGCATGGGATGTGTCCTGAAGTGCTCAACAATAATGAGCTTGCACAATCTATGGTAAATTAATTCAATAGCTAAATAAATTTACTATCCTACAGAGACACTGGAGCTGTGAAAATGGTTAAGCAATGTTGCTTATGATATTTTTACCCAAAATAAAAAAAAACAGTCAGAGGGGAAAGGAACATGTTGGAGAAGACAGATTTTCACAAATATTTGTATTTGAATTGCTGATGAACTCTTCCTGCTGTTATTTTTATTAATGTTTTAATTATATATGCAATACACTTCAGGAATAGCTGAAAATATATAAGAGAGACAACATTTTACAAGCAAGAGAGACAGTTCTGCAGCCAACTTCAAATGTACTTCCTTTGTGTCAGGGAAACAAAATGCACTGGGGCCATGACCTTTCATGGAACATTTAAAAGTGAGCATGTGATGGAGCAGTTCTCCTGAGCTCCTGCTAAAACTGATGTTGCCATCCCTGGAGCACTAATTTCACTCCAAGCCTCCAGTTTTGGTTTG